>OZ059805.1:15229819-15729819 GCA_964057025.1 Standfussiana lucernea
AACTACTGAAGCTACAGTCAAGTCTCCAGTCTTCAGTTCCCCCAAAGCCTTCTTCACCCCAGCGATCTGAACTTCGGCTTCTGAGAGGCGATTCTCGTGCTGCTGTACCTGATCCTTCATCACCTTTAGGTCTTTGCCAAAAGTTGCATGAAGATCCTTTATGAGGAGCATCTGCTCGTCTTGGCGGCGGACCTGCTCCTCTTGGCGGCGGACTTGCTCCTCTTTGTCTCGCTGCAACTGCTCTTCCAACCGGCGAGCCTGCTCTTCTTGACGGCGAGCCTGCTCTTCTTGACGGCGAGCCTGCTCCTGTAGCAGCGCCATTAAAGCTGACAAGTCTGGCGCCATTGATGCTGTAGAAACTGCGGATGGGCCAGCGACTGGCACTGACGTAGGCTGGACACCACCCGGTGTCTGTGTTGGGGAATCTCCAAACCGCCTTTGGTCCATGTCCTGCTGTCGCTGACTCCTGGTACGGATACCGTCCGTGTCGTCCTTCGGTAGAATTGGCATAATTTATCCCTCACTTCTGACACCAAATTGTTACGAGCTGGGTATGGGATAAATTAATTACTACCAATCAGACAATTTAATAACTTTATTAAACACAAAACACTTAAATCTTAATCACAAGTACACTACTGATCACTATTCGCTTAGATATCGCACTTCTAGTTCACTTCGATTCGCTCCGTTGTATCGCTTGAATCAGACTACCCTCGTGTGTCGGCGCTTGTGCTTTTTATACTACCCCATTATTCACGAACATTCCGGCGATGTGTAGAACGGTTCGATAAAAACATCAACAAAAAAACATTACCAAGTAGTAGGCAAAAAAATAATAACCTACTTGTACCGAATAAAGAAGTAGGTACTTTATGCCCTCGGCGTACGGTCGAAATTACAATGACAATTCCTAATATTTTTTATAAGTAGTTACCTACTTAACTTTGAACTAATAATAATGGCACGCTTCTCGAAGTTTTTAGCGCAAACACACTGAATCACGTCCTTTCTCGAAAGATCTCGTACGTACGACGTAACAATATTATAGGAACGGTTGGTCTGATGGATTATGTTTTAATCTTGTTTTGAAATGAATTGTGTTTCAACTTGTGATCAGAATCCGAATTTTGCTATTGCCTTTATTTGGAGCCGACGCAGCACATATTTTTCTTTCATCGCAGTGTTCTTTCCTACTTCTTCTGTATTTCATCATGTTTTGCACCTGACTTTTGTAACTCATTCAAGATTAGATAAACAATGGTCTGCGTAATCGCGGGAGGCTGCTATCGCATAACCTAAGTAAAGTTCTCTTCTTTCTGTTCTGACTTAAAATGGTTTTATGCGCATCTTTACTTATGGTTTCGTACTATAACACCAATAGTTTTGCTGATGCTTTGCCAATCTCAGTGATATTACCATCAAACCAAAACGTTGATTGGGAGCAGTGCTGTGAGTAGAAGCCGTGCTTCAACTTCTTCTTCGGTCGAGATCTCTCTCAATAAACTGTCATCACAAGTTACGGACTAACGGAGTGCGCAGATTGCACTTTTTATCTAATTTTCGAAAGCTGTAGATTCAACAAGTGAATATGTAACTAAATACAAAATTCAGTCCTACAATAGTTTGTCTTTCATTTTGTTCGTTTTCTCAGAAAAAGTTTTTGGGTAATGCTTGAAAATGTGTTTTCTTTAATAATTTCCTTTTGTTTATAAAAGGGTTGGCAATTAGTCGTTTAGTTATGGTAGCACTTTCAAATAGACTCTAGATTTAGTGGAACCTTTTTGTTGTAGTGTTCGGTAAAGTAAATAGGTACAATCAAATAACTTGAATAAAAATAGTGGTAGATTTGTTCAGTAGTTTAGTGAGGTTTATAGCAAAGTGATAAGATATTAAAAGAAAAGGAACTAAATTGAGACTAAAACTAACTCCCTACATTATAACGACAACAATAGAATACTTAGGCGTCCAAGTTCTCCTCCGCATCACTGTCATCCGGAACGTGCCCAGAAGACTGACTTAAAAGAAAGAAATAAATTGTGTTTATTGGCAAAATACAAACTAAAGAAAATCTTCTGTTCAGCATACTTAATGGCGACACTGAATACCCACCATACCATACCATACTATAGGCTAAATTGACTCCACCTGCTAACCGCGGGTGCCATACGCTCACAACAACAATGTGTAAATTAATTGTTCGCATACATCATGCTGCAACGGCCGCTAAAAACCAACTACGAACACTTATTTATCTGCAAAAAGAGAGAGAGTTTCATTATTTATTACATTAAATATCACAATTATCAAACGATCCATACAAAATGTAATTCAGTTTCGGCACATAAACAATTCATTCAACCAATCAGAATCAATTAAGCGAACGAAATAATAAGTTGACGTTTGTTCGCATCATTGATTACTCTTCTTCTCCGTTCTTACAACGTACAACACAGCGCTAACTTCACCCGTTACGAGGGTCGGCAGACTGATTAAATTGCGCTTCCGAACTGACATTCGACAGGGTTAGCTCGTTTCAATCAATTTGATTTGAACCAGACAACTGTTTTAGGAACAGCGATGAATCTATACATAATTATAATAAATCTGTAGACGTGGCGTTTCTGTACATTGAAAATATTTAGAAAAAAAAATAGTAGGGGTGTTAAAGGGTAAGAAACAGAACCCATTTCTACTATTTTTAGAATGTTTGTCTGTTTGTCTGCAGTCTGTGAGTCTTCGGCCATGTTTGTTTGTTTAAGTATCACGTGAAATTACAAAACCAATGTGGTTAGTTTTAATGCATAAGTATTAGGCGTAACTTAGAGAAGATATTAGTTTTTGTTTCATTGCAATTCGTGCTCTCTATAAAAAGATATATGAATTTATTGTGTTCAAGAAGAACTTATCGCCTTTACGTAAGATACATGCAACGACATCTACTGAATCAAACTGGTACTAATGAATAAAGATGAAGTGCTCACAAGATAACTAACTTTAAATCGACTTATCGGGTTTTTCAAAAAGTTATGATAGCAAAAGGTACTTTAGATGGCGCTACTTTGAAAATCTTCATAGCGTATAAAGTTTGATCGGTCGCTTTCCATGGATTAAATTTTAGCAGTTTAACTCCATGCTCGATAGATGGCGTTGCTCATTTGAAGCAAATTTCTGAATCGCGGTGTTAAAATTTTCCGTGAAAAAATGACCTTCGCCGGGTAAACTGCATCGATATTGGTTATTAGATGTCTTTCGTTTCGTGTTGTAATAGTATTTGGTTTCATATCTAAACCTACTATATAATATTATAAAGCTGAAGAGTTCGTTTGTTTGTTTGGTTGAACGCGCTAATCTCAGGAACTACTGGTTCCAATTAAAACATTATTTCCAATTAAAACATTTTTTTCCAATTAAAACATTCATGTTGGATAGCCCATTTGCCTTCCTCGATAAATGGGCATGTTATAATTATATAACATGCTGTGATCAATAGGAGCGGAGCATTCATCAAAAATGTTACGCAGATGAAGTTGCGCGGGTCAGCTAGTTTCTCTAATAAAATCGTTATTTAAAAATCAAAATGGATTTAATAAAACGTATTTTGAGGAACATAGGGACGTTTGAGGATCGTCAGCGTGCTAAATTGGACAGGAACAATATACATAGTTTCATTCTTTATTATTTCTCAAGAGGAAAATCAACTTAACATCTGGTTACTTGTTAGCGAGTGCCAAGTGCGCTAGGATGCAGGTGCTAAGCAAACCGCCTATCAATGCGTGCGTAAACTTTATGTTATTTAATATTTCGTAATACCTTGACTTCGTTGGTCAGATTGGGGTCGCGTCAATGAGCTTTGACAGACCTCCGCCGTAAACATTAAAAAATGTTAAGAATATTTAAACAAAGCAGTTTCCCCACCCTGTATTCAATTAATAAGTGAATGTTGAGCGAATCAATCACGTCGCGCTCGCGACCAAGTTTATACTGAAGCGCTGGCGCGTGACGGAGCTTCACTGCCCGCTAATAGATAACAATTTTTAACTCCTTTCGCTGACAAATTGATGGGATTTTTTAACGCTGGGTTGAGTTTGAAGAAGATCAATGAATGCAAAGTTTGACGTATTTATTTTACGATTTAATGGCATCGTGCTCACTGAATAGGTAGTTATTTTTATAAATAACAATCTGTTTATCGTAGTTTTATTACACACAATTATGAAAAACGATATTACGCTTCACAAACTTTTATATTGGAGCAACCAGCGGCAATCTGTGTGGGAGTAACATTATAATAAATATGAAACCTCTGGGATTCGATGAGCAATAAAATTACCTTTTAATCTTTCAATGACAATGTTTACTTTGGCGTACCACAGGGCAGTGTTCTGGGTCCCTTACTTTTTCTAATCTGTATTAATGACCTGCCCAAAGTCATAAATTACCCTATAACCCTATTTGCTGATGATAGCACGATAACTGTAGCTAGTAATAAACCTGACCAATACGAAGCTGATGTAAATGAAGTGTTAATCGCAATAATCGCTTGGCTTAACAATAACAACTTAAAAAATAATCTAGGTAAAACTCAAATTATGCACTTTGGTCATAGAAAACCTAGTACAAATATAGAGGTGAAATTCCAAAACAACGTTATTAATGACGTAGACAGTGCGAAATTCCTAGGACTTATAATAGATAGACAGCTTAACTGGAAGAATCATATCGATACATTATGCAAAAAAATAAGTTGCTCATCCTATGCCCTATATAAACTTGCCCCAATTGTTAACACGGATGCACTACTCACAGCCTATCATGGTCTTGTTGCATCTGTGTTAAGATATGGCATCATATTTTGGAGTAACTCTACAAATAGGGAAGCCGCGTTTAAAGCGCAAAAGCGCTGCATAAGATCTATGGTTGAGCTTCGAGTGACGGACAGTTGTGTACCATATTTCAAGAAGCATAAAATCCTGACACAACCAGCTTTGTACATATATGAAACTGCCTTATTTGTAAGATTAAATCCAAATTTGTTTTCTTATCTATCTGATACTGTACAACGTAACAGGCGAAATGACATGTTACGCGGACGCAGAGCCAAGACAGCTCTTATGCGTAAAAGCATATTCTGCAGAGCCCCCAAAATTTATAATAAAATTAGTAAATCCATTAGAGAGTTGGATTTGGCTAGATTTAAGAATTTTTATGTTATAAATGATATTATAATTTGAATGACTATTTAAATGACACTGACATATTAATTTAATTCAATTATTATTTATATTTTTTTCATTTGTAACTAACATTCCTTTTTGAAGTTTAGCTATAATTATTAAAAACATTATTATTTTATTTTATATAATTGACCACCAATCTTAATTAACATTTGTACGTCCATGTGGTAGAATATGATGACACAATCAATATAAACTCAAGACCATGTTATATACATACCGTCCATGTTCTAACAAATAAATGATTTGATTTGATTTGAATGAGCAATCTTCAGATTTTTTCAAATTCCAAGAATAAGAACCTAAGTTTAATTTCTGGATTAGGGTTCGTTTTGGAACATATCAAGTTTTGAACTGCTAGAATATCGAAATCAAAACGGATTGTTTTGGCAATTATTTTCGTCTGCGTAATCGTGGAACTGCGTACCGTACTCATTTTGTAACTTCCTGGAATATAGACTTGTAGTCATAGCTACGAAAACATTTAAAACAGAAATTCGCGTATCGCTTGATACACTGGGACTGTTGGTGGCTCGTTGCTAACTCGCTTACACTAGTTTTTGTGCGTGACTCTGCCCGGTTTTTGTCCCGCTGGTCCAACTTCGTTACATTCACTACATATTGGACAATTGGGCCGCGCGAGACTTCCACAAAAAGCTGCGTCAAAGTAGTAGGCGTACTGTGTGGTGTTGTTTATTCACATTTTTGTGAAAGCGAAGTATGAAGGTTCTGTAAGCTAAATGGACCACCGACCGGACAGAGGCTGGTTGGATGGCGGCGGTGGATTGTGTGGTTTCAGTTCATTCGTGTCTAACTAAGAATTGTGATAGGCTAGCCTGACCGATTCATATTTTATTTATTTAAACATTCTGAACTAGTCAGAAACGTGGGTTTATTTTAAAACTGGTTTATACAGCAAACCCATGTTTCTATAATTTAATCGGCTATGCCTTTCAGATTATACTGCTTTGCAGCAGAAATAAGTACATGAGGAGGCCCCAGTAGAAATGTTTTACAAAAAGCTCTCCTACTAAAGGTATAAATATAAAATGCTCGATACCGCCGGCTATTGGCTCGAATCAAAGAGAAGCCGCACGTACTCGCAGCAGCACGCCAATCCTTTGTCTTATCGCACGGTGCTCGAGATTTATTTGAAACTAGCGGTAAGTACCGCACCGCTTACCGGTCGCTGCCGAGACATTCGCATTTGTGCTATCTCTGAATTCTTATGCTACCATTGCTTAACTTGTACGAAATATTTTAACTGTAAGTTGGTATGAACAGTAATATTATTTTTTTCCGGTTTCATGTTTGCAATTTGATTTTTTAACTTAAATATTACAACGTTAAATGACATAGTTTGTAAAAATAAAACCTGTTTTTGAACATTTTTATGAACACAGGTACCCTAAAATATGTTAAAATAAAACGGTATAGCATCATAAAAGTGCACATTAGTGTGCGAGCACCAATCGTACGCCATCGCACTCCAGTGCCGGTAGAGTAGCACTCCCTCATATCGTCCGAGCTACCACGCTACGTAGATAGCGTGCGCTCGCGCCTGGCCGAGTGCCAGCATCCGCACATCAACGTTCGAATTCTGCGACGATAACTGGTACCTCTACCCTACGTTTGGAGAAGACGGTTTTTACACCTAACAGAAATTCACAAAAGGACAAAACATA
Source organism: Standfussiana lucernea (assembly GCA_964057025.1). Taxonomy (NCBI): domain Eukaryota; kingdom Metazoa; phylum Arthropoda; class Insecta; order Lepidoptera; family Noctuidae; genus Standfussiana; species Standfussiana lucernea. The sequence continues at coordinate 15,236,742 of OZ059805.1, forward strand.
AAAAGCTGCCGTCTTCATAGAGTAACTTCTTTTATTGCCCTATTGCTACGTTCGAGAATCTCAGAGATCCTTTTATTACAGACTAGTTTCTATGCACGGCTTCGCCCGCGTGTTACTCGGATAAAAACTAGCTTATGTTCCTTCATTTGGAATAATGTATCTTTCAAAAAGTAAAAGAATTTTTCAAATAAGTGCTGTGGTTCCGGTATAATTAAGAGATATCGATAAATACCTGTTATTTACGATGTGATATCTTTATAATATTAGTTTCGATAAACTCAAGATATTTGATATTTTTGACTTTCATCTTAACAGTGACAGTTGTTGGCTTGACGACACGCTTGTTTAAACAAAATTGTTTATCACCCACCTGCAAAACACTCTGATGCCATGTAGTTATATGAGGATTCTTCAGAATTAGAATTCTGCGCTAATCTACTCAGTGGCATTAGTTTAAGACGCGTTGAAATATCAGAATATCTTCTCAGTTACGAGTCTGGTTCGAATAAACACAAAGTTAAAGCTCTTTTAAACTTTATCGTCGGGAATCAATTGTTACTACGGAATTTACATTATTTCATGTTGCTGCAACCGTCATAGAATATTGTACTTTATGCTTTAGTATGACAGTTAGTTTCAAATTCAATTGTTAGTGAAAAAAGAAGAAAGCTCTTGATACCTGTTAGATTTTATATTGTAAATACAACTAATTTTATTTGAAAACAAGTAAAATTTTATTTAAAAAAAATTGTTACTATGTTATTTTTGTGTACAAAATGGGTTAATGAAACAGTTTTGACTATTCGACGTTACAGTCATTTGCCAGTGATACATAATACTATTATTAATTCAAAAGACTGTGGTCTCTACCGGCCACAATTGGAGCTCAAACATCATAATGTAAAGATACAATGTTATAAAAAGAATAGAATAGTCAAAACATACATTATGCGGAGTTTTACTTCACTAAAAAACACAATTACTGTCAGTATTCACAAATAAGTGTCTAAACGCTCATACATTTTTTGTCGGGCGCGAATAACAACGACACCCCTCGACAGACATGATTCATTCGGCGACAATAAAAACAGGCAACTCGTCCGCCGCGTGTGTCGGATGTCGTGGATGTTAGCATTCATTGCTTCACTCACTAACAATCACAACGACTTATGTATATATGTTTATTGCGGGAGTTTCTCACCGAAATCTTATTAGTTACAGTTTGTGATGTATTACACAAGGTTAGGTACTGAAAAATCATTTTATACGTAAAATTCGGAGTAATTTTGTTTCAATACTATTGTTGTAATCGTTTATTGGATGATAGACGTCGATAGTTTCAAAATTAAGCTTCTTTTTATTTGTGCAAAAAATTACGAAGTTATAACTTTGCAATTAAACGATTTATCTCTAAAAAGAAACTTCTTAAAGCCACGATGGAAACATTTTATAATTACTATTACCACAATTTTTACTTCAACTCCACCACTCCACCAGTAGTCACTTTAACATAACACATACTTATGCAACTAGTTCCCGACTACAGCTAAGCTGTTTAAAGCTATACAAGTCCAGTACTGAAGCCTAACTTCAAAGCGATACAGCTGCTTTGTGTGATAATTGGTAGCGATTTAATTGCAGGCTTAAATACATCAGCTTTATAGTTGTCTGTTAATGTTCTGCTATAGTTAGCTACTGACTAATTATAGTAACCGTGAATGCATGCAGATTTAGAGAGATACACACATAGAGAGAACATTTTTTATGAACTCGAAAGAAGATTGGGTTTTTGGTCTATCGACGGTCACTAATAATAAAATGCCCTGTTTTATAACATAAACGAATCCTACATGAACGTTAAATAAAAGCGCCCTACTTCAATTTTCGTAGCTGAGCCGAGCGTTGAAAATCCAACAACACGCGCTTACTGTAAGAAAAAGTAATACATTGTGAGCTAACTACCTAACTGCTTGTGGTAACGTTAATGCAAAATCTTTTGTGAAAATCGATACAGAAAATAATTTTAAGCTGTCAAAGCCACCATTAATACTAGTACCTTATGAAAAGGCTGTTAGTCAACTGTAACTTTTTAAGAAATGTAATATGAAAAATAAAAGGCACAGTGGCGGTCTGTGGCTTTACAGTATAACAAAGTACTGTTAGATCGTTCTATTTATAGATGTTAATCTTAAAGTATTGGAGAACTGACATTCTTGACTTTGAACTTACAAGAAAAAATGTAGGATGTAAGTAGTTTCCCTTGACGAAAAATGGCAAACACCCACACGACAGGACAAACAATACAAAGAAATGTTTCAGAGAATGGAACCCGAAATATATACCGATGGACATCAATAAAATAGCCCTGAATTCTTTTGAACAGGCTATTTATAACCACAATCCGATTTACCGGGATCTTAACATTTGTAGGTGGAACTTACGCAGGTAAGGCACTTGTCAAAAATATACATAAATGAAAGTGAAAATATATTCAGTTGGACTCACAAGTTCACAGTTCTACCGACACAGCTGTTGACTTTCAAGCAATCGATAAAATTAATATTCACTTCAACAATAAGGGCAGCCGTTACTGAGAAAATGAATGTGGATGGATAGAGCGTTGTCGACAACAATAAATTTCCAATGAGGAGCTTTACTGCACGTAGCGATATACACAAATACTGTCAAATAAAAACACCAGTTACTGTAGAATCTACGTTTGGTCGAAATAGCCTCGTTTTAAACGTTATTTCTATGTAAATATGACAATAACAGCTCTGCGTTGTGTGTTTAGATTCCAGTTTGTTTTCATAAAAGTGAACGACTGGTTCCACACAAGTATGTCCTCGGTGCTCCAATTGAAAACTTATTTTAATACTGTAACCATTATTTTCATGTGTTTGTTTTAAATTATATGTGTTTTGTTTACTGTACTCTTCGAAAATGTTTTTGTAACAGTGAAATAAACTGTAATGTTATCTATTTAGAGTATTTATTCGGGTATTGCAAACTGTTATTAGATTCTTTTGTTGTAACAGACGGTCGTTTGTATAACGTTGCCTAGTTCCTAAATAAGAATGTGTTCGCCCACCGCGCGCCGTTACAAAATGTTACAGTTAATATTCGTTGAAGTATAACAGTACAGATAAAGGTCTACATCATTCAGATTTCTCATTCTATGTTGACTTTGTACAAGAGTTCGTGAATGAAGATAGATCTACTGATCTGTTTATATTTGTAACGTAGGATATATCGTACATTACAAATATAAATTAAATGATCCATATATCCAGTATCCATAACAAAACTTATCGAAAAAGACTTTGCGATTTCTAAGAAAACGAGATATGTAAGTGAACAAGTGGTATATTTTTCCAGAACACTTGAAATAAGACCTAAGCCAACAAGAGCCTGACCTCTAGTTCTAGTGTTTACTTAGATATACGAACACTCCTCCCTTCTCAACGACCCCCCCCCCAACTCCCCGTTCGATGGCTGGGTGCTACATTATGGCACATTCTATCTGTTTCCATAATTCATACAAAAACATTCACACGCTCAAACGGCTGCCCAACCTTTATCTATAACATTACCGATAAAATGCTTCATTCGACTTTCAAGGAAACCCATAGTCGATGCAGTAAACAGTGATGCAACTTTGAAGGAAGAGACAATCTCGATTACAGGCTACTGGATAATTCATTAGAAATATTTATTTACCATTTTTATTATTAAAACTTTATGCACAAGTAAAAACTGTACAAAGGCGACTTAACACCTTAGGGTTCATTTACGGAGAAGCGGCGCGTCGGCCGGCGCGGCGAGCGCTTTTAATTCAAACATATGGCGATGTATGGGAGCGTTTACAGGAAGCGACTTTACGCGTCGGGTCGCGCGTTGCGCGGCGGCGCGTCGAGCGGCGCCCGCCGCGTTGCCCGCCGCGTCGCCCGCGGCCTTGAACGTGCATACACACATCAAAAAATATTATAATATTATTTATTTATATTTTGTTTTATATTCTATTATTTTATTCCTTATTCTAAGATTTTATAAATCCTGAGCGATGAGAAGGACATTGAGAAGACGATTATTGGCGGAGCGCAGATTCGCTGTGTGCAGAGCATAATATACTGTCAATGAGAATTCAGTTACTGTTATGAAAGAGAAATGGTTTATGCAGAATAGAAAACAGAGTTGTCAAAGCCCTCAACGCTCTGCGCTGCCGGATAGGTGGTCACTTCAAAAGCGATCGATGTGATCATACTTGCGGAGATTGAAAACGAATCGTAGTTATTAAGAAGTCGGTCAAGTTCATTGAGGAGATCTGCATTCATTCTTATTTCAAATATCACTTTCACGGGGTTTTTAATAGGTACAAACATTAATTAGATGGACCGGATTTATAATAATAGGGTCTCGCTGTATGACAACGAAGTCCGAGACTAATAGTAAAGTCTATGCCTATCCATTAAAAAACATTTTATACGTAGGCATTATCATCATACTGTATATTATCAGCCCGGAATCCCCCACTGCTGGGTATAGGCCTCCCCTTTCTTGTGCCACAGAAGCCCTTTTTGTAAATCAACTAAGGGAGTGCCGTCAATTGTAACATTATAGTGGGATGTTCAAAAGTTATCAGTGACAATATTCCACTACAATGTTGACACTTACAGCCCACGAACACATTGCAAGTTGCTCTCAGCAGTGTTTAATCAGTAGAATTAGCCCATAATAAAGTAGAAAATCTTTTTCAAATACAAGCCTATTATTGTTCTACTGTTCAGCCTTCACTATGGCAGGGGTTCCGCAAGGTGCGTTATGGCTGTCGTATTCAAATGGATGGCTCTGATGGCGCGGAGACAATGAGGGGGTGTGGACGTTCATAATTATAATGCGGACATGTAATGGGTGGTCGATGTCGAACGGATTCTATGGCGGTGTGACTTGAAATATTACTTACCGAAAATGCTTTTGAATGTTATCTTAGTTCAGGAATCATTATCTGTCAAGAAAGTACCGGGCAACGATAAATAACCCTTAATGGGTTGTGAGTGATCTAACCATCATAAAGTTATGAATTTTGGAAAATATACTTATTATGAGGTCTAGAATAATATTTTCTGAGTTTGATATTTATCATTTATTGCTCTAATGGGTTTTACCACGTGGGAACTATTTTCATGTTGTCCATATAAAAATATGTAAATATGTTTTTGAGATACAACATGAATATTATTCCCACATCAGGGTAGGGAAGAATGATAGACATTTCATTACATGTCACCATATTTATTTATGAAAGTTGTCAAAACATTCGGGGCAAATAGATACTTTGCAAGTTTTGCATATGAATCTGGGGAGTTTCTCTTTTACGCGAGTAGAACAAAAGCGGCATCTGCGGAATTTCAAATTATCTTGAGGTAGATGTAGTCCCACATTCAGCAGTCTGATTTCATCAGGAACACCGTATACTCCACCCCTTTTGTTCTTGAAAAGGGGAACAGTCACTTTTTTGGCATCGGAGGACATCATTCTACTTAATTCCGATTCAATCTGTGCATCTTTCAACTCTCTCCTCAGTATCACCTGTAAGAAAAAACAAAGATGTAATTCCGTAATGATCAGTAGGAAAATAGTTCCCACATATTTTGGAAGCCCATAAAAGTCGAACCAAATAACTATTTAGGTAACTTTTACATAAAATGTACAGCAAATATCATAATTATAACAAATCTGTAACAAAATTATACTTACGATATTTTTTTTCGACATTTTCGACCAAAAAACTCACAAACACGCATAAAATTAACATTCAGCTGATGTTTTGACAGGAGACGTCGGGGTTTTTGTTTTTTTCTTTCGTAAAGTGGTGCGTTCCAATTCACGCTATTTTTTTATCATAGACAATTTTACGTAGTTTTATTATTTTGACAGATTGTGGGAAACTATTTCTTCCTGACCCTTTGAGAACACATATAAAGATGTGGGAATAATTTTCCTACTGCACATTTAAGAGCGTTTACGCCGTCCATGCGCTGTTTGACTCCAAAACAGTACTTTTCAAACCCTTTAATACCATCAAACCTTTATTTTACAAAAATGATAATTACTAATAACTTTAGGAAATTTCGTTGTCTCAATAGTTGTAGAAAAAAAATATTTCAATTAATGGAGTATTGGTAAATTCTATCAAGATATTAACTCAACAGAGGTTTTCTTGATTTCCCTTTCAGCGTCAGTTTCGAAGCTCTTATTATAGGAAACCACTGGTAAACCTAATTAGTTTTTATTTTTAACCAATTGCTAAGATCCTAAGGAAAATAGTTGGAGGAAATCATTTTTTGATTTAGGTATCTTTCTATAAGAAATTAAAGTTCAAATAATGTGAAATATTAAGGAATTAAAATGATTTTTTTCACCGATATATCTTACTTAATTTAATATAATAATAGCTTAATATAATAGAAGAACATGTGCTTTAAAACATCCAATTTAAAATTTCAACTAATTTACAGTGATTATTTTTCTATAAACATTTGAAAACTACTATAAAAATCATTGCGCGCGAGCAATTTCAAATCAGTCCGCCGCGAGGCTTTCTAGAGAGAGGACACGTCGCTCGGCGCTCTGACTGACCTGAGTTGACCTTAGTCGTACTTAGAAGGATAGCGGACGTTTATAGTGTGATTTAAAAATCTTAGTACTTTGATGATTAAATTTTTTTATTATTATTTTTGATGACTGACAATATTTTTAGTGACAACAAATATTTACCCTATTTTTGACCTACGAATTTTATTTATGAAAACTTTTACTTATTATTTTTTTTTGTAAATAAGAACAAATTGTTTTTAAAGTAAACGCCAACCTATTGTATTTCCCTCATAAGAGGTGTCACTAAGAGGAACATCACGTCAGATTAAAATATAATATAAAATAAACATAAGTAAATCCGTATAAAGTGATTTATTTGAATAGAATAAGAAATATTTATTAATCAATCACAAATCAATAATAATTAACGAAGTTCTGTTTCTTTCTAAAGTTTAGATCAACAAATTCATGTTTGAATAACTAAAAAACGACTTTAATATTAATCATAATTATAGCTATACTTGCAATATATTGTTAAATACTTATTTTATGCACTCATAGTTTCGTAATCCGTGTACGTTCAAATTCAAATTCAAATTAAATTTTACTACAACAATTGCACTCGAACGGATCATATGTGGGTTAGTTTGACCATAGCGCAAGAGAACGCGCCAGCGCTATGCACACAGGCACGCGCACTTCTGTGTGCGTAAAAAATGCATTGAATTACCTAAACTTGACTTCGCGCGATAGACGTAAACGCTCTTAAGGGATAATACACAAAATTTTAGTTATTCATCCAAGTTTATTTTATCGCCTTCAAAGTATGCTCCTTCAGAAACGATACACTTACGCCAACGAATAATCCAATCATCAAAACATTTACGTTTAAACGTTTTTTCCGGAATTGAGTTCAGTTCTCGCCGCGAAAAACGGGAACGGGAGAAAACGGGTGCCACGAAGTGGTAATTTGAGTTTAGGAAAAAGAAAAAAGTCAGCTGGAGCCATATCTGGTGAATAAGGTGGTGACTCGATAGTATTTGTTGAGTTTTTGGTCAAAAGTTCGTTCACTATGATGGCCCTGTGCGAAGGCGCATTATCGTGGTGCAAAATCCATGAATTTTCTTTCCACAAATCTGGCCTTTTTCGTCAATTTTGCTATCTTAAACGCCGCATAACGCTAAAATAATATTCTTTACTTACTGTTTGACCTTCCGGCATGAATTCCGAGTGCACAACACCGCGATAGTCAAAGAAAACGGTCAACATGACTTTGACATTTGATCGACTTTGACTTTTTCGGTTTCGGTTCAGTTGGAAGGCACCTCTCCGAAGCTTGTTGACTAGTTTGCATGTCAAACTCGTAAACCCACGTCTCGTCATCAGTAACAATGCGTTTCATGAATGTTGGGTCGTAATTGACTAGTTCTAGCATGTCCTCAGTGACTCTTATGCGATTGAGTTTTAGTAGTTTAAGGTCTTTTGGGACTAGCCGAGCGGCAACATGTTTCATACCCAAGTGATTATTTAAAATGGTACGGATCGACTCCTGAAACACAGAAAGTTCAGCGGCTATCTTTTTCAAACTTGAATGAGGACTTTCAGTCACTATTTCCTTCACTTTAATTTGCGATGTTAACTTCAGTTGAAGACGTTGATGGCCTACCAGAGCAAGCCAATCTTCCATCACATTTCGACCGATTTTGAACGCTTTGTACCACTCACAAGGACGTATTTTTTATAATGTCGATTAACCGTAAGCCTTCTGTAACATTTTTAGGGACACCGAACACGAAATTCCATTGGCGATGCAAAATTCAAGACAAACTCTTTATTCGATGTTTATGATCTAACTATTTACAGCACTGTATTTAATCTAGATAACAGATGTAACTCAAACTCCGCGCCAAAATGGAAAACAGTCGTGCCAATGTAACAACAAAAAAAAATTGGAACCATAAATCCATTCTTGATACTTTTTTGACTGATCTATTACTACACAAGAACATAATGTATTTTTGTCAATATTCATTGTTTGTACTTATATATAAGCCCTTAAAGTTAAAACAAACAAAAAACAATCTTATCAAACATACTTTTTGCAAATCACGAATTCAATAAAACTCGTGACAAACATCTCGAATTGTTTTACAAACATTTTACGTTTACAAGATTTATTTGCTCGTGTTTTTATCAGAATATAATGAATTGTAATAAGTCAATCACACCCCGTTCTTCAATCATTGATACTTCTATTAATTGAATTATGGATCAGTCAATCCGGTACGGACAATTATCCGATCGGCTGCGGACAACGAACACTGACAGATATTCAAGTATCAGATAAGTGTCGTAAATCCAAACGCAAAGCTGATCAAAAAGTCCGATATAAGGCAAAGCTGTTGAATAAATTCATACTAACTCACAGCTAAAATGAAAATGAAGAGTCTAACTAATATAAGAATGTGCTCGGAGTTTGCAAACGTCTAAATATCACAAGCTTTCTCAAACGTCTCGAAAGATACCCTAAAGATTTTTATGTGCTTATGGTTGTGTGACTGTGTGCATGTGTGTGTGTGTGTGTGTTCTTGTTAGAAACGTGGAGGTTTTCTTTTGTGATAAAAGATGAAAGATATAAATATGGCGCAGTTAATGCCTGTTGACGTTTGTGCTGACGGCTCTTTTGTTGGCAACATCAACGAACTTCTCGGATACACGGGTTTGTAAATAATCGAAACGTAATCAGATATTAATTATGAATGTGTTTAAAAAATGTTTGCTTTCTTTACTTTTATTTAATACAGAATAAAGTACTTCGTTATCCGGAAGCAAAAATGCAAAACTTGGTACTGTAATACCATTCTTGTAAATTGAAACAATTTCACAATGTTCATGTTTTGAAAGATATTCATTTATCAATCCGTATCCGAACAGTAAAATTTTTATAAATCCATGAAGCGAATTCGATAAATTATTTGCGATTAACATGCCATACCTTTTAGGAGAAAAAACCGTAAATGCTACATGACATTTTAGTACTGAAACTGTCGACAAAGTGACGCCAACCAACGTTAACGTTCGTGCGGTGGGGAGTTTTTGTGCGAAGAAGAAACTCTGTGTAAATAAAAAATAGCGCGAATTCAAAGAAAATAAATTCTATTCAGCGGCTTTAAATGCCAAGAATTCTCAGCGAAGTAGGACCAAATATGTTTAAATTTTGAGGATTTGGCAGGCATTTACTATTCATAGTTTTTAATGCAAACGTCTTTTAGTAATGACATTAGCAATTGAGTTTATTTTGTTAATTACTAGGTTTTCAAGTAAAATACTTTCCGTTTAAATTGTCTACAACGTTTATATTACGTAATGAAATTTCATAAACATAAATGTCTTGTTCAGTCCCCAGCGCATAGTATTTCGTAGCCGCGTTAGGCCGCGTTGCTATGAAACTGCTACGAGGTGCTACGAAAGTCCTACGGGTATTCAAACGCACTAGGATACATGGCGTTTGGGTTGTTTAAATGGAACATGCATTTATTCACATTAATGCTTAGTTTCTGGCACTTCACAGGTTTTGCATGTAAGCTTCTATGTATGTATGTATGTATAATTGTAAAGCACGCTCTGCGGCCTGAACAGCTCGATATATTTTAGCTTGAGAGGTGTCGTTAGATTTGTATTTACTGTGAGAGTGACATTGTGTATATCAAAATAAAACGGGACTGGATTTTGGAGTTTTGGTGCCAAATTCAAATATTTGGCACGCTCTGCAGCCTGAACGGATTTTAGCTTCAAAGGTGTCGTCAGATTCGTATTAATTTATTGTGAAAGTGACAACGGGTATAAATTTTGAATCAGAACACAACATAAGCTGGGAGTACCTCCAAGCGGTGAATGTGGTAAAAATTTGTTTGGCTAATTGTGTGCGAAATCTTTCACATTTGTAAACTAAAAAGCTGAAAATAAAAAAAGTAATTAAACAAACTAAAAAACCCGACTGTGATAAAAAACTTAAGCTAAAAAAAACACAAAAAAACTAAGAATAAGCACATTTTACATTTTAAACAGTTGGAAGTAGACGGGACCCGTTTTAGTTTGAAAATATAAAAATGGAAGGGCTCCCGCCTGCCTCCAACTTTTTAAAATTTAAATTGTGCTTGTTCTTAGCTTCATAGTGTTTTTTTTTAACTTAAGTTTTTTACCGCAGTTTTTTTGCCGTTTTTTTTATAATATGAAAATATTTTTACTAATTATAGTTCAGTTACTTCACCAATAGATATTGCTGCAGACAAACTTATTAAACTTGGACTCCATAAGTAACTATGAACAATAGAATAACAAAATGAATGTCAAACAAAAGATAAATCCAAAAGTAGATACATTTAACCCCGTATTCCGGGATTACGTATATGTTGGGCGAGCTCGCCCTCGTGACAATCAAGGCGTTGTGTCGCGATACTCGACGTCATCTCGCCTCAACTGGGTCAAGTTCTGCAGCCGCTGCCAGCTCGCACCGCCGCACCACCGGCGCCGGGGTGAGTATCTCGCTACGTACTCGAAGATGAATATAATACTAGCCGAGGAAATTATATGGAAAGAACTGGCTTTTTAAAACAGTTGAAATTATTTTAATTTTTAAATGCTGTTAATTTGTGAAAAAAATCTTACGAAAAATGTTATTTTGCCTAAGATTTCTTATCTTAGGCAAAATAACATTTTTTTATTTTCGTCAGATAATAAAGTATTTATGAGATGTCCATAACAGGCTATAAGCCATAAACAACAATTTATGCTTTAGCTTTTTTGTGACCATAAACTGGTTTCACACGAAGTGAAATTGCTTAATAAAATCTTTTAAAAGTTTTTTACGAAATTTCTTGTGTGTTGTGTACCTAAGTAGGTACATACATACTTTTTATAAAGTGGAAGTCATGGGGAGATGCTTTTTTCTAGCAGTGGGTTGATGCTAACTGAATGGTGAGTAGATTTATACGAAAACCAAGACTTGGACATGGAGTGTGATAGGCGAGTTTAATTGACTGTCAGATTGTGAACGAGCTACATACATTGACATTCGGTCAGGAGAATAGTATTAATTCACAACCTGATTGTTTTTCAAAAAACTTGCATGTCCAATAAGAATTTTACAAAACATAACATTACACCCGTTTAAGTTAAGGCAAAGGTGGCCTTAACTACCTACATCTACTTTTCGCACGTTACCCAAGTCTTCAGTACCGTGTAATATAGGGCAAAACCTAACCATCAATCGACACAAAATCGGACATAAATCTAAACTTCGAGCTACTATTGAGAAATTCCGGATAGAAAAACGCAATAACATAAATAGCATACAAAGGTTAGCTATAGGTTACAAACACATAAGTTAACAGTAGTATCTTCACTAAGCTCAATGCTTGAAAAGGCAAAACTTTCCATACATAAGCAAAGCATGAGCAGTAAAAGTTCTTTGCTTGTGCGGGGTCGTGTCGGTCGTACGTCGGGCAGTCGGGCCCGCCCGTGTCATGTCGCGCGGGCAGAGTGCTGCCGCCGCGAATATAAAGCGAACGATGCGTCACCCGTCGTCCATATGATAGCCATCCATAGACCTCCATAACTGTACAGTTACGAGCACCAATATGTACATACTTACCTAAGTTCAAAAGTTTCTCAAGGAATAACAATTTCAATTTAGAGATAAGGCCATAGTACTAAATCATGGGTTCCAAAAGTTGCAAGGACTATATATTGGTACTCGTGACTTTACATAACCGTCCACCTGGGTAAACCCTGGTGGAAGTTCATAGTTATTGCATTCTACACGAACGTTCTACAAAGCTGACGTATGGTATTATACAGTTGGGTGGAAAGCAAAGGAGTTCGGAGTGGCATGCTAATTGTAAATATAAGGTGTATGTATAAAGTAGTACCCTTAGACTAATAATTTGAATTAATGGTGGTCTATAAATATGTTGGGCAGCCAGTTAAAAGCTCTCTTTTTATTAAAAAAAAAAAACATTTTCAGCCACGTGAACAAAGTCACCTCAAATAATACTATAAAAACAATAATAATGTTCGGATGTTGGAAATCTATAACCTCCTAAACTACTGAACCGATTTCGATGAAATTTTGCACAGTTCTTCTACATACGCCAAGGAAGGTTAAGATAAGGTAGGTAGATAGGTAGGTGGGTAGGTGGGTAGGTAGGTACCTACCTACCCACCCTACCCACTTACTACCTACTTAATACCCTACCCTTCCTTTCTCTCTTCCTACCTACCTACCTTACCTTAATCTTCCTTGGCGTATGTAGAACAACTGTGCAAAATTTCATCAAAATCGGTTCAGTAGTTTAGTACCAACGTACCCACCCTACCCACCTGGGTAGGGTGGGTACGTTGGTAGGTGGGTAGGTAGGTAGGTAGGTAGTAGGTAGTTAGTAGGTAGGTAGTAGGTAGGTAGTACGTGGGTAGGCTGGGTAGGCAGTGGGTAGGCAGTGGGTAGGCAGTACGTAGGCAGTGGGTAGGCAGTGGGTAGGCAGTGGGTAGGCAGTGGGCAGGCAGTAGGTAGTACGTAGGTAGGTAGGTGGGTCGAGTAGTAAAAAATACAAGGAGATAGTACTAGGTAGGGAAAAGTGCATTGCAGCGCATGCCGGGTACTATAAATGCCAGAGCAAACACAAGCAAAAAATCTTTGTTTTCTAGAAAATCTAGAACATAAAAACTTCATTCAAAAACGGAACGCGTTCCTTTGAGTCATAGTTTGCGAAGCTCAGTATTAGGTTCCTGTGTTGTCTCACATATCACTACTAGTGGCCAAACTGGGCATGCTTCCAACTTGGGTTAGCTTCACATCCTAGGTATAAGAAAACATTTTTACAGCTTGTTGTCCGAACACACACTGAACACAAAACCTTTTAGAAAGCGACCAATTTTAAGAAAATCTCTGAATAAGAACACTGTACGATACGGTACATTGTGAAACGTCTCATTTAATTTACATAGTATAATTCCGTAATTTAGGGTTAATAAGTTATCCTATTGTTTACTTGACCTGGGAGCCAACCCTCATAATAACTAGCCAGCTTTACAGCCACTACCATCAACATATCACAAGGCCCAGTATATTCCAGTCGAACAATAATTACAAGGCCAAATCGATGACCTACATTGTGGAACTGGGCGGATTCACTTTCGGCTTCGAGAATTTCCAAGAGATTTATGTTTATTTGATCAGACCAATAAAGTGGCATAACGTAAACAAGTTCCAATGTTCTTCTTCTGACTTCGTTGTACGTTATTCAATGTACACCAAGGACATTTGAACAATAGCTGTGTCCGAACAGATGGAACAAAGCCATATCTATACACTAAACTTTATGCGGGATCCGATTTGATCAAAATATTTTATATTTACAACTCGGCGTGATTTATTTTACGTGAGCTGAGCGAGCGGAGCGTTCCGAGCGCAATCAATGTATGAACACGCTGTGACGAACTTCTTGCCAAGGAATATATTTCGGACGAAAAGGTACAGGTATTATATAAAACTACATATTGAATAGAAGTTTCTCTTATTCAATCTTATTTTTGTGGAGAATCCATCACTTGTTATCGAACACTTCCTTTTCTTGTATCTGTCAATATGGTTAGACTATATGTGTTGTTTTGTTTTAGGCTTCTTTTTCTGTTTGTCATAGGTTTGACTAGACTTTCTGTATCTTTGGCAGGGTTGTATGAATGAAACGAAATATTATTAGTATTATATCATAATCATTCATCATCATTCTCCTGCCATTTTCCCAATTTATTCGTGGTCGGCGCAGCATGTCTTCTTCTTCCATACTTCTCTATTACTTGTCATTTCAGCAGTCACCTCCTTTTTAGCTATATCTTACTTCACACAGTCCATCCACCGTTTCTTTGGTCTTACTGTACTCTTATAATCATCTACATTCATACTCAACATTTTCCTCGCCGTATTATACAGAGTGGCTCCGACAATACGACAGTAAATTAAACTGCGTATACCTCTTGACGTTCCCAATCTGCACACAAAAATTCAATCGAATATATCCAGTAGTACACATATAGTCACAGGACATTATTTTTCATATTCATAATTTTCTACATGATGTAGATTAGTAGGCTAGCACCGACAGGTTAACGACCCCCGCATCGGTACAAACACTAAATAAATGTTGTCAACTCGCTATTTCAAAACCCTTTGCCAAATACGTTCCTTAAAAGTTATTTCCAAACGTGAATTAGTGCAAATTATACCTTAGGTTAGTAAACCAATATTAATAAATGGTGTTGTATTTCGGTAACAGTTTATAAATGCTATTTCGTTTTTTTGAACAATTTTTTTTTTATTTCGATGTTAGGATTTATTTGATAGTTTCAAAATATTGATATGTACTATTATTACCAGTGTTTTCATTTATTATTGTATATCGTAGTAAAAAAGGCTTTTAAAATTGACGGAACAAAAACCTGTTTCAAGTTGTATTATTCTTCCCAAAGGACACATCAACTAGAACAGTACAATAAAAACAAATAACTAACAAAATATATTACCTTTGCCCTTGACCTCCACCATTTTGCAGCTTTCAAAACAACAATGCTCAGGTTTTCCTATCACCCATCCAAGCTGTGAGAAGTTTTTATGGCATCAGTGTTAATTCGCGACCCCGCTAACTAAATGAGTACTTACATATATTGGTGCCGCAGAGTAGATATGTAGTAAATATATAATATAATATATAAGGAAGCGGAATAGAGCATCATAAATGAAAAGTATATGACGTGTTCTTTGAAATTCTCACTATGTGCTATAAAATGCTTAAACAGTGTTTTAACAGACGATGCTTAATGATTGAAGCAAGTACGTCTGCCTGTTAACATTACTAATCTCCATTTTTTATAAAATATTAAGGCTACTTTGTATCCGCCAAAGTTAATTAAAATCGATAATAGACACACATTTTTAATAACAGCTGTGTCACTATTGGAATTTTGATAATGACCCTGATCTCTTCTTGCACTTTGCAGTTGGAACTAGTACAAAGTGTTGAAATCAAAGAGTTTGAGTTTCTAACTCTTCATTTACCAACTACTCGGTGGTCTATCAGTCTATAACAGAGGCAAGATTTGGAAGGGAATGGAGCCATAAACATTCTCGTCTCTCAAGGGTGGGCGGGAAGGAGAGGAGGACAGACGGAGGCGGGGGGGGGGGAGAGGCAGTGAGGCCACGGTCACAGTTAATTGTTTAAACAATCTTTATGGAGCAATCGTCGGATCTCCCATGAGCGTTCATTACGGAATCCCTGCGGATCCGTGCGGCTGCCGGCGGATTCGAGCGGATCGCGTCGGACAAAGATTCGGTCATTATAAATATTGCGGAGAGTAATTAGTGGGCGGTCTCGACGGGCCGGAAATTGAGTATAATTTGTTAAACAAGCCGCAGTAGTGCTGGGCCGGGCACAGGACTGCCGCTTTCGTGGGCTTGCGCTCGATACGCGGCTCCGGCCGGGGGATGCTGAGTTTTATTTCAGGAAATGTTAATAAACGCCCTAGAATCTGACATGTGGTTTACTGCTGTAACTTAAGGTAATACCAAAATCACGGAACAACGGTTAATGTAAGTATAGTGCTGAAAACGGTTGATTCTCATCCATCAAGCATTTTTTCCCCTCCCTTTTCTTAACAAAGAAAAGCGATTGTCATATATTACTTGATGTTTTATTCTATAAGTCTCGCACCTGTGGCAGATGTGTGTCAATAAAATATAAGGCTCACTAAAACAATAACATAATAATGAAATCCCAGCGGGTTGATGACGCAAAAGATTCGCAAATTATAAATATTACGTGAAACAATGAGTAGCGGTCTCTGCGGAGGAAATTAAATATGTTATGAACACAAGAGCGACCAGTGCTGGCGGTCGCGAGTATTAATTATGATATTAAGTGGAGTTCGCTAATGGGATATCAGTCCGTTTTTATGAGATGGAGTGACGTCACGCGATGCTTTAGTTATTAGTGGGGGCGAGTAGAGATCGTCTGCTCACGCTATTTAGGAGCGGATTAGTAAACTAGACTTCAGAACGTTAATTAATGTTATTAGAATTTCATTGGTTTAATAACTAATTCCTTATTTTTATTAAATATGGGGCGTTTAATTATAGGACCAATATTTCATTTTATTTTTAATTTTTTGAGCAGTGTTCGTCTTAAGTAACTCCAAAATTATCTGGCATTAAGCTTGACACCTTAAGTACTTTTACACTTACCTCATAATATATTCAAGATCTTAAAGAGGCGAACATTTTAGCTTTTTCACTCGTGTGAAATTCAAACGTATTCACGCGACACGGAATTTGTGCGCCATCAATTTAGGTGACGCGAGAAATACTCGGCGTAATGATACAAATACACAATACTGTGATGCTCGAGTCGTTTCGGTAGTTGAATATGGTCCTTTTGCAACCGATATAATATGAAGTAAAGCTTACGGTAATATTGTTAAATGAAACAATAACAACCAGTCAGCAACACGGGCTAATTACACCCTTTTGTGAACAACACATTACCGACCGCTCATTGTACTTATTACGCTGTTCAATTAATTAGGATCGAAATCATGCACATCATCAATTATCCAATCTATTAATGTTAATAATGTGATACAAACTGATTGTGACACTTTTGGAGGTATGTTTACGCAGATCTGTTTCTGTGGGAGGGAGTTTACAAACATTTAAGCCCACACACACAAATAGCTACCCGGAACCACTACCTAGGCCATACTACTGATAACTATGTAGTTATTAGTAGTATGGACATAGTAGTATGTAGTGTAGTGTGTGTGTGTGTAGTGTAGTGTAGTAGTGGTATGTACATAGGCCATACAAATATTTGTTCGGTGCGAGGATCGAACCCGCGACACGCAGCGCAGCAGCCAGTCGCTCATCCACTACGCCAACTTGCCGACTTCATCTTTTGAGGAAGTCTTTTCCTAAAACTGAATGTGTCTAGTGTACAGTTCAGTAATGTATCTAACCTGGCAAGGAACATGGACGTCTCAAATCATTAGAATCCGCAGAAACATCTCGTCTCGCCACACATTTAATGATGTAAATTATAATAATGGTAAAATTATGTTGGTGCTTATAAGTAGACCATACGTACGTGTGTGCGCCTTTTTGGGTATGGACGACATGACGTAGGAAAATGAGATCATTTCTTGCGCACAACGTCATTAATTTGTGGGTTTTACCTTTTTGCTGCCACCTGTCCTGTATAAAGTTTGTATGTGGGGTAGTAAGCAGAACCCTTTATTAAAACCCAGACTTGATGTGTCTTAAAAATATTAATATTTATTTCAGTTTAACATTGTTTAGTAACAAAAGTTCTAAAACGTATTGCGGTTAAATATCTCATTAACATTCTTCAATGTTAAGTCTCAAGTTTTCATAATCAAAACTTTGCTGCTGAATTTTTGATTGAGAATTATAAGTTTGTTGATTTAGAATTGTTTGTGATTTTACAAAACAATTAATAATTAGAAAGTCATCACCTTTTGGAAATTGAATGATGGTTTATACATCGTTACTCTTAAGATGGTAAGGTGTGTACGACCTTGTTGAAGACTTTCAATATCTTTGTATCGTAAAATCTGCTATTACTTTACCATAATATTTTTAACAAACATAAACGATATACTTTTAAAAACTATATAAGTATCTGTTAGCGACGCGCTCATGTTTTTAGATTCATAGTTAATAAGTAGTAATAAGATATATGTACAACCTATGTAAGTATAGATGTATGGGCCGCTGGACCCCCACCCAAGACGCCGGCAGTTGAGTCCGTGCGAGCACTGCAAGCGGGTGCGCTTGTACGTGTTTACCTCGTTTGTTAATTTATCCGTGTCTCAACAAAAATATAAGTTTCCCGAGCTACTTTCCGGTTTCACTTCGCTGATTACCACCTACAACATCTACAAAGTGGTCAATCGAACCGGATTAATTTCAATTTATGTTTGTCACGCCACCAGTGAAAAGAAAGATGGTGGGCACGCGAAGTACGGTGCGACGCGAGCGCGCGCAACGCAAACTTTTCGAACAACAAAAGGAAGCTCAAGAAACAGATACTGAAGAGTGTCAGTCTTCAACCAGTGCAGCAGCCAAAAATATGGTATTCAAAACACCTGCGGCGGAGCCGAGCGTCAAAACAGGAAACACATTGCCAAGGTCGAAAGGTCATTCCGACACATCATCGGTAAAAGCTCGGAAGGCGCAGTTGCTTTTGGATGCTGCAAAGCAAAAGGCACAGATACGAATGGAGCTCATAGACAGACAACTAGAAGCGGACTTAGCTGAACTAGAGGAAGAAGAAAAATACAGTCCACACGAAGAACGCGCTCACGACGTGGAGCAATGGCTGGAACGGAGTCACCACCACGAATTAATGCAATCGGCCCCCGATCATGGCAACCCCTTGGGCAAGTTGCATTTGCCTGAGACAAAACCAGCCGCGCCTGCTGATGCTGTTCTCTTTACGGCACCAGCAGTACCACCAGGGCTAACCACGTCACCTCAAAAGCCACCGCCTTCAGTGCCACATCTGCCGATGGAGTCGCACTCACACACTGTACCCGCACCGCCACCAACGGCGGAGGCCTCCAGTATGCAAGCGACTATTCAGATACTAGCTGGCGCGTTGAAAGACCTGGCTTCCACGAGTGCACCGAATACCAACCTTATAACTCGATTAAGCACGCCGAAGGATCTTCCAGACTTTTCGGGAGACCCACTGGAATTTTTGCAGTTCAAACAAGCCTACAAAGAGTCAACCGAGCTTTGTAAATTTTCTCCTGAAGAAAACCTGTGGAGGTTGAGAAAGTGTCTCCGTGGGGCTGCCAAAGACGCTGTCGCAGCCTTACTTATTTCTGCAAGTCCACCGTGCAAAATCATGTCAACTTTGGAGTTACGTTTTGGCAATGCTGATCTAATAATATCAAGAATAGTGCAGGATATCAAGAAATTGCCCTCAATGTCACAAAACTATCATAATGAAATTGTGCCATTTTCAGTGAAAGTGCAAAACCTTATACAAGCAGTGCGAGCAGTTGGGCGCGAAGAGTACTTACAAGGTATGAGCATTGTTTCAATTATATTGTGCAAGCTGCCAACAACACTGTTATCTAAATGGGCTGATTATAGTTTCCCGCTCATCACTGAAGGACAGAAATCCCGTATGGTCATTTTATCTGATTTCTTGCACGATGAGGCCGTAAAGATATCAGTTACATCTAATATCTATTTTACGAGTCCTCGTACTGACCAAAATAAAAACAATCAGCATAAAAACAAAGATAGTTCCGGCAATCGATCTCAAACTATATTATTGCAAACAGATGATGATACTGATAACTGCAAATTCTGCCGTACCTCAAAACATAAGTTAACTGAATGTAAACAATTCAAGAAGGCGTTACGTAAAACCAGATGGGAATTCGTAAAACGTAACGGTATTTGTTATAAATGCCTACTTTCGCGCCACGCACGAAACACGTGCTCAGCACCGCCTTGCGATAAGAATAACTGTGGCGAGGGGCATCACAATCTACTTCACTACATCGGAAACAAGCCGAAAGATGACGCTGGAAGCAGCCAGGTTCCGGAGCCGAAGTCAACGCATGTGCCAACGCCGACAACGACATCGGGGACGTCGCCGATGTCCTCCGCCGATAGTGCACAAACAGTGACTCATATAAACGCGAGTGAAAACAAAGTGTTACTTAAAGTCGTACCTATACGTATACATAGTGCTAACGGTGTGTTCAGTGCAAACGCCCTCCTTGATGACGGATCGACCGTCTCGCTAATCAGTGCGGGGCTAGCGAAGCGCGCGGGGCTTCGTGGCCGCTCAGAGACGATGCGAATTCGCGGAGCCTGGTCTGACGACGAACTGGTATGTGAAACGACCATCGCGAATGTTACATTATCTGGTATGGACAATAAGATGCATAATATTAAACTTCGATGTGTAGATAAATTAAACTTACCTTTGCAACAACTTTCTGTTGTCGATTGTAATAATTATAAAAACCTGTTTGGAATAAATGATAAGCTATGTAAACATGATGTAAAACCTGAGATTTTAATAGGTCAAGATAACTGTCACTTATTGTTACCTCTCAAAGTTATAGTAGGTAAATTATATGAGCCGTCCGCTACATTGACTCCCCTAGGTTGGTGCATGCACGGTATGTTGCGAAGGCCGCACGCTCGGCACGTGCAGGTCGCCGCCGGCGCCGTCCAGGCGCACGCCACTCTGATGTTGAGCTCGGCAGCTACCACCACCGCAGACAGGGACGAGTGCATACTACGGGAGCTTCACGAGGAGGTGAGGCACTCATTCGCTGTAGACGCCTTGGGAGTGTCAGGTAAGCCGAGACAGAATATTAACGATACTCGTGCCGTCGCGCAGCTGGAGAAGTCTGTCGAACTCGTCAACGGTCGCTGGCGTGCAGGTTTGCCTTGGAAGGATGAGGCTTGCACCATGCCCGACACCTATCCTAACGCTCTGAAAAGGTTAAAGGGGATAGAAAGGAAGATGGCGCGTGACGATGGTTTCGCCGACAGATATCGCGAACGTATAAATCATTTATTACAAAATGACTACGCTCACAAGATGGAAAAGCGACTGCCGTCACCCAGGACGTGGTATTTACCCCACTTCGGGGTAGATAACCCCAACAAAAAGTCACTTAGGCTAGTGTTCGATTCTGCCGCTCCAGTTGGTGATAAATGTCTCAATGACTATTTACTCACAGGGCCGGACTTGTTGTCATCTCTGTTTGGTATAATGCTGCGCTTTAGGGAATATTCAATTGCAGTAACCGGTGACATCAAGGACATGTTCCTTAGGGTTAAAATTCGCCCTGAAGATCAACACGCGTTTAGGTTCCTTTGGCGGAACAGCCCTGACGAGCCAGTTGATATTTACATTATGACGTCACTTATTTTCGGCGCTAACTGTTCTCCTTTTATAGCTCAGTTTGTTAAAAATGTAAATGCGCGTCGTTACGAGTCGTCATTACCAGCCGCTGCTAATGCGATATACAAATCTCACTATATGGACGACTATATTGATAGCCTGCCAGATGACACGACGGCGATAGATATGGTTAAAAATATAACCAAGATTCATAGCAGTGGTGGTTTTGAAATCCGTAACTGGACAAGTAATAGCATTGCTGTTTTGGATAGTGTTCCGAAGGATACCTTAGGTACCGCCAGCGTTAGGTTCAAATTTGAACAAGAGTACCACGGCGAACGCACCTTGGGACTCATCTGGTATCCTGGAGAAGATGAATTAGGTTTTGACGTCTCTCTGAAACGAATACCTGAAAATATTATTTTAAATAAGGATAGGCCAACTAAAAGAATCATGCTGCGAATAGTTATGTCGATTTTTGATGTTTTAGGATTCTTAGCACCATTCACTATTCAGGGCAAAATTATGTTGCAAGATACTTGGCGGTTAAACATAGGCTGGGATGACGTAGTACCCGATAGTATTTACAATAAATGGTGCAAATGGATCGAGTTATTAAAGGATATTAAGCAAATACGTATACCTAGGTGCTATAATAAAACTACTGCGTTACAAGGTGGGAGCGAGACGGGACGAAAACCGGTCTGCGAGCCTGTGAAGACAAGGCCTCCTCCTCCCGCCGCCGCATCCGCGAACCCCGCGCTTGAGTTATCTGCTACGAGACGCTGCTACGAGAATTGTAGACCGCCTACGACAACCGCTACAAGTGCTACGCCGGCAAGTAATAATTATACATGCTTACAACTACATTTATTTTGCGATGCATCTGTTCAAGCCATGTGTTGCGTGGCGTACTGGCGATGGATAGTCAATGGGAATGTTAACGTTGCATTTATAGCAAGTAAATGTCGTGTTGTACCTGTTAAACCCATGACTGTGCCCCGAGCAGAGCTACAAGCGGCACTGTTGGCTGCACGTTTGGCTGATACCGTTCTGAAAGAACACAGATTAGCGCCCGAGCGACGATATTTTTGGTGTGACTCCACCACCGTTTTACAGTGGATTAGAAATAACACACGTAGGTATAAAACGTTCGAAGCAAACCGATTAGGAGAAATTAACGAACTCACGCGTATTTCCGAATGGAGATATGTACCTACCAAATTAAATGTAGCAGATCTTGGTACTCGTGATGAATTTAACCACACAATGTTTCACAGTGAGTGGTTCACAGGGCCTGATTTTTTACACAAAATGGAGTCTTTATGGCCTGCTGACGTCGTGAGCCCCGACATCGGCAGAGACGAAGGGAGCTTAGAGTGTGTAACTGTGATGCATGAGCCTACATGTAACTTACCTGTTCCTGAGCCGCAGCGGTTTTCCTCCTGGCTTCACTTGCTGCGAGCCACGGCTGTCATTCTGAAATTTATTGACAGATGCAAGAGACTTACCGGTGAAGTTGACTGTAATGCGATGGCTCGAGCTGAGATCCTGTTGCTAAAGAAGGCGCAGGAGGAATCGTTCTCCGCTGAAATATCTGCAATCAAAAATGGAAAACACATATCACGAGATAGTAAGTTACTTACCTTGTCACCATATCTAGACGAAATTGGTTTACTCCGACTCGGTGGCCGCATCGATGCTGCGTCAAACGTGGACCTAGAAATAAAGAGACCAATTATATTAGATGGAAAACATGACATAACGCGTCTTCTTGTCCGGTTCTTTCACATTAAGGCGGCACACGGGAACCAGGAAATGGTCGTCAATAACCTGAAACAGAAATATTGGATTATTAGAATACGGCCAACAATTAAAAGGGTGGTTTCGAATTGCATGCTTTGCCGCATAAGGAAATGTAAGCCTCAAGTACCCAGAATGGGTGACTTACCTCATGCTCGACTAGCACATCACCAACCACCATTTTCATTTTGTGGCCTGGACTTGTTTGGTCCAATGGAAGTGACTGTGGGCAGAGGAAGGCAGAAGAGATATGGCGCTTTGTTCACCTGCCTCACTATACGAGCGATTCATATCGAGCTTGTTCCATCGCTCACGTCCGACTCATTGATTATGGCGCTACGACGCATGGCAGCACGGCGAGGATGGCCCAGTCATCTATACTCTGACAATGGCACCAACCTAAAAGCAAGCGATAAGGAGCTGAAGCAATCAGAGCAGGCACTTAATATAGATGCTCTCAAGGCCGTCGGCGTGAACAACGCCATGCAGTGGCATTTTATACCGCCCTCCAGTCCTCACTGGGGTGGGGCCTGGGAGAGGCTGATTCGAAGCGTTAAAACATCACTTCGAGTTATAATGAAGGAACGCGCTCCCCGCGAAGAAGTGCTGCTTACCTTGATGGCGGAAGTGGAGAATATGGTAAATAGTCGTCCGTTGACACACGTCTCCGTGGACCCTGAAAGCTTAGAATCTTTAACTCCTAACCATTTTCTTTTAGGCAGCTCATCCAGCACCCCTATCATAGGGACTTTCGATGATTCCGACATGTTTCTTCGCAAACAATGGAGAAAGTCACAAGCGTTAGCGGATATGTTTTGGCGTAGATGGGTGAACGAGGTTCTCCCTGACTTACTGCCTCGAAGAAAATGGAATGAGGAGGTGAAACCTTTGCAGGTAGGTGACGTAGTGCTAGTGGCTGATCCTAACAATCCTCGTAGTACCTGGCCAAAGGGCGTTATACAGAAGACATGCCCAGGAAAGGATGGACGAATCAGACTGGTCGAAGTGAAGACTAAGACTGGTATCTGGAAGCGACCTGCAGCCCGCGTCGCGCGTATTTCACTTGTTGAGGAGTGCTGAGCCAGCACTGGGGGGGGGAATGTTAGCGACGCGCTCATGTTTTTAGATTCATAGTTAATAAGTAGTAATAAGATATATGTACAACCTATGTAAGTATAGATGTATGGGCCGCTGGACCCCCACCCAAGACGCCGGCAGTTGAGTCCGTGCGAGCACTGCAAGCGGGTGCGCTTGTACGTGTTTACCTCGTTTGTTAATTTATCCGTGTCTCAACAAAAATATAAGTTTCCCGAGCTACTTTCCGGTTTCACTTCGCTGATTACCACCTACAACATCTACAGTATCCCTCAGACAACGCAACGCCATCAAACTTCTACACCGCTGGTACATTGCACGGAGTTCTACGAGCGTACGAGTAAATCTCAGAACTCACTCATCAGCGCTTAATAGGAATTACCACGGAGTAGGAATTGGACGAGAACTATAATTAAAATTTACTGTCACGAATTGAGCCCTTTCCAAGCTCGATAAACATGTTACGCCTACAGAATGGAGTTACGCAATGATAAAAAAAACTTTTTTATTTTACCAAAAAACTTTTTTATTTTTTAAAATAAAAAAGTTTTTATTTTACCCTTTTTAGTTATCGTATCACACACAATTCCTTGTCAAGTATCAATTTCGCAATTTCTTTTACTTGGATGACATTTTTTCCAGTTATTTTGATTTCAAAACCAAACTGCTGAACCGATTTTGATGAAATTTCTATGGGACTAATCGGGAAGTAGATCCATTCAGATAAAAGAAGAATTTTTCAAATCGGTTCATAAATGACGGAGATATGAGGTAACAAACAAAAATAGTTTAAATAATTAATATTTTTCCCAGAATAACTTAACTTTTCTTCTAAGTGGTTAGAAGAAAAGTTAAGTTATTCGCCCACTCTTCAACTTTGTTTTCGTTATTCAGAATTGTGCCATCTTATACCACACATTGTTTGCTGCGTCTTACTTACGGAAGCGCTCTTTTGTCTACTTCATACCCCGAGACCGCTTGATTTCCTCCACTCGCGCCCTCAGTACAGTTCCCCGTCCCTCGCAACACCGGTGCGCGGTGTGCGGTACATCGGTTATCGGCAAAGCGTTCCAACTCGTCTTATCGAACTAGTTGGAACCCAATCGGTGCATATCATGGCTTCGTCTAAGTTCGGTATTGTTCGAAACTATTCGATTGCATATCAGCCTGTACAAGTGAGTCGGAAGCGCGGGGAGAATATCGAGTGGCTGGCGGTACCCGCGCGCACTGTTCCGATGTACTGCGATACAAGAGTGTATAGTTAATGAGGCTTTCTCACGAGTGCGCCGTGTTTCTAGTCGAAAGATGAAAGGTAATTTAATATGAGTATTGATGGCATTTCAAAGTGCATAAAGGACTCCTGTAATAGGGTTGCAGATGGTATCATTAAATTCGCCTTTGTTCAGTGTTTTTTTTTACATTATGTGCTTAAAGTTTTAATAAAAAATATAATGGAAGCAATTTTGTTTTGATCTTTTACAATAAACAGATGCACCGGTTTAAGTTTTTCATTGACAGGACTTGGTCAAATCCATATCAAATATAATTATGTTCATACTCGGTACTCGGTTTCATAACTTTGACGGGTGTGATGTGCTCAATCTCAATAACGTTGTGTGTCACTTTCCCCCTCACATTGTCTCAGCATTCTCATCGATTCTCTCTCGCAATTCATTCCAATATAATCTCCCGTATATTGTCACTTGTGCTCAATTCGTCATCGGTTGATATGGTTGTCGTTGTGACGTATTGTCTCTGCGACGCTATTTCCCCGGGGCGGGGG
The DNA here is from genome assembly GCA_964057025.1 of Standfussiana lucernea. Classification (NCBI taxonomy): domain Eukaryota; kingdom Metazoa; phylum Arthropoda; class Insecta; order Lepidoptera; family Noctuidae; genus Standfussiana; species Standfussiana lucernea. The sequence goes on from OZ059805.1 coordinate 15,263,028, forward strand.
CGGGGGGCGGCACGCTTGGCGATGAGCAGTCTCGGGGCTGTCAATTTGTCTTTTCTTTTAGGATTTTTTTTATCCCTATATATACCATCTACGTGTCGAACAGTGTACCTCGGTCTAGATATTTACTACACTGTTAATAAATAAGTGTATTGTCTTTGATTACCTAATGTAATTGCTTTTTTTGGCAGAGACTAGCACAAGTACCTACATGATTGTGTATATGCCTTCCATGTATGTGGGTTACTGATGTACTCGTAAATGTGACATACAAAAGCATTCAGAACCGGAACCTCTATCTATATTGGCTATACAAATACTAGTTCCGAACGGAAATAGAATCCGCGGCCTTAAACATTCCAACTGACCGAAGGAAAATAAGAAACTATTTTTGGCCATCCAAAAATAAAATGTCTATACAGTAACTGCTATTATTTATTCAAAGTTTCGTTATATTACAAGCCTTGGGGAGTAGATCAACAAAAAGAACTAGGGCAGCAAAAGCTAATAAAAGTCGTACCTACTTGCAAAGTTTCGCGTTCTACATACAAACACGCATACTGTAGCTGAAGACACGTTGTATTTGTGCGACACTTAATATACACCTTACAACAGAAGGGGAGTTTTGCCGGAAAAATATATAGCAGTGATACTGCGCGGGGCAAGACGAGACAGAAGGATCACTTCTGCAATTCAAGCTGCTCTAACATGAGACGACTCAGAAGGATTTCAATTAACAACAACCTCCTCTAATCACAATGTTGTCAGTCATTTTTAATCAGTCGCATGGATACACGTCGGTGATGACGACAAAGGCTACGCAGGCTGAGTTTAGGGCCAACTCAATATAGATTGCCATCGACACGCTAAGAAGATGTCGTACGAATTAGCCTGGGAGTGGGTTTACGTAGGTAACAAATTCTGATAAACAATACAGCTCTTTGTCTGTAAATGCGGTAAACCTTCTGCACTCACGTTTGTCGTGAGTGCAGTGTTTGTCAGTCGGTATGTAGGTCATGATATGTGAGGACTGTCCCGCGCCGCGATGAGACCCCAGCCTTAGGACAGCTGTGCGGGATCCGAGCGGGATGCCGGGCTCAGGACGCGGGACTTGTGAGCGAATTGAGAATTGTAGCTTAACCAGTGAAGGTAAGGTTTAATCAGTAATATGAATTTACTAAAAAGTAACTCGTGTTGATAACCTAAATCTTATCAAACTCAAAGAATTTGTATAATAAATCTTATTATTAAAAAAAATAAACATTCCCAATATTTGTACGTAAAATAAAACATTTAGCTACTTTATATAGATTCGTTGCGAAAGGGTTATTCTAATTCGGGACATAAGTATAATAAAGTTGGGCGTTAAATCTCTTGCGCGAGCAAAGCCGGCTGATCTGCAAGGTTCAGGTTTAAGTAAACACGCTTCTATCGACAACTTTCGGAGTGTACCCTTGCCTTTGCTGGGAATTCTTACAAAACAGTTATATTTACCCTCGGAGCTACGGCTGTGTTGAATACCCAACATTACCGATAAGGAAACGAGGAATGCCGGAAAGGTTTCGGTTTCGCTTACCTGTTGATAAGATAATACTACTAAAATTTGAGTGTGATCAGTGATTGTGTGTAGCTGAGGTTTTTTTATTATTTGTAGTTTACAAATAAACAAATAAAATTGTTGGCAAAAAAACTGCAAATCCATCAAACATTGAACTGTTGAGGGTGCAATCCGATCTGCAACACACTAACGATACTTCACAGTTTCAATACCTCCTATGGACTTAGTTGTGGAATATCGAATATGAGCCAGCCTGCTATCGAGGCGAATGCGTCGGGAGTTCGGAGCGCAAGCAATATGAGCGGTTATTGGAGGATGCCGGGAGGGCCGTAGTGCGGCGAGCGACGTGAACCGAGAGAGCTGATAGATGGTCGACATACGCTAACCACTTCTTACCCCTTAGCCACGACACACGATCGAGTGACAGGAGCCTTGCGACAGCGACTGCGGAGAAAAAACAAATAAAACAAGCTGCATAGAGCTTAGACGTGACCCGCGGAGGGACGGTGCTCACGCAACGATACAACTAGTGAGGTACGCACGTGTCGTTCGACTTAAGTCGTATCGCAAGTCGTATCGCCCGACTTATCGACGGCAAAGTCTATTTTGTGCGATTTTCATGAGAATTTCAAACAGAAGTACCGACTAACAAGCCTCTCGATCCTGTGTTGAAACTTGGAAGTTATACAAGGAAACCTCTGTATGATTTGAAGAAAGATCTCATAGCAGATAAAACTTGTGTAGAGGTTTATAAAAACGTACCACTGTTTCGCTGATACGGTTTCCCAAAGCAGTAGAAGTTTTCTGTGTAGTTACTGCAAAAGGGTGAACGGTACGTACAGGGGGGGCACACTTAGCACTGTCATCAATTTCCATAGACGACAGCGACATCTGGAGTTTGGTGTGATAACAAAACTTGGCAGCCATCTTGTCCTGAGTGTCAAATAAACATCAATGTCATTCATTGACGCAACTTCGGATTTTCGGCCGTTGTTTGTCAACTCGTAGCTTGTTTTCAGGAAATACAAGAAAACTGTTGCATTTTTAAATAATGATTGCCACAAAAATAACATCAAAGAAAGAATTAAAGCCTTCATTGAACTATTCACCGATTTTAGTTTTCTAGATTGTGAAACCCATAAAGAAAATGTAACACAACGTTTTGTTGATACGTCCATATATCCAAATATAATTATTTATAGTTGGTGCAGGTCTATTAAAATACTAGATGGTAAAATCACCAACGAAGGTGACGATGTAACTAAAAAAGCAGCTCAAATGTATTATAATAAGTATAAAACGAAAAAATATTAAAAAGTTATTAAATTTGTTTGATGATAATAAAAGGATATTTTTCTGAACTGAATACGTTTTTTTTTTTAATTATGTCAAAACCCCGATTGACCTTATTTTACAAACTCATTCGAGAGTTATATAGATAGCTAAGTACTATATGTAGGTAATATATATGTCGGAGAAAGCGATAACTTTTAAACATCAAGTTGCTGATTTGACCATTGTAGTAGGGGTAAACGCCGTGACGTCAGATGTTGTTTTAATGGCGGCACGTGGACAGAGTCGTTTTGTAGAGTGGGGATTGTGCCGAGATCACTTTTGCTCGGAACTCCAACCAAGTCACTCCTTCAGAACGAAACTGTCGGTTTGCCCATTTTGTGGAGATTATTTGTTAGTGCTATTTAATGTAAATTTGTGTTAAATAATAAACTGTGATTTTTGTGTACCGAAACCGAAACTATTATTTTAACATTTCATCATGAACCCGGTACCACCGAACCCTAATGACAACGGCGCTATCGCTCAGCCATCGCTTACGCCGTCATATATTATAATATCTACTAATATTAGACTCTTAGTTCACCCACCAAACGTAAGGGGGCAGCACTTTCCATACATGAAAATTTTACCACAGAGTTGTTACTCTTTCTCTCTATAGTTACTTTACTCTTTGGGTACGTAGTAGGTAGGCAGTCGTCGTAACCTGCGTCCAGACCCTTGTGACATCTCACACGGCATCTTCCCGGCGGGCTGTGCTGGCGCTGCTGCTGCGGCTGCTGACACCTTCAAATGGCGTCAATACTGTAACCTAATTGGTAGTTACAGTTTTGAGCCGTTTGGAGTTGACACATTCGGGCCACGAGGCCCGAGTGCGCGTCTCCTTTTTAAGGAATTGATTGAATGATCTTTGAATATTTAATAAGTAATTGATTAGTCTTAAAATGACCTTTGTAAATCAATAGTATTTACCAGGAACACATTTTATTATTTATATGCTGAAAACTATGATGGGAAAAATATTCCCTTTGTCTTATAAATTCATTAAGTTGTTTTGTTTGACGACCCGAATGGCGCAGCGGTAGTGAGGCTGCCTTACGTTCATAGGGTTCCGGGTTCGAATCCCGGTAGGAGCAAGAGTTTGTGTGATTAAGCATGGACATTTGTTACCGAGTCATGGATGTTTATATGTATAATAAGTATGTATTTACAAACAAAAAGTATCTATGTAGTATATCAACTATCTAGTGTCCACGACACAAGCCTCGTTGCTTAGTGTGGCACTAGATGGCGCTGTGTGTAATGTCTAGCGATATTTATTTTATTTATTTTTTATTAAGTAACTTAAATGATTTTTAGTAGTTAATTATAAATCTAAATATAATTATATGGTAGGTTGTAGTAATCTGATGATAAAGTTCTCTCTCGCATTTTCTTATCGTAAACTGTAGAAGTTCCAGTAGAACTGCATTAAAAGAATCCCCACTGGGAAACAAACTGTACTAAATAAAATACACTTACTTCAGTAATACAACTGCCAATTCAATAGCGTTTCTTACAATCGACCACAATGCCTTAAACTCCTTTGTGTGGTTAAGTACCTCCGTGCACTGGCAGTCCATTTAATATAAGGTGGCAGAGCCAGCGCCTGGCATGAGCCTGGCTGGCATGGCTGGCGTGCCAACTGTCTGGCAGCGTCGTCAACTAATGGCATTAGCCTCTACGTTCTCTATGGAGCAAGTTTCCAGCGTTCGCTTCTTGTGTGGCTAAGGAATTCAATTTTAGAAGCAACTTTTAGTCGCAACGGTTTTTGTTGGTCCGTATTAGTTGTGAGCTGATCCTAGTGTATACTGTGAACTGTGCAGTGTCTCCAATAGATGTACTTTAGAAGGTGGCCGTAACAGTCCATTTTTATTTTATTTATTACAGTCGTTATATTTTCTCTTTCTGCTATTTTTTTTTTAACATAACATCACGCCTGTAATCCCCGAAGGATTAGGCAGAGGGGATATTATCATATCGGATGAGCCCAACCGGGCACAATCCCCCTCCTAGCCTTCCACTTTTTCATGCGTGAGGTTTTGTCTGGCTCATCTGCTAAATGTTTTAAACAAGAAATGGCTGAAATGGTTAAAAGATAAAATATCGGTCGGAGCAACTTCAACATTCAAGAGTAAAATATTGTAGTCAAAATACCTCTCAGACTTAACGAAAGTACAAGACAAACACTTTTTGTACTTTTTTTTAAGTCTGGACGGTGAGTGGTTAGACTTCTTTGCTATTCCTTGGTTTCATTCAGCCACATCTAACATTTAACTGTGGTTTTCACCGCAGTAACTTCATATTCCGTAAGATAGAAACATTCTTCAAACAAACTTCATAACAAGTTTTCTCGCAGTCGGTGGGAATAACCTCACCTTATTATCTCATTGTAAAAACAGCAGCGAACCCGACTGCGATACAACTTGCAACCCTCTGATTAACATTGCTCCGACCGGAACATTCCTCATTCTGAGTTGAGATAGTTTTTGTTCAGCAGCTCCGTCGAACTCCGGCGAGAGTTCAGTGCAAGATAGGTACGTGTCCGTAATTTAGTGTGAAATTGTGTTACACATGTATCCATTGCGGAGCACGCGGCGACTGTCCCGCGCGCCCTAATCTAATACTCGCTGCGGCGTGTGCACCGCGTGGAGCATGCAGACCGTGAGGATCGAGCGCCGCACGCCAATCCATGTGTATTCACCCGCGTGACACGACCGTACTCCACTCACGCGCCGTATTTTATTACTGCACGCGTTCCATTGCGGGCCGCGTCAACAGTTACACGTAATGATGTGAGTCCACCGAGTAATGTAGAGTGTTGCTCATTGCAGTTAGTACTGTCACGAGGAAAGTTTAATCGAATGAAAACGCAACTGTTTGCGAGTCACACTCGAATTAAAATAATAATAGAGTTAGTGTGCGAGTGTCCGCTAGTGTATAAACTGTTCAAACATCAGGAACTGGTGTTGTTCGCGCGAGTTGTTGTAAATAGCTAAGTGAAACCTATCGCAGTTGGCTACCGACCACGCTTTTTACACAGTTTTATCAATTCTCAGGTCTTTTCTTTCACTATAATGGGCAAAGATCCAAGAACATTAACAATTTCGCTTTAAATTACGAACATAACAATTTCGTTGGGAAACTTTTCCTTTGTACAGTTCGGAGGAAAGAGCATTTTTTTTCTCTAGAAATGCGTAGTTTGTAGTTAACTAGCATTTATTTTTGTTACTTCCCCATTTGTCTGAAAGCAAAATATTTTTACTACAGTCTGCAGTTAAAATATCTCTCATAATAAAATTGAACGTCAGATAATAAAATTAGTGATTAAATGTGACGCGTCCAATATATTTAATCATTCGCTGAACACCGGTCGCCAGCGCCCGGCGTCACCCGCGTTGTCAAACGGCTGTCACTTCGTCACGCACGTATGTGACGTCACGTCATGTTCCGTCACTTGTCATGCAGTGAAAATGTAGTTCACAACGGTGCACGTTATGACATCAATTACAATTGTGTGACATCGGTAACGGATTAATTATTTTAAATCAATGCTAGTTTACTGTTGAGTTTATGAACATCAAATTAACATAAATTGAGCCAAAACTTATCAAAACAATATACAATAACACACATAAAGTCACATTTAAGTCGGATTTTTTGATTAGGGTAGGTAGTAAAAGTAGAATCAAATAACAACAATAATAAGGAATCCATACTAATAATTATTATAAATGCAAAAGTAACGATGTTTGTTTGTTTGTTACCTTTCCACGACTAAACGGTTGATCTGATCATAATGAAATGTGGCAAAGAGATAGATTATATCCTGGGAAAGGACATAGGTTAAATATTATATCTTTTTTTCCTCACATACACAAGTCGCGCGCAACAGGTAGTAGGTAATAATTACAATCATGTCATGTCAATATCGTTAGTGATTAAATTGAATTATGGTGTGTCATTTTACTATAGAAAATAAAAATGATACTGAAATAAACAATATTAACATGTCTCTGATCAGACCGGATCTTACAGAAAAAAGAAAAAAAGATAAAATTGAGTGTACTAACACCTACACTGTAACGTGTTTTTTAAACTGTTACCTGCTTTTCATATTTTAGTCGATTTCGGAACGATTTTTATACTGTCTTTTATTGGCTATGGTTGAGTTCGGAACTGTCATTTTTTGACGTTTCACTTTACGACCTGATTTCGTCATCGAGGCATTTATCTCGCCAAATTAATTTTACAAATCCGGTATAATCACGGATATTTTTAGGCCAAATGATGCCATAATCGCTGCCTTAAACACCCAGGACAAGGTGTTCAGAAGGAGGGATCCTTAATTTCTTCGGATTTCAATATTGGACGATGCTCTAGTGTGATTTTCACCTACTTGGATTTATCGGTGCACACGGGAAAAGTCATTTATTAACGGAAAAACGCCCTGCTGTGGCGTTTTTCTTCTATTTTTTTCTTTTTCTTTCGTCTGATTATAATTTTCCATTTCATGGATTCTGGATTCTCTCATCTTCGACGCCGAAATCTTGAGGTCTAATTTAACATTTTTTTTTAGCCAGACATCTGGCCCAAACTTAATTTACTTTCTTCATATAAAGATGCAACAATAAGGATAATCTCAAATTAGTAATTAAATATTTAAAGTAAAAGGAAGCTACTGATATATTAAACAGGGTATTAACAAAGGTATTTCAATTGTTTCTATTATCCTAGTTTAGTCACCCCCGGAAGATTAGAGGTCCGACTCTCCGGACTGTTCTATCTGGCAAGTATTTTTTAAATGTAGTGTGCGTTCCCAAGGCGCCCGAAATTCTTTTATTGTTACACATACATCTTTTTTTAATTTTTAATAGGAGAACACACACACACACACATTCTTTTTTTGCTCTTGTATGATTTCTTACATAGGATCTTACACTTGATCCCACACACACCCCGGGTCTGTTACAGTTTGTCGCTCTGCGAACAGGGACTTGAAGTAGCTTCCTGATCTTGTTAGTTATTGTTGCATCTTATAATTTGTATTATTGTTTACAGAACACATTATATAGTTTCTGTAAAACATTATTGTTTATTGTTGTAATTTACAACTTGAATTTTTTTTGATGTTTCCTTGTAAGTAAACAATATTTCCTAGTAACATTATTGTACTATTGTGTATGTTTAACTTTTATGGTTACAGCATTACCCATTTACTCTTGCAAAACCAACATTTGTATGGTAAGACAGTTTTGTTTTGTATAAGTAACTCAACATTGTAAAACTAAGTGCGGTGTAATTTGATTTCATATTTAATTTTAATTGAACTTTGGTTTAACTTAATAATCATACTTTATGTGACTTGAACTTATATTGTAAATTATTGCTGCATCTTTTCATTGCTAAACACTTTGATATTTTCATAAAAAACAACTTGTAACTTTAAAAATATTTCAACTTAACCTCAAATATTTTATAACTTTTGAAGTCTTGCATTTTGCTTTGCTCATCAATTATAATCATATTGTTTGTTCAAAATGGATAAAGAAGTTCAGTCTTCTCTGCCTCTTGCTAAAGATAACATAGAAACTGATGGTGCATGCACAGTTCCTAATGTTGCACCTTTTGTTCCTGACATGATTAATTTGACAGATGTACCACATTCTTTTGATCATAATGACAGGATTGCACACTCTTCCTCAGCTTTTGCGACGAACGCTTTGCCTTCATTTAATTCAATGAATGTTTTGGTTAGTGAACATATTAAAAAGAATTTTCCTTCTGCAATTAAGTTGCCCGATTTAAAAAAGAGTAAAATTAAATTCGATGGGAAATCTTGTGTTAGAGAATTTATTACTGAAGTTGAAGAATATTTTTTATACAAAAATTTTGATGAAATTTTGTTGGTTGGTTCATTTACGGACTTGCTTAGTGGTATTGCTCTGAAATGGTTTCGCACAGTTCGCTTTCGTATTCCATCCTGGCACGAGCTTAAACTTGCTTTACTTAAACGTTTTGACAGGCCGGATTTTGACTATTTTCTGGAACATGACCTTCGTACGAGGAAACAGAAGAGTTCTGAATCTCTTCCAGATTTCATTACAGAAATAATGGACATGGCTAGTCGTCTTTCTTTGCCATTGTTTGATGCGGTTTTGATTAACATTATTAAACATAACATGTTACCTATTTACACACCTTTTATATTTGGTAAGCCTATTGATTCTGTAGAACAATTTCTTATTCTTGCCAAAGAACTTGAAGTTTTCGTCAGTCATAAATTCGTTAAAGCTGAAAAATCTACCGTAAAGTGTAATGCAGTTCTAACTTGCCTAAAGTGCAAAAAACCGGGACATCATTTTAAACATTGTACATCCATACCTGGCGTGATTTGTTTCAAATGTCAAAAGGTTGGAGTCACATCTAAGAATTGTGATGTTTGTAACACAGAGAATAAGAGCTCTAGTGAGTCAAAAAACTGATTAGGTCGCATCGAGCCCCTGTTGTTATTGATATAACCGCGAGTGTCTCGATGAAAGAAAATTTTGCTGAATGTCACAAACCTGATGATGCTACTCGTAACAAAGACTTTGCAAATTGGTTAGACTACTTAAAAACATTTTTTAAAATTTATAGATCAGCTCCTGTTTTATTTGTTAAAGATAATGATATTAGACCGTATTTACAATTCTCCGTAGGTAACCATACTTTTTCTGGTTTATTAGATAGTGGTTCAAATAGTTGTATTCTGGGTTCAAATAGTCATGAACAATTTTCACAGTTAGGTTATAAAATAAATTCTGTTTCTAGTGCTGCTTATACAGCTGATGGTTCTTCACAGAAAATTATTGGTACCATTGAATTACCTGTTACTTGTGATAATTTAACTAAAAAAATTAATTTTCTAATTATACCTTCTTTTCAACCTGATTTCATTTTAGGTTTTGATTTTTGGTTGAAATTTGATTTGGCTAAAGATTTATGGAAAAATATAACTTATATTCGAAGCAATACAGTTCAAGTTTGTACAGTCACTGCTGCTAGTGAACTTTCTCCTTCTGAGAAATATAAATTAAATGATACTGTTTCACTCTTTGAAGATATTTCTTATGAAAAGAGAGGCTTAGGTCTTACTCATCTCGTTCAACATAAAATTAATGTCACTAGCGAACCTTTTAAACAAAGATATTGGCCTCTAAGTCCTGCAAAGCAAAAGGAACTGTTTGATGAAGTGGAAGTCTTATTAAAGGAAGGAATTATTCAACCTTCTAAATCACCTTGGTGTTCACCTGTCTTAGCTGTAGAAAAGAAGGATGGTAGTACTAGATTATGTTTGGATTCAAGACGTTTGAATTCAGTTACTATAAAGGATTCTTACCCTCTTCCTTATACCTCTAGAATATTAGATAACCTTGGGGGAGCTAAATATATTAGTACAATTGACCTTTCTAAAGCATTTTTGCAAATTGCTCTTGAAGAATCTTCTCGAGAAAAGACTGCTTTTGTAGTTCCGGGAAAAGGACTTTTCGAATTTGTTCGTATGCCATTCGGTCTCACCAATGCACCTGCCGAGTTACAGAGACTTGTAGATAAACTTTTTGGTCCTGAATTCGATAATACTGTGTTTTGTTATTTAGATGATTTAATTTGTGTAAATTCAGATTTTAATTTACATATAGAGTATTTACACAAAATTTACAATATACTGAAAGATGCTGGTTTGACAGTTAATTTAAAAAAGTGTAATTTTTGTAAAGATAGACTCCGTTATCTTGGTTATATAGTTGATAGTAATGGTTTGCATACCGATCCTTCTAAATTAGATACAATTAAATGTTTCCCACGTCCTGAATCTGTTAGACAACTTCGTAGTTTTCTTGGTTTATGCTCATATTATCGTAGATTCATTAGTAAATTTGCTGATATTGCCTCTCCTTTAACTAAATTAACAGCTGGAAGTAAGAATTCTAAAAGATCACTTTGTTGGAACGATGAAGCTGAGAATGCATTTGTCGAGTTGAAGCAAACTTTGATTACTGCTCCTGTTTTGCAATGCCCTAATTTTGAAAAACCTTTCTTTTTACATTGTGATGCTAGTTCTGTTGGCATCGGTAGTGTTTTGAGTCAAGAGGATGATAATGGTGATCAACATCCTATTGCGTTCTATTCTAGATCACTCAATAAATGTGAACGCAATTATAGTACCACAGAACGTGAATTACTTGCTATTTTAGCTTCAATAGAACATTTCAGACCTTATATTGAAGGAATGAAGTTTACAGTAATAACTGATCATGCTAGTTTAAAGTGGCTTTTAGGTCTTAGCAATCCTAGTGGACGCTTAGCACGTTGGGCTGCTAGAATCTCTCAATTTACTTTTGATATAGTTCATAAAAAAGGATCTTTACATTTAGTTCCCGATGCTTTATCTCGTATCGAAGTTGCTGCAATAGGAATCTCCCAAAATAATTTAGTTTTGCCAGATGATGATATTTATGATCCTTGGTATAAAAAAGTATTTATTAATTGTCAAAAGTCTCCTTGTAGATACAAGAACTTTAGAGTAGAAAATAAAATCTTATATAAATTTTGTAAAAGTAAGTATGATCCTAATAGTAATCTTAATTGGAAAATAGTTATCCCTAAAGAACATATTTTAGATACAATTCGTTCTAATCATGATGACATTAATTCTGGCCATCTCGGTATTCATAAAACTTTAAATAAATTAAAACAACACTATTTTTGGAAAGGGATGTTTAATGATGTTCAAAAATATATTCTAGCTTGTGATACTTGTAAAGCTTATAAACATACAACACAACCTCCTTTTGGTATTATGATTAACCCTAAAAAGGTTGATCGACCTATGATGATGCTTTCGGTGGATATTATTGGTATTTTACCTAAAGCTTATTCTGGACATAAGTATATTCTCTCGGTCGTTGATGTTTTCACTAAATACTGCTGGATTTTTCCAATGATAAATGCTACTACTAGAGTAATAAATAAACTTTTTGAAAAAGAAATATTTCTTAAATTTGGTTGTCCCAAGATAATTGTTTGTGATAATGGTACACAATTTACTTCTAAACATTTCGTAGAATTTTTGAAAGGTTTTAATATCACTAAAATATTTTATAATACTTTATACACGCCTCAAAACAATACAGTTGAGAGATACAATAAAACTGTTGAAACTTGCATAGCTTGTTTTGTTAAAGAAGATCATAGAACTTTGTCTAAGTATTTATCTAATAATGTTCAATTAGCTTTGAATAATAGTGTTAATCTAGCTACAGATTTCACCCCTAATTTTTTGATGTTTGGTAGAGAACTTATTTTTGATGCTTCTTTGCATCGTTTTATAACTTGAGTGAACTGGAAGTTTCCAATAGAACTCACTATGCTGATTCTCTTAATTCACTTAGTGATATTTTTGTTAAAGTTCAAACTCATTTATTAAAAGCTTATCAGCTTATCTATTATAATAAGGGTCGTAAAGTCATTTCTTTTGATGTGAGGAATGTTGTGTGGAGAAGAAGTTTTGTTCAATCTCTTGCACCTACTTATTTTTCGGCAAAACTTGCTCCTAAGTTTATTAAATGTAAAATTATTGAAAAGATCTCTGAAAATGTTTATATTCTGAAAGACCTTAATTAGGGTAGCGCTGGTCGTTATCATGTTAAGGATATAATAAAATTTTAATTTGGTTTCCAAGTGTTAGTCTTGATTTTGATAATTTTGTTTGAAGGGCGCTTTTGTTAGTGTGATGTAAGATGGGATGGCTGATAGGTTAATAGCACTTTAAATGAAGATGTATGTTAGGTAACTTCTTATAAATTTGTTGAATTTGAGACCTTAACATTCTAAAACACAACTTAGGACCTTTTAATAACCTGTTCTACCCACACGACTACATTTTTCATATCGAAAGATCTTATTATTATTTCTAAGTATTATTATTTTTTATGCAGTCTTGTATGCAATTTTTTTTGTACATTCTTGTATACAATTTCTGCATTGGTACCTACTACTTTTGTACACTCTGTTCTCGCTTGTAGAGGTTAACCTATCTTTCTTTTTTTTTACGGATCTCGGTATAATTTTTTCCTTGATTTCGTTGTTTTTTTTTGCTTCTGTGCTCGGAAGATTGGTGGTGTTGTACCGATCACAGAATGCATGTCTTTTTTTGCTTCTGTGCTCGGAAGATTGGTGGTGTTATGCCGATCACAGAATGCATGTCTTTTTTTTGCTTCTGTGCTCGGAAGATTGGTGGTGTTGTGCCGATCACAGAATGCATTTCTTTTTCCGCTATTGTGCTCGGGAAGTTGGTAGTGTTGAGCCGATCACAATATGCGTTAATTTTCGAAGGTGTTTGTGCTCGGAAGATTGGTGGAGTTGTGCCGATCACAACATTCTTCTTTATTTTTTTGCATCTTTAGAGATGTGGAGATTTTAAACTGTGTCTCACAGTTGTAATTCGTTCTTGCTAGTCAGTGGCGATGGTGCCTAACTGTACTCATATAGACATTTTTGGATTATTCTTGTTAGACAGCGGCAATTGCGCCTAACTGTACTTTTAATTTAATATTTTTCCTATTATATACTTGTTAGTCGGTGGCTATGGTGCCTAACCGAACTCATATTAGTATTTTTGTTGTATTCTTATACATATTGTTCAGCGACTACTACGCTTAACTGTACTTGTAATATTTCTTGGATTTAACTTGTTAGTCAGTGGCGAAGGTGCTTAACTGTACTCATGTGGTTCTTTTTGTACTATAGGTCGGTTGTGCAGATGTAGCTTGACTGCACTTATTGTTTTTTTTTGTTTTGTTTCTTTTCCAGGATCTTTTTGGAAACGTTTTATTGGAATTTATATTTCCTGTCTTTTTTAAAAAAAAGTTTTTTTTACCTTGTTTGTTTTTAGCATAAAAGAAATTGCTTTCTTTTATTTTTTCGGGGAGGGATGTAATGTAACGTGTTTTTTAAACTGTTACATGCTTTTCATATTTTAGTCGATTTCGGAACGATTTTTATACTGTCTTTTATTGGCTATGGTTGAGTTCGGAACTGTCATTTTTTGACGTTTCACTTTACGACCTGATTTCGTCATCGAGGCATTTATCTCGCCAAATTAATTTTACAAATCCGGTATAATCACGGATATTTTTAGGCCAAATGATGCCATAATCGCTGCCTTAAACACCCAGGACAAGGTGTTCAGAAGGAGGGATCCTTAATTTCTTCGGATTTCAATATTGGACGATGCTCTAGTGTGATTTTCACCTACTTGGATTTATCGGTGCACACGGGAAAAGTCATTTATTAACGGAAAAACGCCCTGCTGTGGCGTTTTTCTTCTATTTTTTTCTTTTTCTTTCGTCTGATTATAATTTTCCATTTCATGGATTCTGGATTCTCTCATCTTCGACGCCGAAATCTTGAGGTCTAATTTAACATTTTTTTTTAGCCAGACATCTGGCCCAAACTTAATTTACTTTCTTCATATAAAGATGCAACAATAAGGATAATCTCAAATTAGTAATTAAATATTTAAAGTAAAAGGAAGCTACTGATATATTAAACAGGGTATTAACAAAGGTATTTCAATTGTTTCTATTATCCTAGTTTAGTCACCCCCGGAAGATTAGAGGTCCGACTCTCCGGACTGTTCTATCTGGCAAGTATTTTTTAAATGTAGTGTGCGTTCCCAAGGCGCCCGAAATTCTTTTATTGTTACACATACATCTTTTTTTAATTTTTAATAGGAGAACACACACACACACACATTCTTTTTTTGCTCTTGTATGATTTCTTACATAGGATCTTACACTTGATCCCACACACACCCCGGGTCTGTTACAACACCTATTAAGTTTAAATGTAAATACATAGTAGTAGTATTTAAAGGTAAATTGTAGACCAATTGTAGTCTGTTACTAAAAATGTTTTGCCTGTATTTTAAAAGGTAGGTGAATACAATGGTGGATATAGTAATGCATATCAACTAGAGAGTACAATGTAAAAGAACCTAAAACTTCCAAACATTCTGCATCATAACTCGTCGTCTCACACAAAGTACGACGATAGTCTCTCAGACACCTGCGAACTTCTCCTGACATATAAAAAGATAGTTCGACACAAACCTCGCGACGCACGGACAGATAGCGCGACACATAAAAGTCGTGGTACAGTCGCGGCCACAGCGCCGGTGGGCGTGCGCGGGACAGCTATAGCGAGCGTCTTTGTGCAACTTACAACTGTCACGCGACGCCGCGCGCCGCCCGCCGCCCGCCGCCCGCCGCCCGCCGCGCGGTGGAGCGGCGCTTGTTTTTCGTGATCTGCTCCAGTTTGCTCATGATAACATGTTATTGGACATTCTGTCGGTCTTATATGGAACTTTTTGGTAGCACTTCGACCTCAGATTTAATTTGATTTTGTGATTGATATTTTATCGTTACGCGGATGCACCATTGAAAACTTCTGCTTACTGCTGCTAAATGATTTACGACGCTAATGAACCTAATATTTGAAGTTCCTATCTCCTGAAAGCATAAAGAAATAATCTTTAAAACAATCATAATCATTTTATTTACAATAACTATTGGCAAATATTGTTCTTAATGTCAGTTGAGTTTCCTAATACCTAGCCTATAATATAATATACCTAGTCTATAATTATTATATTACCAATATATTGTTGATTAAATTGTGTTATTAATGTCAATCCTGTAATTATTTATGTCAGTATTAATTGTTGATGTCATAATGATAATACTAACCGACATTAATAAACAAAGTCCGAATAATTATTATCCTTATTCCACGGACCGTGAAAATTGTTGAGTTAATTTCTTAAATACAAAAAGCTACGAAGACAGCTTTTTGCTACAAAATCAGAAAGATATTTTTATTTCCCCTAATTACACAAATAAGTTCAAAAACACGCGCCGAACCTAAAATATCTGTCTCAAATGCTTCACACAGATAAGAACATTTCCGTCCTTTCGAAGTAACGTTATAAACAAAAGTGTTCTGAAACATTCCTCTCTAATCCCTCCACTCGTGAACTTGTCGCAGATAACGCAGCGATTTTAATGAAGTGCGACGTGCGTGAGTCACTTGTGTGCGCGACTGGTTACTCGGCTTGTTTGTTTTCAATGAGCGAGATTTGTATCGCGGAGAGATTGTTTGTGTTGCGTGCGCGACTGTACTCGGAGGGGAAGGGTGAGAGGGGAGGGGGCTGTGGTGCATGACATGACGATGAGTCAATATGCTCTGGCCTAAATAAATGTCTTAATTGGTATTACATTTTAAAGAAGGTAAATTGTCATGGTTTAACATTATTTGAGTTAATACTTACATGATGATCTTGTGAGAAGCACAACTTATGTAACAGAGTGGGTGTTTTAGATTTAATCGGGTTTCTAAATAAAATCACTATTTTACCTACTGAACTAATTTACGCTAGTCAAAACAACAAACGATCGGTTTGGCATGCATTGTTTACCTCCTTACAAAGTTGACGTGGCTTCACACTAACAATAGAACTCACTTCTTAATAACAACACCTATAAAAACACCTTTTGTTCTCCGACAACGTATTATAATATGATAGCTCACAATGTCTCTAGGGCTTCTGGAAAGTTTCGCGTAAACACCGACATATAAATTAAAAGACGACGACACATTCTTTTGAAACGGCTACTAATCAAAACTTGCAGCGCTGCATCGCTGCAACTATGCGTAGAGAGCTGATCTCAACTTATTTGTTGCGAAAACATTCCGTGCTGCAGCGATTTAAGTTTACCGGTATACTTGTTTGTGGACGCATCGTTGGCATCGATTTATGAAAAAAAAACGAGGAGTTTTCTATAATTTTTTTTCTAACAGCTTCTTCCAGCCAATGCAGTCTTAAGGAAAATGTCCTCCTTTCGATTATAAAAAAATATGGGTTTTTCTTCGACAAAATGTGATCATTTCCTTCCTTACCCTATTTATGCAGACGCACAGTATAGCATAGGAAAGTTTTTGACAAAGGTTCATCAATACCCGTAATCCATCCATCTCAGTGGCTTTCCATGGACTATAGACAACTTCCTGTATCGGCCCGGTTTTGGTGTCACCCACACTATGTTTAGAAAATGTAGGTGTACGGGTATACAGAGTCAAATAAATTTACACGATGAATTTTCTCATGCTTAAAGGAACTCATTAAAAAAAAAACCGACCAAGTGCGAGTCGTACTCGCTCACACAGTGTTCCGTAGCATCAAACAATATAATGACAATAGTTTTAATGCTCATTTATATGATAATATTTACACTGAACAGCAAAACTAAATTTGTGTTTCATAATTTGTTAATGAAAAACAAAGATACCTATTTTTTTCAGAATTTTCCTCCTCTCAACACAACTCACAGTTATATATATAGGTTTTTAATTTTAATATTACTTCACATCTTATTTGCGTAGCGGTTCATAGAAGGCACCTTATAGTAAAATGGTTGTGACATACGGACGGACAAACAGACGGACAGGACAAATTTAAGGGTTCCGTTTTTGCCATTTGGCAACGGAACTCTAAAACGTACCTTTCAACGCTGAGACGGTATGTTCTTAGGCGGAGTTTCGCTCAGATTGAACTTACCTCTAGTCTCCAGTATAAGGTGTGCGTACATCAGCTGGCATATCATGTGCACAGATCCTAACGACAAACAAACACAATAAAATACTATAACTCCGTGGAAGCTGCAAGTTTGCTAGTTGGTGCGATTTAGTCGCGAGTTCCAGCGAGCTCGAGTAATGGCGGCTGATGCGACTGCATGTGACTTACTTGTTCTTTTATGTATTATTTACGAGCGAGTTGTTTGCTCGATGGTGCTACAATTTGACACACATTCGCCTTATTTCTGTGGTAGGTAAGAACTAACAAACAATCATATTTTTTAATCGTTGCTATGGAGAATGAAATAAAACTAAGAATTTTGAGAGTTCGTGAGCTTGTTATTACGCCCTAGTCAGGCCTTAGGTTTTATTTTTTTACTATATTTTAAAAAATCTGAACAGAATGTGTAGCTATAAGTTTACTTATAGGAAACTTTTGAAAAGTCGAGACTAAAATGAATATCATTACAAAGATAAAACCTTGTGTTAATAGACCAGGTTTCAATGATTTTGTCTGCTAAATAAAATACACTTTTCACTCAAATGGTGCGACGAGACGCCAGCCACAAAATATACTTTTGATACACTTCCTTGAAACCGGTTCTTATGGCATTACGATAAGGTTCAACATGCAGTATTTCAAACTCGTGGTTTTTTCATTTATCACAACTAGTGTGGAAATAAAAATTTCCACAGAAAACTATAAACTAAGTCCAAATTGGTTCAATTCGTATATTTGGCGGTGATTGTTATTTTTTTAACTCAGCAATTATGCACTTAATTATAAACATATATGGCGTAAATATTTTTTGAATAATTAAATTGTATTTATAAATAGAATAATAATTATTATCATCAATAAACATGATTATTTAAAAAATATTTACTTTTATGAATAAAATTAACATTTATTTGTGTTCTAAATTAAAATGAAATATTTCAATTTTCAATTTTTCATAAATATTAGGCTGTTTAGCCGCTTCATACTATTGCTTCTCCTTCAACCTGACAAAAAAAAGCAAATTAAATCACTGTTTCCTAAAAATTCATGACAAAAATACCTTTTGTTCTATTAATTTATTTCTTCGAAAGTGTATTGAATTAGGTATATTTTATCATCATCATGGAGTTGATTATAATAAAACAACCAACAACTCAAACTACCAACTACTAGGTAAATAGACAAAAGTAAACAATAAGAATAAGTGGTTGGTGTCATTTATGTAACTGAGAAATATTGTTTTTGTTCCTACTTAATTGTTGAACTTTGTATTGAGCATTGCACGAGTGAATACCCGTTGTTTACTTGTACTTACATCGCTGGTAATTATCATTTAGAATAGTTATTAATTCGCGATGAGTAACAACATTTATCTACAATATATTACCAAAACTGCTGAGGTATACGTACTAAATTACACACGCTATACATGAACATTCTGAATGGTAACTACGATATCATCGTACTCACAGAGACTTGGTTGATTCCTGAGATTAGCAATAATGAGTTTATCGATCAGCGCTATATTGTGTACAGGTGTGATCGTGATAGCATTAACACTAAAGAAATGGATGGTGGCGGAGTGTTGGTTGCCTTGCTGCGTACGCTTAAGTCCTCTGAATGTGATATTTCTTTAACTGTGGCCAACTCGCTATTTAGCAACCTTGTTGAACACGTCCTTATAGAAGTGCCTAGTGAACGACCGTCCAAGAGGCATATCATTAGCGCCACTTATATACCTCCAAAGAAAGTTACCCTTGAATATGAGCAACATTTTGAAATCTTTCAACAGGTACTAGGTGACCCCAGCGTTGACTGTTTTTACATGGTAGGCGACTACAATCTCCCAGAAATAACCTGGAACGTGCCGGGTTCAACTATATCCCTAATCGGCGGTGGGTTCGGTATGGGCTCGTCCACGGCTTGTACCCAGTTAAATAATTTAATGTCATTACTTGATGCTTTACAATACAATGGCGTGGCAAATACCAATGATAAAATTCATGACCTACTAATATCAAACCACCCATGTAAGGTATCGTGTGCGTTGTCGCTTCTGCTTCCAATCGACACGTATCACCCTCCTTTTGTTAGTGATATAAGTCTAAATGTAGAAACTCTTCCCATGAAAAAACGACCACTACAAAAATACAACTTGTATAAATCTGACTATGAGCACATCAACCGTAAAATTCAGAGTACTGACTGGTCAGAACTTCATACCCCTTTAGGGTCCGAAGAGGCACTTAGCACATTTTACAATAAGATTGATGTTTTATAAGCAGCACACACTACTATCCACATCCAGAACGGCTGGCTTTCTAGTCTGGTTCTCGAAATCGTCAATTAGCACATTTAGAAAAAAACAAAAGTCATGGGTCAAATGGAAGAAATACGGCAACATTGCAGACTACGAAACTTTTTCGTAACACAGAACGTTATTTAAGGAAATCTGCGATAAATACAATAACGCCTTCAGGGCGCTGCTGAAGTTTCCACCTTACTGTAGTGCGTCAGGGATGTTCGCGGATGCGCACACTGACGATTATTTCGCGATCTTGCGCAAAAAAGTGGCATCAGTGATACGCAGATTGAGGGGAAGCAGCAATAGCATTCTGAAGGTGTTTGCAGAAAGGCTAGAAGGGCTTACAATGGATAGATTTATCAAACTGCATGTCAGACATGAGACTTGATAAATCTTCCTCTAATCTTGGCTGTATTGTTATTGTGTATATTTGTTTTTTTTTTGTACTCATGTGTGCCTACGTGTTACATACTAACATAGTTTTTAAGTTTTTGTACTGATTAATAACATGCTATGGGCCGTCGAAGCCTGAAAATAAACGATTTTTATTTTATAAATGTTTCTCTAAATACATTATGTCGATTAAGGATGGTATTCGAACGAACCCGGTATACCGGCAAAAGTACAATATAATAAAATTGTATCCAACGATCCTCAATCGATTTGCAACATGTTTTCCGATTTTATTTCTTCCGTATTTGAACCTGCATCATCTGCCCTTTCTCGATGGGAGCCACCTCCTGAAACAGTGTCTAATGATATAGTTGTTTCTGACCTTCGTTTCGAAGAGGAAACGATAATGACAGAACTAAAATCACTGGATCCAACTAAAGGCTCAAGTCCAGATGGTCTGTCTGCGTTTTTTCTCAAAAATACTGCAACTGTTATATGTAGACCCTTAGCTATAATTTACAATAAATAAATCACTGAAGGTGTTATGCCGACGGTATGGGAACAAGCTTATATCACGCCTGTGCACGAGGCCGGATCTAAACGTAGTGTTATAGCTGCAGGCCGCAGGGTTGAATAAAAGAGAAACAACTAAAAGATGAGCTATACTATATATTGAATTTTACCATCATCTGAATATTTACACTGATTTTAACACAATAACTTTATAATAACAACAGAAACATACTTAAACTGGCACAGGTTTACAACAACTTAGACTCAAGACTAGAGACTAGGGTTGAAGAAGACTAAAATACTGCCTTAACAACTTTTTTTTTTTTTTGAATGGCATCTCGCAGTTAACCTAGGAGGTTGTCGTCTGCTCAACCGGACTATCCTGTGGATGCCTTGAATTTAAGGCCTCCAGCCAGGGCAAAAAAACTTACAAACTAAGCGACTACACGCTAAGGGCACCCCTTGTGGGGCTTGGACCTCGGCTTAGGGCGTCGCTGGGGGAGGGCAGCAAGGGGACAGGCTGGATCTGAGTGGGCCTTAACAACTTTTTTTTTTTTTTTTGAATGGCATCTCGCAGTTCAACCTAGGAGGTTGTCGTCTATTCAACCGGACTATCCTGTGGATGCCTTGAATTTAAGGCCTCCAGCCAGGGCAAAAAACTTACAAACTAAGCGACTACACGCTAAGGGCACCCCCTGTGGGGCTCGGACCTCGGCTTAGGGCGTCGCTGGGGGAGGGCAGCAAGGGGACAGGCTGGATCTGAATGTTATTATTTATGGGCTGGTTTAAAACTGCACAGCATCGCGGGCTGGCTCGAGCAAGGGTCGGGGAGGGCAATTACTGGGACGTCGCGACGGACCTCGACGGCGAGGGCGGAAAGACGGCGGTTTGGATCGGGGTTTACGCTTGAGGAGCGTACTAGCTTCCCTACGGCTCTCCTGGAGGAGAGTGATAGCGTCGTCGGGAGTTACGAGTGTGTGCCTTGGTCGGCGAACCTGACTGATACGCGAGGGGTCGTATCGGGCGGCCGATGCGATCAGGGGATTTCGGTGTTTTATTGCACGATCGAAGAAACGCTTGGTGAGGCGTTTCATGAACTGCAATAAGGTGGGCATCCTAAGGTCTACATGGAGACGTTCGTTACGTACGTAAAAGGGGGCACCCGTGACCCTACGTAAGTATCGGTTTTGGAGCGCCTGCATCCTGTGAATATAGCGGGGCTTGGTATGTGCGAACACAACACAAGCGTACGACATTGTGGTGTGAAGTCACGTTTATCAGCACATCACGTACAGTACATAGTTTAAGTTAGTATTAACCTTAGTATTAGCATAGTGTCACGTACGATCTATATATATATATATATGCCACCAATTAAAGGAGAAGGAGAGTTGACTCTTGGAGTAGTACACATCACGTTGTTTACTTAACCCCTCCTCTACCCCACATTGCATGGCGACCCTGCCAGTCGGCTGGACGGCGTTAAAGTTGCCCGATCGGGGGCTAGTCAGAGTCGCAGTTTAGTCGACTTCGGTCAGCTTCGCGTCACATCGGGTCACGGGCCATGGGGAGCACGACATCTAAGGAAGAGGTGATTATCGCTCAGACGGCAGCGGGTGGTTCGAATGCCGCAGCGGTTACGCAGGAGCAGCTTACAGCTATCAACACGGTGCTGTTGTTTATTGCTGTGTGTTTGGCGGTTGTCATCATTGGTGTGGCAGTCCGGCTGTATAGAAGATGTCACCAGAAGTGGATCGAAGAGAAGATCAATCAGCGGGAGGTTCGTAAAACTGTGCAGATGGCCTGACCAGGAGCAAACGGAGTGACGAGGGAAGAAAGTGATTCCAATGTGAGCTCAGGTGTTGTGGTGAGTGTTTGCGGTCATCGGTAAATTTAGAGACAATAGTTTTAAATTAAAGTGGAGTTAACGTCACTGTTTATATGTACAACTTAAATTGTTAAGGGAATCTATTCTTAAGTTAGGTCCTAGTAGGCAGAAAGGCAAAAAATTAGATGGAAAAATTAGTGACGTAAAAGCCTTATACGGTAAATTTAAGAATATAGTATCAAGGTCGAGCAAATTTTCGGAAGAGTTAACGCAGTTGATAGGTAAAATAGAAAATTTGAACGTAGAGACTATAAAGTTTGAAGACGGGGGCAGAAACGAACAAGAGATGGTGGCGGAAAGGTTTTCGTTGAGGACGGCGGTTAGCTTGCTACCGAAAATGAGTGGGGATGAGCAGGTGACCCAAGATTTAATTGATGCCATAGGTTTATATAGTTCAATGTTAGAGGAGGCTGATAGTGCACTTTTAATTAAATTCGTGCTAACCACACGGTTTACCCAGGGTGGAATGCGCGGTCGCAGCAATAATGCTAGTCGTGGACGCCAGACTCAGCAAGGTCGGCGGCGTGTAGCGTGTTTTGAGCATGCGCGGGGCGATGCTGACTCAGGCGCAGTGTCAATGCCACGGAACGGTGAAGGCGGACAGTTGAGTGAGACTCAGTTTTTTCGAGACTAAGCGTATTTTAGCTTGCGATAGTATTAACTGGGTTAATTTGCTAGTAGATAGTGTGGATACGGAGTGGTTAGTGGATACAGGTGCGTCGATATCAGCCGTAAAGAGCAATTTCTTGACGAATAACGCTTTGTGCTATAAAGTGGTTAAGGAAGAGTTGGTGATCAATGGTGTAGGAGGTAGTTTGCGAGCTGTAGGTTATGTATGTTTGAGGTTGGAGTACGGGCGGTGTTCGTTCGTGCATAGGTTTTATATATTTGATGATTTGCCGTGTAAGTCGGTTGGCATATTGGGCCAGGATTTCTTGCAGAAGTATAGTGGTATTATAGATTTTTCGTTGAATAGGTTGTCTCTTAAGGGTGCTAAGGGGCAGACGGTTTCAATGCCGCTCAAGTCCTATGATTATTGGTTGACTGTTCCTCCGCGTTGTGAAGTGGTTAGGTATTTTCCCGTTAATAGAGCGGAAGATTGTGTGGTGGTAAGGAAAGAATTGCGTGAAGGAGTTTTCTTGGCTAGTGTGGTGGCTAGGCCTAGGAATGGGATGATACCCATTAGGGTTTTAAACACAAACTCTGAGGAAGTTATGTGTAGTATGTCCGGTGTAGAAGTATATGCGTTAAGTGATTACGATTGTTGTAGTTTTGCGGAGTCGGGGGTGTACGTTGAGCGTGTTAAGGAAATATTTTCTTTGCTTAAACTTGACTATTTGAGTGCCGAGGAGCGGTTGTCAATCAAACAAATCTGCGCGAAGTATTCAGATATATTTCATGTTCCAGGAGATAGATTATCTGTCACGAATGTGTATGAGCAGTCAATACGATTGAAAGAGAATGTAACTCCAGTTTACAGGAGGCAATATAGAATACCTTATGTACAGAAGAACGAAGTTGATAGGCAAGTGCAGGATATGCAGGGTGGTCATTACAAGCGAGGATTTGAAAACCATACGTGAAAAGACTATATCCGTGATGACAAGGGCGCAGTACAAGCGGTTGAGAGAGCCGAATGTTTGTGGTACGGACTCCATGGTATCTGGGACTGATCACCCTAGGATCGTGGAAGTTCTTAAAAAGCAAGGAAATGACGTTGAGATATGTTTGAATGAATGGGAGAAAATGTTACGTAACACTAATTATAAAAAGATATTTTCGAAGTCGCGCAATTTAATGTATGTGCCAGGAAACTCGAGTATTTATGTAAACTATGAATCTTTATCGGCATCATCGCGAGACGAGTTGTCGAAAGACATAGTCACTTTTTGTATTGAGAAAGGCATAAAAGAAGTTATTATTTTGAAAAATCGTTATAACGTTGAATTTATTACAAGAATGGCAACATATTTGAAGGGAAATAGTAGTTCCATATGTGGAGAGTTTAAAATGTGTGTAGTGAAGGATTTACGGAGAGTAGAAGGGGAAAATGAGAAGAAGATTATTTTGAATGATTTCCATATTTTACCAACGAGTGGTCATGCAGGTATACGCAGGATGGTGAATAATATAAAGAAGTATTATTATTGGCCGTCTATTGAGAAAGATGTAATGGAATACATTGGTAAGTGTGATAAGTGTAAGAAGCAAAAGTTTTCTAGACATACTAAGGAACCAATGACAATTACTACCACTGCATCTACGTCGTTTGAGAAGGTTTATTTAGATATAGTGGGGCCACTTGATAGGGACGAAAAAGGCAATGTTTACATATTGACTCTTCAGTGTGAGCTTACGAAATTTGTGGAGGCGTATCCATTAAAGAATAAATTCGCAAATGAGGTAGCGAAAGCGTTGGCAGAAAATTTTGTTTTGAGATATGGAATACCGCGGACAATTGCTACGGATAGAGGTTCTGAGTTCATTTCAAAAGTAATGGTAGAGCTATGTGATATCTTGGGCATCAATAAAATCTTGTCGACATCATATCATCACGAGAGTATAGGATCTTTGGAAAACGTTCACAAAACTTTAGGCGCGTATTTAAGGATACAGACGGATAACAATCCATCATCGTGGAGTTCCTGGATTCCGTATTGGTGTTTTTCTTATAACACAACAGTAAATACTGTGACCAAATATACACCCTATGAATTAGTTTTCGGTAAAATTTGCAGGTTACCAAGTAGTCTTCAAGGTGAAAGTGTTGAACCTTTGTACAATTTTGATGATTATCCTTTAGAATTTAAGTACAGATTGCAAAGGGCTCAGAATGATGCGAAAGAAAATTTGATAGCAAGTAAGTTGGCAAGGAAACATTGTTATGATAAGAATATTAATTCAATAACTTATAAAGAAGGTGACTTGGTATTGATAAAAAACGAAACAGGCAATAAGTTGGAATGCATTTATAATGGACCATTTGAAGTTGTAAAGGACGAGTCACCAAATGCCATTGTAAAAAAGAATAATAAGATAGATGTAATACATAAGAATAGAACAAAATTATATTGTAAGAGTTAGAATGAGAGTTTAAAATGTATAAGAAAAAAAAACGTACTTAATTTAGTTTTTTTTTTTTACTTTAAGAGGGGTGATGTGGTGTGAAGTCACGTTTATCAGCACATCACGTACAGTACATAGTTTAAGTTAGTATTAACCTTAGTATTGGCATAGTGTCACGTACGATCTATGTATATATATGCCACCAATTAAAGGAGAAGGAGAGTTGACTCTTGGAGTAGTACACATCACGTGTAGGCGACCCGAATGGCGCAGCGGTAGTGAGGCTGCCTTACGTCCATAGGGTTCCGGGTTCGAATCCCGGTAGGAGCAAGTGTTTGTGTGATTAAGCATGGACATTTGTTACCGAGTCATGGATGTTTATATGTATAATAAGTATGTATTTACAAACAAAAAGTATCTATGTAGTATATCAACTATCTAGTGTCCACGACACAAGCCTCGTTGCTTAGTGTGGCACTAGATGGCGCTGTGTGTAATGTCTAGCGATATTTATTTATTTATTTATTATTTATTTACATCACGTTGTTTACTTAACCCCTCCTCTACCCCACATTGCAACATGATGGGACGGATCACTGCGGTATAAAGACGCAACTTGCACTTGAGTGACAACTTGCTCTTAGCCGCTACCATAAAATGAAGCCTACTCATAGCGAAGGCAGCTCGGTCGCGAGCTGCTTTGATATGTGCCCCGAAGGACAAGTGTTGGTCAAGTATGACTCCTAAGTATTTGGCTTGCTTCTCCCAAGGGATAGGCTTGCCGTACATAGTGATCGGACGGGGGCTGGGGGGATTGATACGCGGTTTAGAGAAAAGAACCGCCTGACTCTTATCGGGGTTAACCTCGATCCTCCACTTCCTGAACCAAGCGCCGAGGACGTTGGCTGAGGTTTGGAGCGTTTTGGCGATAACGTTTTGACAACGACCAGTATAATAAATGGCCGTGTCGTCCGCGAACAGGGCTAACTGAGCCTTTTTGCTCTTAGGGATATCGCTGGTGAACAACGTAAAAATGAGAGGGGAGATGACCGAGCCCTGAGGGACTCAGGCACGAATCGGGTGAGGGGAGGAGAGAGCTCCTCCGACGCGATAGCGGAAGGTGCGATTGGACAAAAAGTCTCGCAAGATGAGCACGAGACGGTCCGGCACTCCCAGTTGGTACAGCTTGTATATTAAGCCGTTGTGCCAGACTTTGTCGAACGCTTTCGCTATGTTGAAGAACAACACGCCCGTTATCGAACCACGCTGGAAACCAGCGCTCACGTGCTCAACGATACGGTGGACCTGTTGTACGCACGAGTGTTCGGTCCTGAAGTCGAATTGCTCGTTCGGAATGAGGCTCTTGGCCTCGGCATAATCTTTGAGACGCTTATAAATAAGCCTCTCGTAGATTTTGCCGAGGGCACTCAGGAGACTGATGGGACGGTAGCTTGAAGGCTCCGCCTTAGGTTTGCCAGGTTTGGCGATACCGATAACAGTGGCCTCCTTCCATACCTGAGGGAAGATGTTGTTCGAAAGGGCGCCATTGAAGATGGCTGCCATTAACGCGATTAACTGAGCGGGTAAGACTTTAAACACCCTATTGGTGAATCCGTCTGAGCCAGGTGCTTTCCGTGGCTGAAGCCCTTTTATGATGTCGTGCACTTCTTCAGGTGTGATAGAAGGCAGAGGAGCATCAGGGTCTTCAACGGGAGGTAGGGCGGCTCTACGTTCGACCTCGGCGTCCACATCGAGGTGTCGTTGGTCTACTGGTTGTAAACTGGGAGAGCACTGAGATTCCAGGCTGTCGGCTAGGCATTCTGCCTTTTCAGAGTCATCGAAAGCGACGCTCTTATCAGGACGAATGAGAGGAGGCATCGAAGCCTCTTCGGTTTTGCGCATCTTCCTCTGCAGTTGCCAGAAAGCTTGGTGAGTGGGCTCGAGTTCGCTCAGCGTCTTGTCCCATTGACTGGAACGATGCTCACTGACGCGGTTCTTTACAGCGAGCTGTAAATTACGCATGTGAGCCTTGTTCGCGTCGCAAGGAAAGTTGCTGTAGGCACGGATGGCCGCGTTCTTCTCGGTTATCAGTTCACGTACGTCAGCGGGTAGTCTCCAGCGATGATCGCTCATTGCTGGGACTTCCCGTGAACAATCCTTCAACACGGATTGAACGTGTTCTGTAAACGAGTTGATGGCGGCCGTCGTGTCTGCGATCGAGACAATGTGTTCGGGAATGGAATCCAGGTGAGGCGACGTGGTGGATTTCAGCTTTTCGCTGACTTTCCTCCAGTCGGTAATCACTTGGGAAGGCGGGGGCTTGCTGGGGTCTGAAGGACCTGAGCAGGGAACTAAGTGCACGAGCACTGGACGGTGGTCGGAATCAAGCTTGTGTAGCGTCTCAATGAGATGCAGCTTTAAGCTGACATTCTTGAGCAGCGCTATATCGAGCACGTCAGAACGGGATCATGCGGGTAGTGCGTGTGCTCCATAGGAGCGATGGGGTCAAAGTTAAGGGAGGCCCCTAGGTCGAACACGAGGCGTCCTCTGGCAGTGGTCGTCGTGCTGTTCCAGGCGGGGTGTTTGGCGTTGAGGTCGCCCGCTATAATAACGGAGTCGCTCAAGCCGAAGAGGACTGTGAGGTCCTTGGTGAGTAAAATATTTTCAGCGGACGAACCGCCGGGAGGGATGTACGCAGAGATTATGCTGATCGGTTGATGACCGGTCATGCCGAGCCGACAGATGGATACCTCGAGGAGAGACTCTAACGGAGGGGGATCTATCGGGATGCAGTGCAGCTCCTTTTTATAATAAATGAGTGTACCGCCCTTGTGGCAGCGTGACCGATCGTTGCGAACTATGCGATAGTTTGCAATTTTCGGATCACGGTGGCTAGGCTTTAGGAAGGTCTCTTGTATGAGGAGGATATCCAGTTGATGGTCGCGGAGGAATGTGGCGATCTCATCACGCTGGCCGTTAATGCCGTTGGCATTAAAGTAGCCTAGTTTAAGGGATCGGGGCTTGGTACACGCTATTAATTTGTTCCTATCCATAATAAATTAATTGTGGTTAAGGGCGCGGATGGCTTTTTCGATAGTGGGGTAACGCTTAAAAATCTTGCCATATTCTATGGCAGATTTCTTGGCAGCCCTGATCTCGTTTGCCATTCGGTCCGCTTCCGGGGTACAGAATACCTGGAAGGCACCGAGGATGACATCGAAGTTTGTTTCCTCCTCAGCGGCCACGGGGCCAGGAGGCGCGGGTGCGGTAACGGGGGCGACCACTGGGGAGGGCGCGGGTGCAGGGGTTTTGGGGAGCCCGGGAGTGGGGTTGGCTTGAGCCTTAGTGAGAGCTGGGAAAGCTCTTTGGTGGTTCTCGGAGGTCCAGGGAGTGGGCCTCTGAGGACTAAGACGCTCGGGCATCTGAGAAGAGGGAATCTTAACAGAGGGACTCTCTCTCTGTTGTTGGGCGAGGGCACGCTTAGCCAGCTTCGAAGATGAAGCTTTGGGAGCTTTGGGGCAGCCACGGTAGTTGGCCGGGTGCCCGGACTGACCACAGACAACACAGCTAGGTGGCTCCGTGCACTTGGAGATGTCCTTTGGACGGGGACAGTCGGCCGTGCTATGGCTACCTAGGCACTTAACGCACCTGTGTGGCGCAAAGCAGTTAGCCTGGCTGTGCCCGTACAACTGGCGGCCTTAACAACCGGGAATAGGTACAGTTATCTGCGCGCACGTATACGCAGGTAGTGGCCGGCATAATATCTGCCGCCGTCCACTCTCCTATAGAAAGCACGGAAGTCGGTTATTCCTCGTCCCGCGACTCCCTGTTCCTCACCCCTGTGACCTAGATAAAAAAGGACTCGCCCAACGTATGCAGGTGCAGCAAACAATGGGGATTCTAGGCCAATCAGCGGGTTTGTTTACTCCAGTGGTTAGAACTGTATCAAACCAACTACAGCAATTTACTATTCTATTTACTTGGTAAATGGCTGTTATTACTTGATTCTACGTTATATGTTGTGTTTATTAAATTACATTATACTTCGCTAGGTTACAGGGCACCTACTAGAGTTATTTACTTTCACATTATGGCATAATCTTATGAGATATCAACAAAAAAGGCTGCTGTTCCTTATATAATATCTACTTATTTCGTTACAATTAGATTCTATCATGCAAAGCAAACATGTGTGGATGGCTGTGCTTCTCAACACGTAGTATTGAGCAATACCGACCAATTTTTATTCTATCCACCTCGTCGAAGCTTTTCGAAAGACTAATACATAACGAAGTGTACCCTATTCTTCAGAACGCCATCATACAACAACAGCATGGTTTTGTAAAAAAGCGATCGACCACAACGAATTTATTGGTTTTCTCTAACGACCTATTTGACAAGATGGATAATCGTATAAAGGTTGATGCAGTGTACACGGACTTTCAGAAGGCCTTCGACAAGGTGGATCATGAACTACTGCTGAGCCGAAATACCGTGGTAACTTGTTGCGATGGTTCATTTCTTACATCACTAATCGCTGTCAACGGGTTGTAATCAACGGTTACCACTCTGATGCTATCCAGGTTGCCTCTGGCGTCCCTCAAGACTCTATTCTCGGTCCCCTTTTATTCATTATCTTTATAAATGATATTTGTAACTGCTTTCACAACTCAACATTTTTGTTATATGCAGACGACCTTAAGGTATACAGACCTATTCGAAGCATACAAGATTGCCATCTTCTACAAGAGGACTTGGACAGACTGACGGACTATTGTTACTCAAGTAAGCTTCTTCTAAGCACCCTCAATTGCAACTATATTAATATTACTAAAAATAAAAATATTATTAGGTTTGTATACTCTTGGCTCTTTGCAGCTTTGGCCAAACTGAGGCGAAACCCGCGCAGATGCAAGGTGGAATTCGTCTTCGCGAATTGTGTCTGCTAATTTATATCAAGTGTATAAACTAGCGTTATTCATTAAAACAAGTGAATGCAGTACCTCACTCGATAAAGTCAAGATTTGGTCTTGACTTTATTGATTGATTCCAAACTCTGCTTGGACTTACATGTCGAACAAATCATGAATAAGATGTATGGATTTATAATGAGATCCACTCATGATTTTAAACGGACCTCTTCGTACCTCGGCTTATATAAAACTTTAGTCCGCTCACAGCTTGAATACGCCTTACCCATCTGGAACCCGTACTACAAGAAGTATTATATATTGACATTTTAGAAAATGTACAACGCAGATTTCTTCGTGCAATGCATTATAGATGTCACAGAACGTATCTACAGTACGACCGGTTGCTCAATAAATACAAACTTTTGACGCTCAGCTCCAGACGAAAACAATTAGAAGCAATGACCTTATACATATAATATTAGGAGGCGTATTACAAAAAAACGCGAAATTGCAAAGTTTCTTCGTTGAAATTGTATGTTATCCGTTCGTTGTTTGAAATAATAATTACTTTTTAAAAATAGTTCGTTTCCTCTACTACAATAATAATAAAGCGAATTTTAGTATTATTAATTTATTCAGTAATAATGAATATTATTAATATTATTACCCCGTCGGTGCAGGCTGTGGTACCCCTACAGTCTACAACAATACCGAATCGCGCTAACGACGTGAGTAATGACATGGTTAGTAATGTAAATACCCAGTGCAGTGAGGAAATGAGGAGTGCTTTGGAGAATATCGGTTCATGTCGCCCGACCTAAGGCCACGCATACCGCGTTTGCCCATGCATAACAAAAATAGGGCGCTGGTGGCTGCTCTGAATTTGCAGTTGTCAAACTATTTTGATAACTGCGAAGACCTCACTGATGCTCACTCAATCCTGTATTGTGCGGCTGTAGCGGCATGTCGTGTAGCTCATGTCAAATTTTCTGATGACAGAGCTACACGACCTAAGCCAGCCGTACCAGCATGGCAGTACAGGATTGAGCGACATATTGGTGGGGCCAGAACACGCATTGGCAAACTAATCTGCTTCAGGGAGGGCAATACGCGCCCTAGAGTGATGCGCTTTGTGAGGCGGGCGTTCTCGGGGACTGATATTAGTCCTCGAGACTGCATCTCCCGTGTCACAGAACGCATTGACTTTCTGAAGCAGAAAGTGTATGCATGGGCAAACCATATTCGTAGGTATAAGCGGCGGGTGGAACGATACACTCAGAATCGCACATTCCAAAGAGATGCAAGGTGGGTTTATATGGCTTGGGAGCGACCGGACCAAGGTGTAGCTGACACGCACCTGCTGGATGATGACGTCATGACTTCGTTCTGGCGCAGCATCTGGCCGGTGCCTGTCAGCCGTACCGAGGGTGAATGGACTCGAGAGGTCGAGCATGCGTGCGATCCAATTCCAGAAATGGGGGCAATCTCTTTCAGCCCCCAAGACGTAGCTCGTGCAGTCCGTCCGTTAACAAACTGGAAATCCCCAGGACCGGACGGGCTGCACAGCTTTTGGATCAAATGGTTCCAAAGATCGCACGCTTGCCTGGCTTCCCTGTTCCAGTCAGCCTTAGAGTCAGGGTCGCTGCCCGAGTTCCTGACAACAGCTATAACCCACCTGCTCCATAAATCAGGTAGTACTGCGGAGCCCAAAAATTATAGACCGATTACCTGTCTACCAACAGTCATAATTAGCAATAACATTGACGACAATTCTCTCATGTCCGCTTCTCAAAATGGATGTAGGAATGGGTCCCGCGGTACTAAGGAGCTGCTCCTCATTGATATGGCCATAAACCGACAAGTTCGCCGGTCCCGGAGAGATCTGTCGACATGTTGGATTGACTATAAGAAGGCCTATGACTCGGTGCCACATACATGGCTCATGAGGGTGCTAGAGTTGTATAAAGTTGATGCAACTCTGCGCACCTTCCTGATATCGTGTATGGGGCAATGGAGGACAGTCCTTCGCTATCCAGGATGTCGGCAAATCCAGAGGAATAGCGAGCCGATAAGGATTGAGCGGGGTATATTTCAGGGCGATAGTTTGAGTCCACTTTGGTTCTGCTTAGCCTTGAATCCTCTTAGCACGCTGCTGGAGGATTCAAGGCTAGGCTATCGGTTGAGGAGAGGTGGTCAGGTTATATCTCACCTCCTTTACATGGACGACCTGAAACTCTTTGCCCCCAACGATTTGCAACTGATGGAGCTACTGAAGGTAACTGAAACTTTCAGTAGCGCCATCAGGATGGAATTTGGTGTAGACAAATGTGGGGAGATTGTGGAATCTGTGGGAACCCAACTCTCGGATTCTATAAATCTTAGATCCCTTTCAGCAACCGAAATCTGCAAGTATTTGGGTATGTCGAAGCGCTGGGCATCAATGTAGCTGACATGAAGCAATCGTTGAAAGAGCGCTTCTCTGGCCGCCTGATAAAAGTATTTAATAGTCTTTTATCAGGCAGAAATAAGGTGCGTGCCTTCAACTGTTGGGTTATGCCGGTTTTGATGTACTCTTTCGGCATACTGAAATGGACACAAACAGAACTGGACGCCCTGGATAGGAAGGTCCGTACATTGTTGACGGCATATGGAATGCATCACCCATGATCTTCGGTTATGAAACTTGTATATCCCGTGGAGGTGCGGAATTCGAGGCTTTTTAAACGCTAAGCCTCTCCACAATGGCGAGATATGCAGTCTCAGTGAATTTCTCCTAGAAACCGACGTGGGGATGCATCGGGATGTGGTCACGGTGGACAAGGGCCTCACTCCGCTCTCCTTGGTTAAAGAGAACTGGCGCAAACCTTTAGTACTTGACACTAACGACCGCAGGGAGGTATGGCAGAGTAAGGAGCTCCACGGACACTTTTTCCGGGCTCGGCATGGGCCCGATGTAGACCTATCAACCTAGCCTGGCTACGTTCCGGCGACCTCTTAGGAGAAACCGAAGGTTTTGTCTTTGCAATTATGGATTAAGTTATGATGACGAATAACTACAGGAGATTTATTGTGAAGGACGGCACGGTTGACATTTGTCGGGCATGCCACCGTCCGGGCGAATCAATTCGTCACATTATCTCCGGGTGTTCTCGTCTAGCTAACGGAGAGTACTTGCATAGACACAACCTTGTAGCCAGGATTATCCATCAGCAACTTGCTCTAAAATACATCCTTGTGGAATCGGAAGTGCCGTACTATAGATATGTGCCCGACCCAGTTCTCGAAAATGGCAATATCACACTGTACTGGGATCAATCCATCATCACTGACAGGACTATTGTGACCAACAAGCCTGATATAGTGGTGGTGGATCGATCAGAGTGGCGCGCAATGATTGTTGACATAACGGTTCCGCATGACGGGAACCTCGTGAAAGCCGGGAAAGATAAGCAAATCAAGTATCTTGACTTTGCTCGCGAGGTTGTCGAGATGTGGGAAGTGGACTCGGCGATCATTGTGCCGATAGTCGTTTCAGCCAATGGCTTAATTGCCAAGAGCCTCGAACAATACCTGAGGAGGCTCTCGTTAGGCAGATGGATCAAGGGCTTGATTCAAAAAGCGGTACTCTAGGACACGGCTCGTATTGTTAGGAGGTTCCTCTCTCTGGAGCCCTGACCGCCGGTGGCTTGGACCCTGTTCCCGATGCCGGTGGGCTACTATTTTTTATATTTATGAATGTTTTTTTTGTTGTTATTTTATATGCGAATATTTAATAATGTAAAAAATAAGAATTAAAAATAAATAAAAGAGATAATATTATTGTAGCAGAGGAAACGAACTATTTTTAACCAGTAATTATTATTATAAACAACGAACGGATAACATACAATTTCAACGAGGAAACCTTGCAATTTCGCGTTTTTTTTTTTGTAATACGCCTCTTAAGTATTATCGTCGTGTGCCTTTTAATTGTATTAATTATTATTCTTAGGTAAACAAATTAGTAATTTTATAATAAGCATAAAACTTTATTTTTATTTATTTTTTCTGTTTTTATATTTATAATAAGTGAATAACTGTCTTGCATGAACAGCTATTTCCTAGCATTTTAATATTTATTCCTTAATGGTAATCTGTGAACAGCGCTGTGGGCTACATTATTATTTAAGTTATTTATGTTATCAAGTTTTTAATATCGCAGAATGTAGCTGTTTGTTGTTCCAACTTGAAAAATAAAAATAAAATGAAATGTATTTAAAACAAAATAATACCAAGACAAAATAAATGTTAAATCAATGTT
Organism: Standfussiana lucernea; assembly: GCA_964057025.1. Lineage (NCBI taxonomy): Eukaryota > Metazoa > Arthropoda > Insecta > Lepidoptera > Noctuidae > Standfussiana > Standfussiana lucernea. The sequence goes on from OZ059805.1 coordinate 15,297,970, forward strand.
TATCTATCTTTGCTAAGAAAACTTTATGTTTAACATTTTAATATTAAAAGACAGCGTCGTGAAATCTTCCAGATGTTTATTTTGTTTATTTGTTTACATTTCATGTTTATGGGAGCGCTGTGTTTGCTACACACAGAATCCTTATGCACGACGATTGCATTCTAACCATACCTGAGATACGAGCACCTTGTAGCTGAGTTAGTGCTTTGTAGCGAATGAGCCAAAAGTTCACGGTTTGTGATCAAGAAGGAAAATCAACTGAACTGAATATAAAATGTGCAGTTAGGTAGCGAGGCACCTGGAGAAAGACTTTTACTATTTTTCTCGGTATTCGACATCCACGTGGGCGAAGCCGCACAACCTAGTAATAATATATAACAAACCAACGAAACTCAAATAATGCCTGGTTTATTATTCCAGGCAGGTATAACACAGTTAAAACTCAATATTTTTTAGGGGTCATTCTGAGTACGCAATTTTGTTGGAAATAATCCCAAAGAACAGCTGTGGCCGGACGTGCCCATATCAAATACGAACCAAACCTTAAGGGACGTCTATTAGACGTCGCATCTCGTAGCACGTCGCTACGTGCTATGGACCCGTAGCGCGTAGCAGCTACGACAACGTAGCAAGCTACGCACAATAAGCGGTTACGTTATTTACTGCATATTATTTGAGCTTCGCTTACATATTCTAAGGCTGTGCGACAGTTTCACATCATCTTCTGTTTCCTATATTTTTTAAGAGTTGCTCCCTTGCCCTCGTTCTTGTCTTTTTTAAGGAAATTGATTAGATGTTATTATGAAGGCCACGGATAATTTCTCACGATAACATCCATGCGAGTTAATTAAAGATTTGCCAATTATGAAAGTAAAATAGGCCGACTAAAATAGAGTACATTCATAATTATTTGAGTTTTCAATTCAAAAAGATTTTAATAATTCAACATAACAACCCACCTCAGCCCTAGGTTGTAACCAAATACTTTTAGTTTAACTTTCATACAATTAGGCACAAAATGAATTTAGAAACATTTAACGAGGTAGCGGGTATGTTTTATTGCGCACTTAATGTTTGGATATAACTGAGTACTAGTAGATACAACATGCCAGTCTGTGGACCGCAGCCACCGCAGCTTCCCTGCTCGACTCACTGCAACGTTTCCCTTACCGGAGTTATATTATAGTTCACTGCAACCGCACCCGACTACTCTACTACCAATAACTCTCTATTACTTTCCCCAGATACTGTTTACTCTCAGTACATTCTCTCAAATATTGACATAACGTTAATTAACACTCTTTGTTCAGAAACAACTTCGTAATTAAATTTACGACGGGAGTGTAAAATTTAAACGAATTTTCCATTCTTTTATTTGATTTCGACGTAACAAAGTCTGGTCGCCCCCCCCCCCCCTGGCGGTGCCCTCCCACCCTGCGCACGCCCTACGTGCGTGCTCACAAACACACAACATTTGAAGTATTATGTTTCACTCTCGGATCATTACGACGAATTATGACTTCTGATACGTTCAGTATTCATCGTGTTGTGCAGTTTGTGGGATTCCTCTTAATTACCTTATAGTGCGCTGATTAATATTTAATCAAGTACAATCTCAAAATTTTAATTAAATAGTTATTATATATTTTATTTCATATTCAATGTTTACAATAATTAAAAAGACTAAAATTAACTAACTACAAACTATAAAAGAGCATCAAAAAACTCCTCCTCAACGCTGTCAGCCGGTAATGTGCCCAAGAGACTGGCGGCGTTGCCACGCTGTATGGCAACACTTAGCCTCTGGCCAAGGTAAAAGCCAGCCCTTGGGTCACGGGAAGCGAAAAAAAAAAAACTAAACTTTTATTTAATTGAAAAGTATGTCATTTGTTGCGCCACGACTTCATGACGTCACGACCGACCTCTGAATTATTAAACTGTCACAACTTAATGAGATTAAGAAGTAACTCGCCCGCTTTAGTAACAAAACTCTAGCTTTTCAAACAGTTTCTCGTTTCCAAAGACTTCGTTTGAAGCGAGCGACGGCTCGTGCTCTTCTATCAGTTTGTTACAATGACACGACGCAGAGGAAATACTTCCACAATTTATCTACTGGTTTACTGACTTTAACTGAGTCAGTAAATATCGGCGCTTATTTGAGCTTTGCTGCCATCCGAGCGCTGTTTAATCAGAGTATGCGGTGCCAAAAATATGAATGGAAAGTGGCGAACGAGGCGATGCCACAATGAGTCGAAACAGAAAGTTTGTATGGGACCAATCTGGCGGCGAGGCCACATTAACGAGGCTAACTTAAATAAAAACCAGCTCCGACCGGAATATTCCAGTTATTACCGCTTTTTACAAGTTCCGAAACCGGGACGCCGCGTATTGACGCTCCGGGCCGGCGGATTGTGCTGCTTTGCACTTACCACTAGTATTGCTGGCTTCTGTATAAAGAACACAATGAATCCCGTTTGGATAGATCACGTATCATACGTGAGGGTAATTATTGCGGTCCTCATATAATAAAGACCGCCATTATCATCAGTTATCGAGAAAATCTCAGTCGCGCGCCATTTCTGGGTTTTATTACTAAAATTGGTCATTACATTTGCCGACCTAAGGATTCGGAATCAGGACGCCAGCAGAATGAGGCGATTCTTTATAATAATATCATGATATTATCTCATGCCTTTATTTTATGTTATGTTAGGAGAACAAATACTAGTATTATCTGCAACTCATATACTCGTCGCTCGTACAGACTAGATTTAAGAGCTTGTTTAGGCGCTGGAGATAATCTAAATATTTTTATTTGAGCAATCGTTTTCCGATAAAAGATTATTTTCTTAGACAGTGCTTGATGTGATGTATAAGGCGCTATAGATATGCTTTTATCCGAAAACAAAATAACATAAATTTATCTGAACAATACATATTTTTGCTCAAAACGCGAAAGCGATCAACACGCTCGTAACGTACTCCACTGAACATCTGTTCAGAATATTTTCAAATATTTAATAAATCTGTGACTTTTTCTTCACTCGCTGAACGAGTATGGCTAATCTATCATGCGCAATGAGTGGCAACATTTACTTCAATATAAATAATTTGGCCACACTTGACTGCTCCGCGGCGATAAATCATATTTTTATTGGATTAATGTTTCAATATTCCAATGTTGTCACCGGCGATGCGAGATACAATGTCATCAATATATAGGGAGTGACGCCGGGCTATTCGCGTGTCATGTCCTGTCTTGACGAAGAGCGATCGTGATCACCGACCGGCCAAAGTGGACCCCTGCCCACGCATCCCTGCACCCCATGCCGGTGCTACAGGATACAAACTCACACAACACACAGCTCAGAGTACGCTGGTTAATATCAGAGTGACTTTTTGGACGGGCTGCACTTAAATATTGATCACAATAACTTGTATGTAGTGTTATCGCCCGCTGTATGTTTATATGGAACGTATTTCAGCCGTTATGAGCGGCGATAGACAACACACGATAGGCTGCAGTAAACTGCCAACAATAGAGCAACATTTTTTTTTTATCTTTTGTTTAAAATTCAGAACCAGAGATAGGTACCTAATAAAATTTATAGCGAGACTAAAAAAATGGAAGTCAAATTATGTCGAGTTTTAAAAGATAAAAGACATCAGGGTCCAGCTGAGTTTGTTTCAGCCAATCTCGTTAATTGCTACAACACACCAAATGTAAGTACAAAGAGATTTAATTTTATTTTCTTTGTTCAATTATAAATGAAACGTCTTTTGTATAAATATATTACAACTTCACCAAGAACACATAACTTGCCTTGAAGTGTGAGTAATAAATAAGTAGCAAGTGTTCAGCGCGCTAGCCTGACATGAATTTTAATTATTTCCTACAACACAGAATCAAAATTAAATGTAAACTTAATAAAAAAATGAGAAGCTTCCACCCGCCGCCGCCGCCTTTCAGACGGGTTCTTTTTCTGTTCTTGCAGTAGGAATTTTAATATTTCAGCGTCCGGCCGTCGGGAGCAAATATTTTTCTTTTATCGCCGGCTGTAATGAGGGCAGATAAGCGCTGAGCGGGTGATAACCGCTGTTTGCGAAGCGCCAAGATTTGCGAGCGCTGCGGGGACCGTATCTGATGTACGCCTCAATGTCAGACTTCCAGTCAGTACACACGATCAATATCACAGAGAGAACATATCTCCAAATAAGAAAATAAAACCGCATCAACAATTCATTTTAAAATGTTGTACAAGCTCGAATGTTACGCGAATTTAACTTCGAAACACAAAGTAAAATCGCTGCGAGCCGTAATTACGTCGGAGACGAATGCTAGTCGTCGCTCCACTTTTATGTGCGCCTAGTAATTACGCGGTGAAACTGTACGAACACACATTAAACAATTACACGCATAACGTTAAATAATACGAACGCGATAATTATTGTGCGCGGTTGTACTAATCGCGAGAACGGCGGCAAGGGACAGCCAGGCAGTGAAGGCATTTATTTTTGGATTTCACATTTTAATGAAATGCAATGCCATTAAAATCATGATAGTAAACCCAGTCTCATCTTCCAGTTGTCAGTGGCACACATGTCACCCAAGTCAAAGGCCACACTGTGAAACAGAAAGGGAATGAAACAACAACAACAGGCGACTGCCCGCGCATCACGACTCATTCCACGTACTTCATTGTGACACGCCTTCACTTCGCCAGCAGACGCCAGAGCGACGTCTTTATGTTTCTTTATTTTTTTGTCGCAGCGGCGCACATAGGAGTATTTGTACTAAAAACCTGGCCAATATTATTTCGTGACATTTGTGACGTGGAAACTATTAAATAAATGTATTAAGATAGTTTTCAAACGTTTATTATAAAAAAAAAAAACAAAAAATTAATCATCGAAATCAGATTCATTATTTTCATCTGTTGCTGTTGTGTTGTGTTCTTCGTCACTACTTTCTAGTGATGAATTTTCTGCGTCAGGGAGCAAAAGACTTATGGTCTCCGAACAGAATGGGTTACTTTTCTTCCGTGGGGGTTTTCTAGTGCTACTTAAAAATGGGTCTGACGTTAGTAACAGTCTATTTAAAATGTCCCTATTACATTTTTCTCTGTCAAATTTTCGCGAGAAGTTTAGTCTGTAAAGCCTAAAGTGCTTATTTCGAGCTTCGGCAGCTTCTTCAGAGAGCTGCCCAATAGGTAATATGGATTGCGATATCACTGTTGCACCATGCATTAAAATTTTATGAACGGTAGGCGACATTGGGTGCCATTCATACAACTGCACGTACAAAGTAGCAGTTTCATATGTGTAGGCTTCAAACTTCTTTGCATCAATCGCGTGACCACTAGAAATTGCTTCTAAGATTATTTTGAATCTGTAGATCAATGTGGAATCTATTCCAGTTATTTGAGAAGCTGTTTCGGGATCAGAAAAAAATCTTCTCGATGTATTTCCATCATTACTGTTTCCGAAACCTGCTTTCGGCATATCCACTAAAAGGCCCATCTGCTCCCGAAATGCTTTTTGTATAACTTCTTTCCTATCTTTTACAGTTCTTTTATCTTCTGTTGACCTTATTTGCCATTTTTTAACGCCAAGTTTATAAGAGAGATGTAATAAGGATTCAAAGAAACGTATTCTTGCGTGGAGAATCGATAACCCGAATTTTAGACTTTCTGGGTCTACTTCCATTCCTCTGGTTAGATTATTAAAATTTTTGGAAGTTAGCCCACAAATATAACACCTCATAGTTGAAGACGTATTGGTAGCTGCATTGCATACCTTGGCGTCCACCATTGTTGGTATTAATTTATGTGTTATGTAAATTATTCCACTGGATGTTGGTATTTCTGTTTTTGTTAGTTCTTTTGCTTGATTATCTACATATGCAAATTCTTCATTAGTTATGTCCTTGGTTTCACTAATAAATCTTATTCTAATAGGCCTGCAGAATCTTGGAGATGAAGGCAGTGGATTTTGCCATATAATTTTTTTTCTTCCATTATTTGTAGTTTCTAATCGCAATGGTACGAGAGAACTCTGAAATATGTTCGAGTCACTGTCCGCAATATTTTCAAATTTTTGCTTATATTGCGATTGTTGAGATCCATCGCAACCCCATTTTATAATTAAAAGAAAAATTTTCTTTTCTTCTTCAGTACAGCTGTATATTACATCTTCCAAATATTTACACAACCGTAAACATGTATGGTTGAGTAAATCTTGTAAGAGAACTTCCGCACAAGTCTCTGTATTAACTCTCATTGACTGTTCTACTGGATAGCAATCGGTTTTCGCTTTTTTTATCAAAGAGTAGCAAGGGTATATATTTTTATTTGCGCTGTGTAAAATTTCCCACTGTCTTCTACTATAATCTCCTTCGACGAAAATAGCTAAGGCTTCAGATGGTGAATGTTATTTTATTTTACTTTGACTATTTGAAGAAATTACTTTTCGAAACTTTGTAGCTCTTGTTGGAGTCAAAGTGACGTCTTTTATTATTTTAGATGCATCCTTATTTCCTCCGGCACGTTGACTCATTTGAGCAGCATAAGTCAACTCATCTGTCGATACGGTATCTCGTAGATCTTTTGTTTTTCTTCGCTTGGATCTATCACTGGATTCCCCGAATTCCTTTGAAGGACGACCCGGTTTTCCTATAGTCCAGAGGGCGAATTTGAGGGTATTTTGAAGCCACTGTTCATTTTTTTTATAAAACGGTCATGCTTGTAGTTTGCTGCTACCCATTTTCGTTTAAATTCACACTTGAAATGGCTCAACGTATGTTTTAATGTCTCCAGCTCAGTTTCAGGACATTTTGTTATCTGTATAATTTTTTTTTCCAAAAATAGCATCTTATCATCAATTTTCTTGTCAGGACATTCTTGCACGATATCATATAATTGCTTATTAGACATGTTCTTGACATTCCCAATTGAATCTAAAAATAAAAAGAGTATTTACTGTAAATAATCTTGTTTTCAATTAATTCGCCATTTTGTTTGAATGAGTGTTAAACAAAATGGCGGAACAAAGCGGAATATTTTCTTTTACGATTCTCTTTAGGAAAGTCTAAACTTTATTTAAAATAATAGATCATTACTCGGAAATGCTCGGAACACATACAAAACCCTTTCTGTTTTATTTTTTTTTAATAGACAATGAGATTATTTTAGTATCATTTGCGAAATTAAACAATAAGCATTTATGAGTCTATAACATAAATGAAATTATATTATTAATGATGTTACATACCTTGAACTTCCATATTCGAAGTGCTTTTCCCACCAACTATCAACAAAACGACTAAAACAGCAAATGTTAGGAGCACGAAAAATTGTGTTATCGAGAAAACAATGGACCGCACTGGACGACGACTGAGTTCCGACTACTTGTGTGCCTCGCGGGGAAGGGATAAGGGCGCGGGGGGTGCGGTGCGTTATGAACAGGTTATTTGGCTATCAGAAAGTGATGGTTGCAATGAGTTTAGCCAAACTTTGAATATTCGACTTATGGCCAGGTTTTTTATGCAAATACTCGTATGTGCGGCGGTTGGGAGTACATACATATATTATCTCATATTTGGGACGGTTGCCGCGACATTTGGAGATTGGCTTAAGAGAAAACTTATTATTATTTTGTTATTGGCTTTCGATGAATAGCATTATTATGTACATCCTAATTATTATTTTATTTGATGGTAAATCGGTTTTCTGAGTAAGGCTGCAAAACAATAAAGTAAAACCAATTTACTAACAAAATCTCAGTAAACGCTTGGGTTGTACCAATTGCGTAATTAGCAGTTTCGTTCCCATTTAATTACAGGCTTCCCATTTATTTCGCCACTGCCTGTCGCTTACGACAGAATTATTTCCAATAAAACCCAACGTTAACAAAACTTTCATTAGACTCTGATCACCAGCTCTAAGGGGTTATAATGGATGCCTGTTCTGATAAGTGTACCTATGGCTTTGTGCTGATGATCCTAACCCCATTGCGGCTTACAGTCGCTGCTTGTTATGAATGTTGTGTCTCTGATAAGGGTAAACAAATGTTCGTAACCCTTCAGTATCCCTACCGATCCCATCACACTCGGATCGAACGTTTTAATACGCACCTCCATCAAAGTTAATCCCGCTCTAGCCGTCAAACTACATTGTGCTCAACATCGAACGAATTCACATAAAAATACGTGAACATTTACACAACGCGTCTAATCCTGCGTCCGTCTGCCAAACGCCTATAAGCTGTTATGACAACGATTCTCACTAACGAAACTAGCCAGACGACACTCAACCTTGTTGTGTTATTGTTAAGGTTGGTCATGTTGCGTCGTTTTTGGCTCTGCCGAGGGATGGGATTAGCCTGGATTACTCGGCCGACAGTGCACGCTGCATTGCATTCGATATTGAATGAGTCGAATAGGAATGTGTTTAATACGCGACTGAAATACGATTTGTTTTGTGCATAAAGGTGTTTTGTACACAAATGTCGTATTTAGTCATTTTTTTCATCCGCTAAGGATTAAGATAGATATGAAATATCTGTCAGTTTTCACTGCAGCAACAGAAAATTGATTTTTGTGTTTGGGAAACCTAGAAAAGCTTGCGCTAAAACCCGTTCGTTTGATTGAACCAAGTTCCCAAATAAATAAACGCAGTAATCTCATCTGCATTTCGCTGTATATAACCAACTATTCATAATTTACCTTGCGTTAAGTAACGGTTTGAATAATTCCCCACTGCTACATAAAACCGCCCCTAAACTGAGCACACATGGAGTTTGTTAACGTTTGAAGTAAGGGCGTGCTGTCATTTCACCGAAAATTAATTTATAAATTTTCATTTGACAAGTTACAAAAACATGATTGGTCATTTCATCATTTTACAACAACAAGTTTTGCACGATAATGCATTATTTGACAAGCAATCACGTTAAGCGATTGCTCCCGGCTGTCATTTGTAGATATTTGGCAGTCGATACAGGGAGTCAGTGGCCCGAAAGTCTGACAACCAGTCTTACTAAGGGTTATCGTATTACCCAGTCCTACTGGTGGAGGTCAGATAGGCAGTCGGTCCATGTAAGATACTGGTATTCAGCTGCATCCGGTTGGAAGCTGACCCCAACATAGTTGGGATGAGGCAGGCAGATGATGAACGTGATTTTGTGACGCAACACATTTGTAAAGCATTTGCCAAATGAATGTTTGTAAAGTGAGTGTTTGTAATATAAAAGATTTGCGGAATAAGTTTTTTGCGAGATAAATAGTATATGAAACGTTGATTGTAACCTGAAAATTTGTCAAAGACTTTTTGGTGAAACATTAGTGAACTAAAGGTGAGAATATTGGCCGAATTAATCCTGTAACAATATTTTTATGTTAATATTTTATGTTAATAATAATTCATGGCGCTGGCTTGACTAAAAGTTGAATACTCTTTTAGAAAATATAGGAGTGAAGGAACATAATAGAATAACACCCTCTGCCCGTCACAAGCGCGGCCGCGGTAGGCGAGTGCAGGCACAATGAACTCTGTACCGATTGAATAGTCTACCACCGCTATGTAACGGAGACTCAGACTCAGCGGGCTCATTGCGGGCCACAAAAGGTTCGCCGACGCGGCACGTGGCGTGGTGGTTCCCGCGCCCATTATCACGCATTCAATACGCCTGTCATTGTCGACCTAAATCCGACGACAACGGGGATTAGGCGATAATATCACCGCCGCGGACGTGGACAACCATTGCTCGTTACACACATCCAATTGGCTCGTTTGTTAGAAGCAGCCGTCAATGGACAGCACTGAAACGGCGCGTTCGCGATAGTCATCGATGAGTTGGCGCTTCGTGTGACTTTGTGGCAGGATTAATTAAATGCTTGTATATCGTATAGTTGGCTACAGTATGCTATTCTTGCACTAATTGTGAGTTTGTAATGCTGTACGGAGTAAACAGACTCTTTGTGTTTAATGAATAGCGTTCTAATAGCTATTTAGGCTAGGACATTACACTTACTGCATGTAACATACTTAGAAAATAGGTGTTTTCACAAGGGGTATTAATCTACACTAAATAAGTAACGATAATATTTTCAGAAAACATGCTGACGCAGTACCTATTGGGATAGGTACTGCATCATGTCCATACAGGTGCGCACGAGCCCAGTAATGTACCGCACAGTTGCTACTACAGCACCAGGAAGTGACGGTAGCTATCTTACTCAGATATTATTACAACGTTCACAGCTGATTGCTAAGTTTGTACTTCGCGAACGTTGAATGTCAAGCAGCGCAAAAACTAACCAGAAAAAAAGAAAGCAAAAATGTACTATTTGTACATTTATATTGGGACTAGCCTTTGCCCGCGACTTCGTACGTGTGGTACTTAGAAACCAAAAAAAGAACATTTCTGTGGTAAAATGTAGCCTTTATTTTAAGTTAGGCATCTAGTAGTAGAGCGGTGAAAACTGCGTTCAAATCCATGCAGTAGTTTTTGCGTGATGCGCGTACAAACAAACAGACAGACAGACAAAAATTCTAAAAACTGTTGTTTTGGCTTCTGTTGCTCTAATAAAGACCCCCCATATATATAATTTTTCAATATCTTCAATGTACAGACATCGGCCTGTTACAATTGTATTATATAGATATGTATGTATATAGATATCGCGAATACGCGATAATAATTGTTGCTCATAATTATGAGTACAATAACACCATGTCAAGCTTTAATTTATTCCAATTACACCTAGTATGCACCTGCTGAGTGAATACAATAGTATCATCCGTTTGTTGCAAAATTTTAACAACTCATAAAACAAGAAAGAGACGAACGTTTTGAGCTGACAAACTAGTTCTAGTACAGTCACGAGCACCAATATTTAAACACTTAGCAACTGTTAAAAGTGATTATATCCTACTGTTGTGATTAAAATTACGTGTTGTTACGAACATAGCATTTTGGAACTTATATAATTTTGTATGAAATAGATCCTATCTCCAAGTTACAATCGTTATTTCTCGTGAAAATTGCTTTTTAATTTAGGAAAGTGTAGACATATTGGTGCTCGTGACTGTACATGTACACTTTCAGCGTCTTTATAATATACACTCAGCGGAGGTGTCGTGTAAGCTTGTGCGGTAGTTGTTTACTAACTTCATTTTGACGAACAATACAGCTTCCTACCTGTACTTCCGTGTTTATTTTAAAACGTGTGTAGATATTTTCGAAAATAGTTATCTCGAGAAAATAAGAATATTAGATACCATTCAAATTAAAGTTGTTCCTTCACATTTACGTATTAACATTAAAATAAACAACTCTCATAAAATAACCGTACTAGCTACGACTCTCAGTCAACAAAGTAAGGAGCACGCAACAGTAACGGCTATAATATGTTATTTGGCTTTGAGTACCTACGCCTTTACATGATGTTGAAGCCCTGTAACGAGAGAAATACATCTGGATGACAACATGCTTGCCAATGTCCTAATCCTAATTAGTTAATGACTTAAACAAATAATTCTCTGACACGCCGATCCTACAACACACATGACTGTGTTTTGTTTACCGTGAGTAGTACCGTGTGTGCCCGCTGCACACACACAAACGTGTAGTGTGTAGCGGGTGCCGTGCTAATTGGCGCGCCGAGACGTGGCGCTCGTTAGTAACGCATAGCACTGCTGTACTGCTCAAGGTACACAGTCTTCCAACCAAAATGAAAAAAGCGCTTCAGTCACAAAATAATTTTAACAAATAATACAGTATCTAAAAGATTCTTCTATCTTCTAGATTCTGTATTATTTTTAGCTAAAAATCATAAAATAAATCCATAATTTACGAGCTGAGACAGAAATTTTTAAATCCTGAAGAAGTGACATTTCTTAGTTTCGAGATAATGTGCTCATTATCTCGCTTTCTTATAAAAACGGTATCTTAGCTCTGGTTCAGTTACAGAAAAAGTCTTATTTTGAATTCTTTGTTTTCCTTGTATTTTTCTGCGATACCTAATCTTGGAGATCTACTTACAAAGGTTTGTATATTCGTATGTTGTATGATGTTCAACAATTTTTTTCGCTCTGCCCTTAGGTAGTACCTATGTATGTTTAAGTAAATAATCAAACAGATAGATGAGGAATATTTGGATTACTGATTAATAAATAATATGAAACACGTGCGTGCTATGTATGCTACCTGCTGGGATTTTTTTTTTTTTGTAATCTTGGACATTCCATGGTGTGTTACGAAAAATACCAGTAGTGAAAAAATACTAAAGTAAACAAGGTTGAAGAAACATTAAACAAAAATACTTAAAACTACAGAAAGATAAAATTTTAATCAACTGAAATGAATATTGTGATCCAATTTAAAGCAATGAAGCGGTTTATTGGAGCATAACACTCATCTAGTAAGATTTAATATTCACAACGCACAAATAATTCGGCAACAGGTTTCACGCACAAGAACCATAATTAGTTTCAAATGTAATAATATGAGAACAGTTTACAAAGCTCTACATCACACACTAAGATTAAAATTTAAATAAAAGTGCAGCCAGTCAGACCGTCACTTTATGTAGGCAATAAAAGTCGTGTGCATTAGGACGGCTACACGCGAAGATTGGGTGCTTTATGACAAGAGCGGGGCAGACATTCCTTTTATTGTTCGTGTGGCGGTGCCTGTCAGAATGTACACTTTAAAAACTCTCTCGGTAAAACTGTTCCACGTCCAGTTAGGATGCTCGTACACTGTAGTGTAACGTTATGATGGGAGATTGGAACACTTATTGCACTTCGCTACACTACGCTCAAAGGTTGTGGTTGATTAGCTTTATGTTTCACTCGTAAATGTACGCGTTGAGCACGTGACGTGTGTGGTTAACCACGCGGGCAACTTATCTTGTCAATTTCCATAGAGATGCTTTTTACATTTTCTGCTAAGGGATCAAGATAATGACTGTTTTTGGTAAGGTACTCTGGGAGGAGAAAGACTTTTTTTGCAACAAATAAACAACAGACTTCAAAAAAAAATTAAAAAGTGGAAAATAACTTTACTTTCGGAAGCCAGGGTGGCTTGAATAAACGTCTGCGTTTGTTTGTGTGTGTGAAAGCGCGGTTATAGGGCTAGTACTAGACGGGCCGCGTTTTAATACGGGTGGTGTACACATACCGATTTCCGATATTAAAAAATATATATATATATAAAAATTACTTACTCATTTTGTTATTGATTCGTGTCGAGAATCATTAGCATAGTTACCTCCTTGAATTTGACGAGGATGCAGAACTACACCTTGTATATACCCACTTTGCGAGCTTCTTCTACCAAATGTTAAAAGGATCACGTTAATCCGACCAGTAATCACGAAATAATCGGTGAACATAGATGAAAAAACTACCTTTTTTAGAAGTTGCTTATAAAATAAGCCAACTTACACAAAATACTTTATTTATTTACATATGTATAGTATTTACAAACAAACTAAAATTAGATCTAAATAAGAATAAAAATATAACGTGGCAACACGTTGGATGGCAATACTGATTCTTTGGCAAAAAAAAGGCCAGCAATCTGGGTCACGTGAAGAGTCGACCAACTGCTTGGCTCAGAACTCTGACCCCATGGCCCTAACGTTTCAACCCCAAACGGCTCAAAACATAATTACCCATTATGTTATTGTATTTCCGCCGTTTGAGGTTTTCAGCGCCAGCGCAGCACATCGTGCTAGGAAGATGGGATGGTGCAAGGGTGTCACCGCAAGTCGCATCCCACACCAAAGACCTACCCAACTTCCATGGTATTATGGTCATACCATCTGGTCTCTTCCCATCGACGCGTGCCAAACCATTGGGTTCTAAGACAGCTGGCACCCCGGCGGTGACAAGAGCACGACAGATGAGATGCACTCTTACTGCAGTCGACTGCTTCACCGCTTTGACAGCGATGTGGAGCCCAACAAGGAGCGCCCAATATTGCAGACATTTAGTGAGCCGGAAGGTTGTGTCGCCTAGCATAGTGCCTACATATGTTAGGTGAATACACGGTATACATGATTCATTCGGTAGTTCTACAGAATTATTAAATTTTGTGCAACTGTCAGTTAGGCAGCCAATTATCTGGGATCGTTTTTGTTTCAAGCTCCTTGCTTTGAAATTGGCTCCATGTTTTTTTACCAAAAATGTGTTCTTAACCTAAATATCTTTTTTTTTAACCGACTCCAAAAAAAGGAGGAGGTTCTCAATTCGGTTGTTTTTTTTGTGTTTGTTACCTCATATCATCGTCATTTATGAACCGATTTGAAAAATTCTTCTTTTATCTGAATGGATCTACTTCTCGATTGGTCCCATAGAAATTTCATCGAAATCGGTTCAGCAGTTTGGTTTTGAAATCAAAATAGCTGGAAAAAATCGGTGGCACAAAAGTCAATGAAACAAACAATAGTCACCGACTTCCGAAAGTAAAGTTATTTTCCACTTTTTTAGTGTTTTTTTTTTGGAAGTCGGTTTTTTTTTGCAAAAAGTTTTTTTATTGATTCGTAACATCTTTCATGATTGTTGACGGTAATATTCGGTTTTGAAGCAAGTAATTGAGATTCATACTAATCGATACAAGGAGAACTCGTCAGTTTATTTCGAGTACCTAATTGTGTCAGCAATTGAACTCAATACTTTTGCGTCGATATAGTGTGCTACAGCCCTTCTCCGTTCACATCCACGTGGGCGGCGCGTTATATTCGACTGTGCATTATCATTGTCGCTGTCCCGGAGACGCATCGTTTTGTCGCTGTTGCTTTGTCCCCTCTCCCCTCCACCCGTCGCACCGCAACGCGCGGCGGGCCGAGGTGCCTGCCCCGAGGGACACCAGCCACACGCCAAAGTGAGATTGCACTTTTTAAGATTTTAATTAAACCCCTGTCTGTTGTTTCGGGTGTAGCCTTTTAACTTGCTCCCAAGCCCTATTGTTACATTCAGAAAATACAAACTAAGAATGTATTTTTTCGATGAAAAATATGTTACTAGAAAATTCAATAGTACTCAAAACCTTTGGATTTCTCCGTAACGAACCGTTAATTGGTGTAAAAAAGCTGTGTTTGTGTGATATTTAAAATTGACAGACAGTTCGTATCAAACTTTACTCTGGCTCCAAAAATGTTTGACGAAATAACGTCTCTATTTCTGCGAATCTTTTTGAGCAACAGTTTACTCAGTGTAGTCGCAGTGTGCGATATATTGCTGTTATAGAAACATCCACATTAAATCATAAACTGCTACTTCCACGGCTCATAACTAGCGGCACACGAAAGTAATTCGCTCACTAAAATCAACGTAGCGATTCATACATTTTTCAGAGCTCTATTACGGCACCATTTGAAAGCGCATCCGTATTTTAAATTCTCACTAAATGTGCGAGTAACATCAAAGTGTACAAAATAGAGTACGGAGAGGTTCACTCATCGCCTTTTGAAGTGCTAATTCGCGTCGGGTGGGTAGAGATTCTCTTTGCCGGTAAATCGAGCTGAAAAACATAGTGGCCACTGCAACTTGGCGGAGGCAGCCGCAGGGGGAAATGTGCGCGGGGGGAGAGGCGTAGGGAAGTGGCGTTCTAAAATGGTGAGTGTAGTCCATAATCATGGACAGTCTTTGATTATGTACTACCGATACTACTGATATCAAATGGGCTATTAAACTATTTATCAAATGAAAAGTGCATCCGAGAATCCACAAGCAATGAGAAGGTTGCAGCAACAGGGAAAATAGAAATGAATAACCTTAACTGTTTATGCAACATTACATGCATGCAACATTGCTAGCATTGACATTTCTCTTGTCTACTTTTACCAAGAAATATTTGCTATCATTTAAAATGTTATTTTCGCAGCCAATACAAAACAAGGTTCAATTTAAACTAGATCGCAATTCAAAGGCAGGAAATATTTTTCGCATTAAATAAGCAAAAATACAAAAGTAATATTTTTCACAAACATGGTGTGAGTTATCATAAAACTTGTATCGGTGCTGGCGTCGCCTCAAAGAGGTTCCATTGCAAAGTTTGATTAGGCTCCGTCCGCCCAGTGCTCGTTGTGCGGCGGTGTTGGGCGGAGGGCGGCGGAAGGCCAATATGATCAAGCTATTTGCCAACAGCCGGTCAGGCAGTATGCAAATCACGGTGATCAGGCTTCGAGAATATTTAGCTGTAAGGACAAGAGACGGGAAGTTTGAGTTTGAAAATCCTTTTTTCAGTTATCCTCTACAATGTTACCAATGTTATGAAGGCTAAAATGTTTTCGGTTAAACTTTTTACTTGAATACTTAGTAGTTTCAACTTAAGTGAAAGTAAATAAATATATCAGCGGTTAGAAATAAGCTCTACATATGAAAGCTAATGTAATGTTAAACTAATCATCACACTCCAATGCATAAACAAGCCACACAGATGCCAAACGACCACACAACTATCAACCAGACACGCGGACATATCGCGTAGAAACAGTAATTAAACTTATAATATATAATCTGTGGAAGTTCATCACGAGTTACGGCGGCGGCAGTAGGGTGGAGACACCGGTTGTGTTTCTCAGTGGTGTCGCTGCAGAGCAAACTATTTATATAATGGAGTTATCAGACATACGCAGATGGAGATGTTTTCATAAGTGGGGAAGTTTAGTAGTAGTGTAGTGTCACTTAATATACAGCCACAAATGTATGTCTGTGTTTCTGTGTTATTTGTGTTAAATTAACTTGAATTGTAGAGGAACACAATCTTCAAACGTATTTTGTGTAAGTTCAGGAAAAATAATTTTAACTTTTATAATAAGTTTAGTTCGATGATTCGTATAATAATGACAATAATTAGTGTGTGCAGTTACAAATATAAGGTTAGGCGAGCTGCACACTACACCTCCCCTTTTTTTTTTAAAAAAAAATGTTATTATTATCTAAGTACATAATTCATTTTTTTTTTTACTTTAACAAAACAATAGCTTAAAAATATACTTTTTTTTAACATTACATTACATTACATAAAAGAAATATCTTATAACCAAAGTATTTTATGTAACAAACAGTTTTGTATTATTTTTATGGATTACAAATTCTTTGTCATCTTTTAATATTTTTACATTTGGTGAAACATCTTCAATGACTCTATACGGTCCTAAATAAATTTTATCTAACTTATTTCCTACTTGATTTTTAATAAGAACTAAATCTCCACTATTGTATTTTAATCCGTTTACATTTTTATCAAAATATTTCTTTCTCAATTCCTTACTGAATAATAAATTATTTCTAGCTTCTGCTTGTGCCTTTTGAAGTCTGTATTTTAGTTCTAACGGGTAAGAATCAGGATTATATAAAGGATCAACATATGAACTTTCTGCTATATTAGATGGTAAATTACAATTTTTCCCAAATACTAACTCAAATGGAGTGTATTTTGTCTCAGAATGTACTGTAGTGTTAAAAGAAAAGCACCAGAATGGAAGCCAACTGCTCCAATCTGATTTGTTATTGTCACACTGAATTCTAAGGTAGGCTCCTAGAACCTTATGAGTGTTTTCCAATCCTCCTAGAGTTTCATGATGATAAGCTGTTGAATGCAGTTTATTTATATGCAACAAATTGCAAATCTCTGTAAAAATTGATGACATAAACTCTGTTCCCTGGTCTGTTATTATTTCTCTAGGGATACCATATCTCAGAATAAAATTGTTTACAAATAACCTAGCTACGGAAACAGTATCTTTCCTCTCTAAAGGATAAGCTTCAACGTATTTTGTTAAATCGCACTGCAATGTTAGAATATACTTATAGTTTAAATTATCTACATCTAAAGGACCCACTAAATCTAAACTAACTCTTTCAAAAGCAGTAGATGCCGTGGATGTGATAACCATCGGTTCCTTCGTATGCTTATTGGAATGCTTTTGAATCTGGCAACTTCTACACTTCCTTATGAATTCTGTTACGTCATTGGTCATTCCTGGCCAATAATAGTTCTTCCTAATGTTATTTAACATTCTGTTTATTCCCGCGTGGCCACTTGTGGGTAACAGGTGGAAGTCATTCAAGATCACAGTTTTCGTGTCTTTGTCAGTAACTCTTGTCACATCTTTAATAACGAGTAGCTTAGGAATATCATTATCATTTAAATGACTCATTTCCTTTATAAAATTGTTAACAATAATTTCATAGCGCTTGCTTTTAATTATTATGAGCTCGTTTATTTTGATTTGCTTGCAAAAACGTTGTAATTCTCTCGCTAACACACTTACGGTAGGTAACGATCGAGAAATCACAAAAATTGCTGATTTATCAGGTACGAATTTGCAGTTACCATTATCGCTAGTGAAATGTTTTGATTTTTCTATCTGATTTAATGTATTTTTATTACTAAATAATATCAATTCAACGCTGTCAATCGGTCGTTTGAGAATTTCCACTACCTTAGGTTGATCAGGCCTTGGAGTAGAGGATACCTCAGAGTCAGTAGTCATGTCGTTGTTATCACAGTTAGCGCGTAACCTTCGAGTCTGTGCCCTTGTCATGACCGATACTACATGCTTGTTCATATCCTTTAAGCTGTTGGATGTAATAGGTATCCGGCTCAATGCATCTGCAGCTGCGTTGTGCCGCCCTGGGACATAACTGATTTCAAAATCATATTCCTCCAGATATAATCTTAACTTTGTCAATCGGCTTGAAGGATCGGCCATATTAAATAAATAAATCAACGGCTTATGGTCTGTTTTTATGTTAAACTTTTTCCCATATAAATAAGGTCTAAAATGTCGAACTGCCCAAACAATAGCTAGTAATTCTAACTCAATCACAGGGTATCGCGTCTCAGCGGGTTTCAAGTTACGGCTTGCGTACGCGACTACCTTGCCATTGCTATTAGACAGTACGGCGCCTAATCCAAGTTTTGATGCGTCAGTTTGTAACGTAAAAGTATTATTGTCTCCAAAGTCTGGATAGTCAAGTATAGTCGGACTAATAAGAATCTGTTTTAACTTGTCAAATGCTTGCTCGCATTCGTCACTCCACACGAACGCTACGTCTTTCTTACATAACGCATTCAAAGGATAGGCTATTTCAGCAAACTTTGGGATAAAACGCCTATAATAATTAGCAAATGCAACAAATCTCTTGACTTCGTCTACATTCTGCGGGACTGGATATTTTTGTAGGCATTCTACCTTCGATGGATCGGGAAATATTCCTTCTGACGTAATTTTATGTCCTAAATAAACGATTTCTTTACGTAAAAATTCACACTTCAGGGGGTTTAATTTCAGATTCACTTTTCTTAGACATTCAAAGATTTTTATAAGATTCTTGTTATGCGTTTCAAGACAATTTCCTACGACAATACAATCATCTTGATATAGAAAGCATGATTTATAATTTAACCCAGACATTGCTATTGTCATAAGACGAGCAAATGCACTAGGCGATGTCTTAAGTCCCATTGGACATCGTTTCATTTGGTACTGCTTGTCTGTTGTAAATGCAGTATATTTCCTAGACTTTTCTTCTAACGACAGCTGATAGTAACCTTGACTGAGATCTAATTTTGAAAAATAGATGTTATTAGATAACGAATCTAGAATCTCAGTGATATTAGGTAAAGGAAATTTATCATCCTGTATCCTATTATTGAGTTGGCGATAGTCCACTACAAGTCTCCATTTCCTTTCTCCTGACCTATCTGTCTTTTTAGGTACTAATAGAACTGGACTTGACCATTCTGAAATAGTCTCTTCAATGATATCGTTTTTAACCATTTCATCTATTTGTCTTTGTATCTCGCCTTTCAATGCTTTAGGCAATCGATAAGGCTTTACGTACGCTGGTGACGTATTTTCTTTTAGTTTAATTGAGTGTTCTATTAAATTAGTTGTAGTGAGCGTATCTCCTGGTAAATGGAAAACATCGGCATATTTGGCACATACGTTTTCTATGCCTCTTTGTTCCTCTTTATTTAAATAGCTGTGTAGTTGTAAAGTAGTAAGCAAAGTTCTGACTCTATCCACAGATATACTATCGTCGTCAAACTTGCAAACATAAAAATTATTTAGGCAACTAATATTTAAATCTGAAATATTTACATTAACCGAATTATCAGTTGTATTTAATATCCTAACAGGAATAAATCCATTATGTGGCTTCGATACTACACCTGCCGTGAACACCCCTTTATAAATTTCCTTTGACAAAATGACGCAATCACTGTTGTGTGACGTCGGGATGTGTTTAATTACTTCGCAACGAGGCGGAATTGTAAATAAGTTCCTATTAACATGAACACTAATAGACTGGTCTCGGGTTTCTAAACTCAGAGTACCATCTTTATAGTTCAATACTGCGTTATATTGTTCAAAGAAATCTTGTCCGAGTATACCTTCTGAGGCGCAAGATAAGTGTTCAAAAATGTAAAACTTTTGTTGGAAAGTCACATTATTAATTATAATATCTAAATAAATGTATCCCAATGACTCTAAATTACCACTAATTCCTCTAATAACTATCTTATCTTGTTGTACTAAATTTAATAAATTCCTATGTCGCGACAACCATTCATACTTAAGCACACATAAGCTAGCTCCACTATCAATCAGTAAATTAAGATCAACATCACTATCTTTTAATTGACAATTAATTATACAAAAATTACAAAAACTATAAATTGAATGAGTGTACGATTTAGGTACGAAAAAATTCTAAGTTTTCATGACTATTTGTGCGGTCATTGCGCAAGTCGTCTTGGACATTGGACTGTTGCGCGCTATGTTGAACACGCTGACTACGCACCGGACGTCCACGGAAATGCTGACGCTGTCCACCTGAGTGTTTACCTCGATTTACACTGTTTGAAGTTCTTTGACCTGACCTATTTTCATTATTTCCACTATCTTTGTTATAATTATGGTTATAAGTTTTATTGTTGTTATAAAACTGTCTATTTCCTCGGCCTCGAGAACCTCCAAAGCTTCCACGTTTGTAGTTTTGGTTAGCCCTAAATTGCATAACCTGGTCTTGTGGCTGGACAGACATGGATTGCTCATCTACCGCAGCCGTTATGGCTTCAGACAACGATGCAAACTGTCGTGAGGCAATGATGGTGCTGAGCCGCTTGTCAGCCAAACCATCGCTAAACCGCTTAATTGCAGTTTTCTCATTGAGTGGACGCAAAACCTCATAGGCATCACGCTTATCGTTAGCCTGTGCAATCGTGAGATTCACAAATAACTCCTCGATTTCTGCACCGAATTTTTCAATGCTTCTACGGCCTTGAGTCGCTTTAAATAATTGAGTTTGTAAAGCTACAGACGATTTTTTCGGCAGCAAATAAATTCGAATATCTTCTACCAAACTTTCTATATCTACGTAATTAGTTTTAAGACGCAATTTTGCACTAGGCGAAAGACGCGTTTTTAACACAAACTGTATCAATTGTCTTTTACTGGCATCATTAATGAGCGAACTATAAAGTAAGATACCATCAATAAGCTGATTTGTCACCTGCTCCTGGCCATTCATCACCGGCAACAGGGAAATTGCAGTTTTAATATCGAATGCGTCAGCCATTTTTGTAACACAATCAGAATATACTATAAAATCTGTAGAACTAGTTTGACTACTACTATCCACTAATGAAAGTAAATCCTTTATTTTCTGAAAATTTGATTGAATTTCATGAATTAATGTTTGGAAAACCTCACAAGCTTCTTTGTCTAACTTACGATTTTTAATTTCTTGGTTCAACTGAGTCAAAATACAATCCAATTTACTATGTTCTTTTTCTGCTTCCTCTAGTTTCTTAAAAGCTAAATCTTGTCTACGCCTATCTGGACCTAGTTTCACTAAATATTCTCTTAAATATTTTAATTTAGCGTGTAAATCTTGCAATTGTTGCGACATTCCTAATCTCCAGAGCAAAATATAAAATAATACAGCATGATCTAATTAAAATTACAAGAAATATTGTTGAATAAAAAAAATGTTAGCAATGCAAAACTTACATTGCAGTAGGTACTTATTTTTCTGACAACGTTTAAATGTAGGTCACGACGTCTCACGTGGCGTGGATGAATGAACTCCTCAGCACTGGACACGAACTACTCCCAGCTGCTCCACATCGGACCCGTACGATTTATCTCCCGGCGCCCTGCATATCCTCTCATCATAAGGCTTGAGCATTCTCCCGGCACCCGGCTGCAACGTTCCTTTTCTGTCTTCATTAATAATTTCACCTCTTCAAACTGATTCTGTATTGCGATTTTGATTCTTCTTTAATTTTACAGTCTTCTTCACGTTCTTTCTTGAAACTTTCGGTCTTCAATACTTCTATTTTTACTTTATCTTCATAATTTCTTCGATGGTGGACGCTTTTCGCGTATGTCGCAAAATTTTAATTGCTGGCTAAGGGTCGCCATGTATTATAGTGATGTTGTCAAAATGAAAGAGAACTGTTTAGTTCGATGATTCGTATAATAATGACAATAATTAGTGTGTGCAGTTACAAATATAAGGTTAGGCGAGCTGCACACTACATTCATAAGCTTACTCTTTTTCATGGGTTTTCAATCTTTTTCTTTCCTTCTCAAGAACCTCTCCTCTCTCTGTCAAGACCAACAAGTTCAGTATATGTCATCCTAGCGCGTTATATTCTACGATAAATGTTTCGTAATTAGAAGAACCAACGTAATTACTCTTATAGTTCATCGTTTATAAAATTTATCAAATATAACTTGGAATAAAACCAGGGTACTTCGTCGTTGAGTTACTAAATAGGTGTTCTTATACAGTTTACCATTTTATAAATAAGCTCAATAGGTTATATCACCGGCGAATGGATCGTTACGTCGCCATTACGCCTGACACGCAAATGATCTCAAACGATCCTGCGTAGAATAGAGAAGAGCCTTGACGCCGTGACGCCGTGAAGCCGTGATGCCGTGACAATTAATTAGCTAATTTTAAAACTATTAAAGCACTTGAACCCGCACTTCAAGAGCCTAACAGAATTTTTACATATTCCAGTCCGGAGAATTAAAAAAATCTAATGTATTGCTGTCATATATTTCAATAATTCTTGTGATCGACTACATAAAAACGGACAGAACAAAGCTAAAAAATTTGCAAAATTATTGACATTGCCGTTGTCAGTGTGTTACGCAATTACCCGCCGAAATCGTAGTTTGCCAAAAACGATTGTATCGTTTGCTATAGTATTATGATTCACTTAAGTAAACCATGATTCAATAATATTATTATTTAATTGCTAAGTATTTAGCAGCCGTAACACTAACCCCACTATCTACCAGTACATGACGTGGGAAGCCATCCCCCGCCATCCATCATGGCGTAATCCTTTAGTCCGCAACAACATCCGCCAAGTAATGGGGTGCCGCGCCCCGATGCCCCAAGTATCAGCTCATTTACAGAATATTACATTGTTTCGTACAAGGAGCAAATTATTTTGTACAATCTAGCTGTACTCAATTATTGTTTTAAATGATGATTATTTGTTGCTCCATTAACAAAATAAACATTAAAATCTACTTAATTATAAAATTTCACTAACATTTTTAACTTTTAGGAATGTACCTAAAATATGAAAGTACTACAGCGTAGCTTCGCGTCTACGTAAGTGCTACGTAGGTGCTACGGCGCGTAGTAATCTGTGTGCTCGTAGAAGCGCTACGCTTTGCGTCGAGCTGAGCGACTCATTATTAATAACCAGAACGTGAGGTTTACTTGTTCAAACTTTTTCATTTAGGAAGTTTCATTTTGTATTTTGTAAACGTATTTAGTGAAAAACATATCGTGAGTCTCAATTGTGCTAACAAAGTTATATTAAATAACTTTAGCCTTACATTTGAATGGGTCTCAGTGTTTGAAACAAATTTGTTATCCGAAGCACATTTTAGTAGTACGCCCATGAAGTCCGAGTGATTTATGTGAGTGTTCTCATAAATTACGCACAGCGTGTAATAACCAATTCGCTGGTGAGTATTATTCAAAAATTCATTGTTAACTTGTCACTATAATAATTATATGAGTGTAACGCCTGCACACACTGAACTTCATGTTCACAGCTGTTATTCACGGTTATTCTTGTGTGGTCAAGCCATGGTCCCAGATGTCTATAGGGCACCTTCGATGTAGGGAACCGAAGCCGTTCATCGAAGGTGTACGTCACTAGATCACGAAGTCTCATGTGGAGTTTAAATACCCTTGTCCTTGCAAAATATCTATGGAAGTTACTCACTGTTGTTCGTAATAAGTAAATAACTAATATATGGTGACACCCATCCTCACTTATCAGGCACTGTACAGTTATCATACAATTAATATCAACACATAATTCCCTTTAAAATTAAACTGTATGCGCTGGCTGCCACTCGGCACTTGCCACCTCTTACACAAACAGGCTTCAATAAAAACAGAGTGCATTCAATAACTTAATACAATATTCGCGCGTTGCATCATCAACACTGATCTACTGCGCACTCCCTCATTTACTTCCAAATAAATCGTCGCGAGCATTACTGTTTTATTTAAATAGCCACCAATAAACGTGCGCGTTTTTCGGCACAAATGGCAAACGGCACAGAGCAGCAACGGCACGGCACGGGATGGCAACGGTACGGCAAGCGCACGGCCACCGCTCTTTAACAGTAATGACTCTCATAAAGCCGGCAGCTTAAATAAAACGAATATTGTTTACGCTCGCAGAGTCGCGGATTGAAATGTGATTTTTATTATTATACGAGTGTGGCTGTTTTGTAAGTCAGATTGTGTCGTAAAACGCGGATCATTTTATGAACGGCACAAATGTTGCGTTTTGTATAAATTAATATCGCGGCATGTTACAACGGTGCGGATGACAAATGGAGCTTCGGGGACATACACAATAATGTAAATTGTTTTTGCAGCGTTTTTATTGTTCAAAGTAATTTAGAAAAATTTTAAGGCTCTATTGGGGAAGAGACTTTCACAATTCTTTCAAGGCGAGGTTAGAATTTTTTCCTTAATTACTGGCGTCAGTAAATGAATGCTTATTTGTTTACTTAATGGATCTTTAATAAATCCTGTCCCTGCTTATTACTTCCTCGCCGCGCAATGAGCAGTAACTCTCGCCCGCTGTCGGGTAACTGTGGCGAGGAATCTGGTTTAACGGCGGCTTCATTACCTGCGG
This sequence comes from Standfussiana lucernea, assembly GCA_964057025.1. Classification (NCBI taxonomy): domain Eukaryota; kingdom Metazoa; phylum Arthropoda; class Insecta; order Lepidoptera; family Noctuidae; genus Standfussiana; species Standfussiana lucernea. The sequence continues at coordinate 15,323,188 of OZ059805.1, forward strand.
GTAATAAGCAGCGTTGAGAACGTTCGCGCTTTCACGACCTCGAACAAATCCGCGCTAAAATAAATATTTGTAAATGGTACATAAGTTTACTGTTACGCTTAGCTAAGAAAATAGATAAAATAATTCAATTGAAATTTCGATACTAAAGCAATAATCCTTATCGCCATGATGAGATATCGTATTTCAAATAAACTCAAGCAATTTACTTAACAAATAAAATTTTCTGATTTTTTTGATTGCGTAAAAGTCGTTTTAAATGACTGACAAGCTCGGATACCAAAGATTCTACAGTCGGTAACCATCGGATTATTTTTAGGTTCCACGTCTAATACAGTAGAGAATTTAATGTGAATTCCATGGAAAGTTTTACATCCGCTATTGCGAAATCTCATCGAGTCTGTGTGTGTGTGTGTGTGTGTGGGGTGTTGTGGGCTCTGTCGACACGCGACGTGTTAGCGTGAGTAATGGCGCCGTGTAAACACATCTTATTTGCACTCTCTCATTCTCACTGTGGTGGCTGCAATTACTGCGCAAACCCCAACAATGACGCAGTGTGCTGTTAGCTGCGAGGTCAGCTTAATAGTGAAATAACAAACAGGTTTGTTCAGACACTCATATTGTTTCATGCCCTGAAGTGGCGTGAAGTGTAACGGTGTCACGCTGCCGCAATGGCATACAAAACGTATTAATTATGTGCTGAAAATTGTTCACGGCTTTTCTCAATTTCCGTGAATTTGGTCTTCAAATAAAAGTCTCTGTGTAGCCAGAAACAAAACAACTTTTGGGTCATTGATACAGTTTAAACAGCTGTTTTGCGCTAATGCAGCCACGCAAACATCGAACTAGATCTCATCAGTTTCAATCACAGCTGGAACGCTATAAGGAGTATTATCACAGTCGATTGTTGATTGTGCTGCTGCACTTAGACATCTCGTGTTACATAGCTCGCCTGCTGCATATAATGCAAATAAATTCAATGATGATTCGACATCATTGAATTTATTTATTTATTTAAACTTCATGTACAATAGTGGTACATAGGCGGATTTAATGCCACAAGGCATTCTCTACCAGTCAACCTTTGGGTAAAATTGGACAAAATTGTGATAGGGGTACAAACAAAAATATATACTACTTGTTTTCGAATATGTATATACTTATATAGATACTAATACACTTATACAATTAAAATAAACTAATAAATACTTTATTTTATTTTATTTTATTTATTTATTTGGTTCACCAACGACTGTTTACACTCATAATAAACTTAATACATTTTTAAACAAAGGTAACAGTGTAACACTCACTTATAGGTAAACACCACAAGCGCAACATTAATATATTTTTTAGTAATCTAACCATTATAACCAAATGTTAGTGACAAGATAACATATTAACTATATTAGGTTAACAAAAATAAAAGAAAAGAAAAGAAAAAACAACTAAAAACGAGAAAACTGGTAAGTTTAGTATCTTATTACAGATCACACAAGGATTTCAAGAACTTAGACTTTAGCCTTGCTAGGGAGTCATGATGTAAGTCAACCAAATCACTACTACTGTTTATGAGCTTGCAAAATCGGGCGTAGGGTGAGTTAGATCCCAAAACAGTTCGTCTAAGTGGAGGACAGAGTGGAGTGATGGAGTTGCGTGGGATTCTTGAAGGAGCACGTAAGTTACAGAGTCCTAGCAGCCTAGGGCACTGAATATTATTTTTCAAAATTTTGCACATGAATAATGCGTCATTAAATTGCCTCCGCTTATCTAAACTGCACATGCTAAAGTGTTTCAGTCTCTCTCTGTAAGATGGCTTTTTTCTAGCTATACCAGCCGAAAATGCTAAATGCCAAAGGAAGCGCTTTTGGACACGTTCAACGCGCAAGCTATGTATCGCATAGTGTGGTCGCCAAACCACACTACAGTATTCTAATCTGCTCCTAACTAAACTGTTATATAAAATTATTTTTGTTTTAAGTTTACGGAATGTTCTACAGTTTCTTATTACAAAGCCTAGCATTTTGGACGATGATTTTATAATGTTGTCCAAATGAGGAAGGAAAGTTAATTTTCTATCGAACAGGACTCCGAGATCTCGTATAGTATCCACTTCCCGTATTATTTCTTCATTGATTTGATATTTAGAATGTATTATGCTACTTTTTCTTGTGTATTTGACATGGTAACATTTCCCCGAATTTAAACACATTTCATTATTATTACACCATTGAATTAGCCTATTAAGATCCATCTGTAGATACATTGCGTCTTGTTCACATTTCACTACTCTGACAAATTTTAAGTCATCCGCATAAATAAAAATCTCGGAGTTCTGAAAGCACACAGGTATGTCATTTATAAAATAAATAAATAAAATAGGCCCAAGGTGTGAACCCTGGGGAACACCTGAAGAAATTTTATAAACAGAAGATTGAAAACCGTTAACTACTACGAAAAAACTTCTATCTGTTAAGTACGAACTCAACCAATTCAGCAAAGTGCCAGTAATGCCGTAAGCGCTCAACTTTTGTATTAATATTTTGTGACAAATTTTATCGAACGCTTTGCTAAAGTCGGTGTAAATAACATCTGCTTGGTGACCCGAATCGATAGCTTTAATTAATACTTCAGTAAACGGCACTAGGTTTGTGCTCGTGGAGCGTGCGCCTACAAATCCGTGTTGATCATCGCTTAAATATAACTTTAAATGGTTTTGAATGTATGGGCAGACAAGGGCCTCGAATACTTTGGCAAATGTCGAAAGAATTGAGATCGGTCTATAATGTGATACTGTGTCATCTGTATCAGATTTGTGTATGGGGACTACCTTCGCTATCTTCCATTTTGACGGAAACACGCCAGAAACCAGTGATCTTTCGAAAATTTGCATGAGTGGGTAGACTAACGCTGATGCGCATTCTTTAATAAAAGTGGGTGGGATTCCGTCTGGACCTGCGCCTTTATTACAGTCCAGATTTTGTAACATTTTAATCAGCATTTCAGGGTTTATATCAGGGCTTGTTAAGGTTTGGCTGTTATTCTCTAACAGATTTAAATATTCGGGAATCTTGTATTTATTTCCAGTGTTGGGATCAGTTATGTAAACGGAGGAGAAATAGTTAGCGAATAACTCGCATACCTCCGTGCCATTGGATGTTGTATTTATTCCGTCTGTCATAGTCATAGGATATGCACTAGTTCCTCCGCGCTTGGCTTTTACATGTGTCCAAAACATTTTCGGGTTATTTATTATTTCTTCCTCTATATCCTTAATGTAAGCATTATAGCAAGTGATTGCCAAACTGTCACAACGTTTACTAATAACTTTCAATTCAATTGCATCTAAAGGATTTTTATACTTACAATATCGCTTTCTTAACTTATACTTTACATTTAATAGCTTTATCAAATTTCGGTTAAACCACAACGGATATTTACGAGTTTTTGGAACGCGCGGCGGTATAAATTTCTGAATGGCCATATGTAGCGTCTCGTAAAAGGAATCAAGCATCTCATTCACTCCATCTAATCCTTTAAACAATTCCATCCAGTTGAACTCTAAAATAAATTTTTTTATACATTTATAATTTGCATTTTTAAAATTAGTTTTCAACTGTGTATTACTATACGGTAACCTTGCACTTTCATTAAAAGCTATGATTATGTCTAATGGTGGATGCTGCTGATCAACGTTGGATAGTGGGTTCGTACTCTCGGTGACATTACATGATGGGTAAGTTGATAAGACTAAGTCCAGTATCCGACCAGCGGCATTAACCACTGAGTTAAACTGAGTAAGCCTGTTAACATGAGTAAAATCAATCAGAGTTTCGCTCGCGCTGTGTAATGCGGTATAATTATTTGGTACTCCCACCAAGCTCCAATCAATATTACTCATGTTGAAGTCACCCACAATACAAACATTTGTATCTATTATTTGTTCAAAAACTGCATTACAATTATTTAAAAAATATTCCAAGGAAGAACGGCGTATAGGTGGTGGTAAATATACTGCGCAGAGAGCCACTCGACGAACGCTTCGTGATAACGGCAATTCTAAGGTAACCCAAAGGTCTTCACAGTTACTATCCCAATGTTGGGCATGTTTAGATTTTAGGTTTTTCTTGACAGCAATTAAGACACCGCCACCTTCTTTACCACATTGCAGGCTAGAGCTTTCTCTGTCGCGTCTATATACAACGTATCGTTCGTCAAATAGCTCGCTGCTCAATATAGAACTGTTAAGCCATGTTTCTGTCAGAATAACTACGTCATAATTGTTACAGACAATGTTACGATTAAAAACATGTGTTTTTGTCCTTAAACCACGACTATTCTGGTAATATAACTGTAAGCTGTTGAATTTCAAGGTTTTTATTTCAGGTACATGCGATATAAGATAAAGATGGAAAGTACAAATAAAAACAAAAACTTATACTATCTTATTTACAGTTTCTAGATTTTTGATAAGTATGTGGTCCGAATCGACATTTTTTCTGACAAATATACGGCCATTCCTTACCCATACAAACTTGTATCCCTTTTCTTTTGCTCTGAGTCTGGTAGCAGCGTGAAGCGCCTTATGAGCCGGAGACAAGTGTTCAACGACATAGACAGGTGTCTTGTTGCCTGCCAATCCGAGATCCGCGGTACTGAGTTTGCTTTCAGGAGTTCGTTTATTGTAATTGATTACCGAGGCGAGCAGCTGGTCACGGATTTTGGGGGATGCCAGCTGAACCACGATAGATCGGGGGCGATCACTGGACGTCTGAAGCTTAGCTATGCGAGTGCAGTTCATAATATCACTGTCCTTTATTCCACATCCCACAACCGAGCCCAACTGCTTGATAACAGTAAACAAATTTTCTTGTTTGTTTTCGGGCAGACATTGTATTTCCAAGTTGTTAGACCGGGCTTGCTGCTCCAAATAATTCAGTCGCTGGCCGAGATCGCAGACTGTCTTTTGTAATTTATCATTCTCTTCCTTGAGGTTCTTAGAGTTGTTGGTTAACTCGACGTGTTCTAATTGGAATCTGTCAAACTCCGTTGTATGGAAATTAAACGATTCTTTCAGATCCCTCATTTCATTTTTTATGGGTTCCAGCTCCCTATTAACAATGGTGACTATCATATTAGTCAACTTCTGAGCCATCGTGTCAAGCTCCCTTTGGACCACTTCTTGCACAATCGAACGAACTTCATCGCAAGTGACAGCCGTTACATCTGGGGGAGAGTTTAATGCAGGTCTTTTATTACCTCTTGTGGTGGAAATGTTCCGAATCGGAGTGTAGTCTTTTTTTGAAACTTTTGGCATTAGACTTAAACATTCTGGACATTTCCATTCATTATATTATACTTTAACAAATACCAAAATAAAAAACGATAAACCTGATAATAATTACTATGACTAGACTTCTAAGTAATTGAGAGCTATTTAGTCTGATTTAGATAGTGGTTCCGAACTGTTCTTTTAAAAGTGTATTTGCTTTCAGCTTTTTAATGGCAATTGAATTCATAATAAAGGCGATCTGTGTGATTGGTCCCGTAGATGCGCTTGCAACAAACCGCACGCCGTGACTCGTCGGCACGTGCGCAGTGCTAGTGCAGGGCTCCACACACTTGCAGCGTGTAAACACGGTCTTATTAGTGACACGCTCGACACGGTCATTGTTCACGCTGTGCGATTGAATTGTAAGACGTTTTGAGCGCCGGGAACTTGCAGCGCCGGCATTGTGCGGGTGAAACGACGTGTATGCATACGTGGCTAAATATAATAACTCGGTCTGAGCTAACTTTATGAGGAATTTTAGGATTGGCTCGCTCTTCTCAGTCAGTCGTCTTCAGTTTGCTTAGGGTGTAGTTTAAAATAATGGAAACATAAAAATAGTGAACTAGGAGGAAAACGACCCTAACCTGCATTATGCCTCGCCAGCAAAAAGCTATTTTCACTTTTTTACAGAAGTGGCAACCGATTTTGGATTTGCTCGAGGTCCAAAATTGGATGTCATCCAATGAGCAGCAGTTAAATGAGGTTTGTTCTATTTCCACGGATGGCAAATTCAACCCGGAGTGTACACACACCTATTTATGCCGTTAAATTAATAGAATCTGGCACGAAGCCCTCAACATAATCGGTGCCCTGAAAAACCCAACTTAACAGAACAAATTTTGGAGCTCAAACAGACAATTAAGGACTCTGGTGCTGTGGGAACTTCTTCGTTTGCCGAAATGGTGAAGAAGGGATCGAGTGCTTCTGTTCGACCAAACAGTTTAAGTTCCGTAGCAGTTTATTCCAACGATAAAATGAAATCTAGTGATAAGACAAAAAACCTCCTTCAACTTGCAGAACATAACCCAGCAAAACTGATACATTACTTTTGAAACTAGAGCATTACGGACTAGGTAAACTTGCACTTGGTTTGGTAAAATCTTATTTGAGTGACAGGCAACAGCAAGTTCAAATAAATGGAGTTAATTCACAGGGTTTAAAAGTAAAGATGGGGGTTCCGCAAGGCCCAATATTGGGTCCTTTCCTCTTTCTAGTATATATAAATGATCTACCCTATTTATTGAAAAACCAACCTAAGAATATGGTGTTATTTGCTGATGACACTTCCCTAATTTTTAAGATAAGTAGACGGGCCCAAAATCTAGATGACGTGAATGATGCCCTACTTCAGGTCCATAATTGGTTCACAGCAAACAATTTAGTATTAAATGAAAAAAAGACTAAATGCATAAGATTTGCTTTACCGAATGTTAAAAGTAATGATTGTGAGATAGTATTGAATAAAGAGAAACTAGATTTCGTCGATAAAACGGTTTTCCTGGGGATTACGCTGGATTCGAGGCTACAATGGGGTTCTCATTTAACATCCCTTGCGGGGCGACTGAGTTCGGCAGCATATGCTGTTAGAAAAATTCGTCAATTCACTGATGTAGATACCGCAAGACTGGTCTATTTTAGTTACTTCCATAGTATAATGTCTTACGGCATTTTGTTATGGGGACGGGCTGCAGACATCGAGTCTATTTTTATTTTGCAAAAAAGAGCCATCAGAGCCATATACGGCCTCCGTAGGCGCGATTCTCTAAGGGAACTGTTTAAAGACATTAACATTATGACGGTACATAGCCAATACATTTATGAAAACATAATGTACGTTAGAAAAAATCTGCATCTTTTTAAAAAAAGAGGTGACAGACACAATTACAATACTAGAAATAGGGACCAATTAGTTCAGCCAGGCTTTAGACTCGCTAAAGTAGACTCATCTTTCATGGGGTACTGTTTGAGATGCTACAATAAAATACCACAAAGTATTCTTGAACTTAATGAGACGAAATTTAAAACATGCATTAAACGCACACTGTGTAAGCAAGCTTATTACAAGTTGGGCGATTATATCGCTGATAATAATGCTTGGCTCAATGCTGGTCCTGCTCCACAAGGACAGGGGCGCAAAAATTGATAGCATTAAATAGTATTGTTGGGGCTGCTGAAGATTGTTCAACTGTCTTTGCATTGTATAAATTCAATCTTTTTAGTATTATATAGCAGCATAGCCTATATTGTGTGAGTGCTATGTACTAGAAAGCTATCAGTCACAGGAAACCTACTTTTTTACTTTTTCTCGACTTGAATGTGCCCTGGCGGTTAAGAGTATGTCATGCTCACTCAAATGTCTCGCTGATGGTGGCGTGTGTGTCGGGTCATTTAGTTCCCTTCAAAATGGTTGAGTTGAATGATGGCTGATCCATGCGTCATGTTCGTGAACGGGCGCTGTCAGTTGTGACTGGTCATCTCTTGGTTGCCACGGTTTATTTGAACTAATTATTTTGTTTTTTAATTGCCTTTTTTTTGTACTGTGGACACTTTTAACGTGCACGTCTTGCTACATCGCTCTCACATAATGTACCATCTCTACAAGAATGATGTATCCAAGATTTTTTGTTTATCAGCGATATGATAATGCTTGGCTCAATGCTGGTCCTGCTCCACAAGGACAGGGGCGCATAAATTGATAGCATTAAATAGTATTGTTGGGGCTGCTGAAGATTGTTCAACTGTCTTTGCATTGTATAAATTCAATCTTTTTAGAATTATATAGCAGCATAGCCTATATTGTGTGAGTACTATGTACTAGAAAGCTATCAGTCACAGGAAACCTACTTTTTTTACTTTTTCTCGACTTGAATGTGCCCTGGCGGTTAAGAGTATGTCATGCTCACTCAAATGTCTCGCTGATGGTGGCGTGTGTGTCGGGTCATTTAGTTCCCTTCAAAATGGTTGAGTTGAATGATGGCTGATCCATGCGTCATGTTCGTGAACGGGCGCTGTCAGTTGTGACTGGTCATCTCTTGGTTGCCACGGTTTATTTGAACTAATTATTTTGTTTTTTAATTGCCTTTTTTTTGTACTGTGGACACTTTTAACGTGCACGTCTTGCTACATCGTTCTCACATAATGTACCATCTCTACAAGAATGATGTATCCAAGATTTTTTGTAAAAACATTATGATTTAAAAGAGTGTCCATGGAGTTTCTTGCCCATTCTTCTCCATAGAGATCTACGCTTTGGAATGGGCAACTACAGTACTTTCACAGTTATTATGTCTTGTGACTGGGACTGTAGCTTCATTTTTTATTGCTGTCTTTGTTTCGACAATTCAAAAGTGCCTGTAATTGGCCTACTTGAAATAAATGCTTTGATTTTGATTTTGATTTTTGATTTTGATACTAACTATACTTTTCAGTCTTTCAATTCCACCTGTGGTGTAACGGCACAGGGCCTCAACTTTGTGTATAAAGGCTCGATCAGGAGTAAATCGTGAAGGAACAACAAGTTCCACCTCCCGGGGCCGCGCGCCCCACGACAACACATCGTTGTACTGAGTTGGGACCTCGCGCGACACTGAATAACGAACCGAACTTCTACTAGTCGCTCTCTCTCTACTCACGGAGTAATACATAGTCGTCGAGTGTATCTAGTGATAATCATCGACAGTGAAGGTAGTGTATTTAATAGACATATTGTATCAATGTAATTTATAACAAATAACCAAAATATTTATATAAAAGACACAAAATACGTACACACAAAACTAACAAATATCATTAAACTTACTTAGATAAATTCTACATTAAAAAACGATCTATCTATGTATGTTACGTATTAATGTGACATTCATAGAGGCAGCAGACGTTTTTAATCTTCAACGATATACTTAATGCAACAACTAGCTGTGCCCGCGGCTTCGCTCGCGAACAGTACATGGTGTGACTGTCTGTAACGTACTCCTAATTATTAAGCAAATATCTTGGTCGATATTTATTTCAAAATCATCACACGGTATCGGGACACTTACAAACACATTAAATCTCTATTTTATGGCTTGACAGCCTGACAAGTTACCGTAAATAATAATAAATAAAATAAATAAATAAAATAAAAATACTTTAATTCAGACCTTGATCCATATGATGTTAGTAATACACACTACTTATAAGCTATGTTAGTAACAAACGAAAAACAAAGATTTAATTCATATATCTGCTGCACTCATCTGACGCACCGGGTATATGTACATGTACACGCACCCAATGCGCCATAATAGTGCAGCACGGCTTATCACTAATGACCTTCAGAATGTCATTGCCGCTCCCACGCACGCGGCGCATCATAGAAGCAGTCTTCTTACGTAGAATGGAACTGAAGCTGTCCGTACGTGCTTCTGCAAACATTCCTGACGCGCTACAATAACGTGGGAGCCCCAACAACATCCTGAAAGTATTATTGTACTGAACTCTGAGGGCGTTGTATGCCCTCTGCGTATATCGAACCCACAGAGTGCACGTGTATAATAAAACGTCCCTTTCCTTCTTAGAATTGTAAAACAATATTAGACCACTTGCGAACGCATAAATTATTCTTTATTTAATGGGAAACGCTGGCCGAATGTGCCGCGTGGGATGAGCCGCGCCGTGCCCTCGTTGCAGAGGTGGGAGGAGACCTGTCGCTGCCGACCGTTGTTCGCTCGATGGTTGGCAGCGCAGAGTCCTGGGATGCGGTGATGTCCTTCTGCGAAACCGTCATGTCGCAGAAGGAAGCTGTGGAAAGGGAGAGGCAGATGACGAGCTCCCCCGCCCATCCCGCAGCAGACGCACTGGGCGTCGGCAGAGGGCGGATAACGCCCTCTTCTTACCTACCTACTACCTACCTGCTACCTGCCTGCTACCTACAAACCTATGTATACCTTACAAACCTGTAGTAGGGACAAAAACATAGACAACCTAATAAATTCTTGGCCCTAATGCTTTGTACTTTCATTCAATTCTGATTTCGTTTGCTATGGGAAAAAAACCTGAGTTCCGTTAATAAAAGGTAGCCTAGACTTAATTTTAATCAGGTAACCCATTCATAATATTATATTAAGATTGCTAAAAATATTGTTTTCATTCGGTAGCCAGATGAGTGAAGCTCGATCTCCACAGGCCTGATGTTGTGTTAGTTCAACATCCTGCTTGTAATTCCTGAAGGGTGACGCTGAGGTGTACCAGGTGGGTTAACATGATTTGTTAGTACAGGAATGTTTTAGTACTATTCCGAGAGTGGTAAGAGATGGCGCGAGACAGCTGTCTAGCGCCGTCACTTTCCAACTCTCGGAATAGTCCTAAAACATTTACACTACAAATATTACAATTACATTTCGCCGGTTATGTTGGAGTCCCAAGAAATATGGGGCAAGCCTATTGACATCAAACGGGCACAAATGCAAACTTCGTAGCTGCTACTAAGAATTTTCTGGTGAAAAAAATTCACTAACAATTTGCCTGACCCGGGAATCTACCCCAGAATCTCATGCCCGCTTCCGACCACTATACTAACAACTAAAAAAGCGATCTGTGGTTTCAGTCCTTTATAATCTTGCAGACATATCGTAAAAAAATAAAAACTGTGCATCTACATTAACTGGTCTACTCCTAAACCAGGCTTTTAAAAAAAAAACTTCTTGTGTGTATAAACAAACAAGATTTTTTTTTTTTAAAGCCATAATATTATATTATGCCATAAAGCATGTGACTTACATTCAAAATGCTTAAAAATGACAGCAACAAAAAATCACATAAATTCAGGAACTTTACATGACTTATTTGAATCCAAACAGCCTATGGATTATTGATAATTTGCAAATAGATAAGGCAAAGACTTCTAGTACAGCAAGAACATATGAACTTATCCGACTTCTGTTCGCTATTTTACCTTTTGGAGAAATCATCATCATCATTCTCCTGCCTGTAGGGTGCTTCCCTAACATAAGTGATGTCAATGCAAAATGTCAAATTTAAACTTAAATGCAAAAAATGTCAGTGAATGCTCAACGGGATGAATCTAAATAAAAATGCAAGTTGTCCGACTCAAACCACGTCTAATTGAACACTAAAATGTAATATACATAAAATGCATAGAACAATGCAATATGTCAGTGTCAATGCACTGCCAAATGTAGGTCGCGTCCAAAGTGCAAATACGCGAGCCTACTGGCTAACTTATTGTAATAAATATATTTTAAAACCCATGTACGTGCACCGTACATATTGCCACAACACAAAAAGAAAATAAGTAAATAAAACAATCCCAAAATATGTAAATTATGAATGTAAAAACTAATGTTAAAATGTAAAAATGCAGGACTATAATGTAAATATGATTGATCAACAACTACTAAGAAGAAATATCTAAACAAAAGAACTAAAGTCTATAGAGAGAATGTCACCATAATAATAAATTAGCACTCTTCACTATGTTTTTCAGTGTCAAATTTCACTTCACTTGAGGTAGGGTTAGCACACGACACTTTATTCACTTTTGAGTCCCGTTTGTCGATCTTGCTGTTCCTGTCCTCGATGTCATGATCTTCTTCTCGTCTGCTTCTCGCGTCTTGCGGACCCTCCCCGTGTCTTTGGGTGGCCATCTTTCGCCAAAAGTACACCGATGTTACAAACAGTGCAATGCTAATCGCAACAACCACATAGATTGCAATGTAGTGATGAACGTCGTGAGAGGATAAGGTGTCTAGCTTAGACTGTTCTTTTATAGAACGTAGTTGCGTGTCAATCTTCTTGAACGTCTCTTCGTGCGTTTCAATATGCAACGATGAGTTACGAATCGACGTATTGATTATGTTGTTGATTGGAGAGATCGTGGGCACGATGATCGCATATGGTTCATTGACTAAAATGTCGCTTGTATGTTCCATATATGCGTGCAATGTGAATGAGTCGCCTTGCAAGTTGCATCCTTGTTTCAGCGTTATCAGACCCGTAACGTCTCCGATGTCATTTGAGTGCCGCACACTAATTGTACTTCGCACGTGTCACAACAATAATAGAACCAGGTGTTTTGTTTATGTAATTTGACCCATTTGTCGGCGCATATTTTTATTTCCGTATGGCAATAAACGCTGTGTTCTTCGTTGTCTCGAATCAGCTGTATATCGCAAATAGATTTGTGACGATCACCGGTGTTGTATATAGGGTGATTTAGTTTGCACAGTAGAGATTGGTCTTGTAATTTTTGACATTTATCAATGTCATATTGTTCTAGGGGTATAAATGAGTATTGGTTGGCGTTAAATGCTATTAATGCAGAGTTGGGAATAACGTACATTACCCGATTTATGTCAATACGTTGAGGAATGCTGATAAGTCTGTTAAGTTCGTATAGGGCATCACTCAAGATCGGTACTTTTATTTCCATCAACAGGTAGTGCTGTGTTATGCGCGCATGTATTCTGAACAGCCTGTAGATGTCTCTTATGTCATTACGAACTTCAGGTAGTATAGAATCGCGAGGTAGTAGTCGAGCTACTTTATCCAGTTCGCTTTGCATTTGGGTTGGTGATAATAGATGTACGTCCATATGTCCTTGGTACATATTTGTCAGGGTGTTGATGAGTGATTCTTGAATATCTTTTAAATTTTGGGCCATTCTTTCTGCAGCTATGGCCGATGTAATGATGTAGAATGCATTTGAACTCTCAAGTTTATCTTTGAGCGTCTTGTTTTCTAGGGACGTGAGGTGATCGTTGATTAAAGTGAACTGCTTCACCATTGTTGCCTCGTTACGCTGTACAATGTTGTTCTCGGTTTCCAGAACACTTGTCTGGTTTTTAAGCAGTTGGAATAGGTGATTTTCATTATGTTGGATTGTGTCGATATCCTGTTCATATTGTTCTGCAAAATGTTGATCTAACACTCCAAATAACGAATTTGCAACATATCCTACTCCGTCGATCAATCCTCTTTTGAACCTGTGTTGAATTATCCGCTGGGACTTCAGTAATTCGTTGTAATAATTTAGTTCACTCGTGCTTTGTTCAAGTTGGTTAATCAAAACATGAAATTGCATCAACCATTCTTCGCAACGAGCTTGCTTTATATGATGTACGAATACTTGCAGAGTGTCCACATTGCGCCAATAATTTGTCATATTGTAATAGAATACGAGTTTCCATTCATCTCTAATTTCTTGTAGATCTGCAATCTTGTCAAAGTAAAGTGTTTGATTTTTTGTCAGTTGAGTAAGTTTCATATCTTGCTGGACAGTAGGTGTTATCAATGTCATAACTAGCATCAGCATATAACATACCAAGCTGTTCCAGATAAGCCTTTTACCTCGGTTTCGCCTGTTTTTGCATAGTTTGTCAGTGTCAGGGTTGTTTTGTTCCTCAGCCTCCACTAGTGGTACCAGTTTTGTAATAGGTCGTTTAGTTTCGCCTTTTGCAGTTTGTAATGTCACAACTCTAGTGTGGCCGTCCTTTCCAGGGTATAAATCCGCTACACGACCCAGTGCCCATTTTCCTGCAGGTAGCCTTTCATCTTTAATGCATACAATGTCATTTTTCTTTATGTCAGTATTCTGTCGTTTCCACTTTTGTCTTGCTTGTAGTTGTTGGAGATACTCTTGCGACCACTTCTTCCAGAAATCCTTGCTAAATTGTTGTACAATTTGCCATCTCGTGTTTGAATGGTAGGTATTGTCCATGTCGGGTTCTGGAATTGTCATGAGTGATGTGCCGGTTAAGAAATGTCCTGGAGTTAAACAGTTTATGTCTTCGGCGTTCTCTGAAACGGTGCATAGCGGTCGTGAGTTCAAGCAAGCTTCTATTTGACATAGCAGAGTGGTAAATTCTTCGTATGTCAGACGTTGGTCTCCAATGACCCGTTTGAGATGATATTTCATGCTCTTCACAGCGGCTTCCCACAGTCCGCCTGCGCTTGGCCAGACCGGGGCATTGAAGTGCCATTGAACTCCCATCTCTGATATTTTGCCCAAGAAGAAGTTGTCAATGTTTTCTACAATGTATTGTTGCAGTAGGATCCGATTTGTATTGTTGCAGTAGGATCCGATTTGCACCCACAAAATTCGTGTATCGCTGTACATGTCCCGTGGCGTACCTCGACGTGCGCAGAAGCGCTTGAAAGCCGATAGGAATGCTGTACTGGATAGTTCTGATACCAGTTCTAGATGAATGGCTTTTGTTGCTAGACAAACAAATACTGCAACGTACGCCAGCAATGTTCTGACGCCTCGGCCTTTACTTGCCTTGATTTCAATGTGTCCAGTAAAATCGACACCTGTATGTGTAAACGGGCGAGATACTGTCACTCTCGGCTCTGGCAGGTCAGCCATAATCTGATTTGTTTGTTTAGCATTAAATCGGCGACATGTTACGCATTTATGTAAGACCTTTTTGACGGCGCGATGTCCTCCTACGATCCAAACTCTTTGTCGTAGATGTGTCAGGGTTAACTTAGGACCTCCGTGTAATGTTCTTCTGTGAGCTTGCCAAATTAATAATTCTGTCAGTTTATTGTCATGTGGTAGTAGAATTGGATGTTTAGTGTCTACGGGTAAGTTTGAGTTACGTAACCTTCCACCTACTCGCAGAATGTCATGTTTGTCAAGGAATGGATTTAAACTCAAAAGGTTACTTTTCGTGCTTAAACCTTTGTTTTCCTTCAATCTCATAATCTCGTCATTGAAGGCATGCAATTGAATATGTTTCATTATTAGGTTTTCAGCGCTTTGTAGTTCTGTAGATGTCAAATAAGTAGTAGGATGATGAGTGTCGGTGTTCGAACAGCTGTTTATGAAACGTTTCATCCAAGCAATGACCCTTGTAATGCGAGTCAAGTCGCTGTGTCTGTCTAATAACTCAATTACTATTGAAGACGGTTCACATTTCACAACATACGTTTGCATTTGTTTTTGTTTTGATTCGCAAGTTGTCGGTGTAATTGTAATTTTGTCAAAGGTATCTTCACTGTAATTTTTCATCCAGTAGGGACCTTGCCACCACAAAGAATGTTGCAATAGTTGGGAACAACTGATTCCGCGTGATGCACAATCTGCAGCATTTTCTTCAGACTTGACATAACTCCAGTGCTGTTTTGGAATTACGTCATGCACTTGCTGTACTCTGTTGCTGACGAACGACTTCCATTTTGTGACGTCCCCATGCAGCCAGCCTAATACAATCATAGAGTCCGTCCAGGCGTATGTATTTTTGTGCACATTGTCCCATTTAAAGGCTGTCAGGACCTTTTTCATGAGCCGTGAAAGTAGTAGCGCTCCGCATAATTCGAGTCGCGGTAGGGTCAATTTTTTGTTGATTGGCGATAACCTCGATTTTGCAGCGATAAGTCTAGTCACTGGCTCGTTTTTGTCATTTGTTGTAAGCAGGTATATAGCGCATGCGTAGGCCTTTTCGGACGCATCGCAGAACCCATGTACTTGGAATGGTTTTGTAATATCTCCCAGCCACCTTGGTATTTGGTATTCGGTTATGTTGTGTAAATCGCTAGTAAACTGCTTCCATTCTTCTTGCACGCTGTCAGGTAAGGTTTCATCCCACTCGCATCCCGATAGCCAGACGCTTTGGAACAGCAGTTTTGCTTTTACTGTCAAAGGTGTCAGCCAGCCCAGTGGGTCGAAAATTTTCGAGATTTCCGATAGTAGCTTTCTTTTTGTCAATTGGTTTTTATTGTCAAATTGTATTTTGTTTGTAAACGAAAATGTGTCAGTTGTAGGATTCCACTGGACGCCCAGGGCTTTTGTCATTCCGTCGTTTGTAAAATGCATTGTCGTTTGGTTAAGATCTGAAGAAGATAAGCTTTCAATCAAGGTCTGGTCGTTGCTTGACCACTTCCGTAGTGTAAGGCCAGCTCCACTCAGCATGTCGATGAGTTGCTTTTGAATTTCTTGTGCTCGTTCGATGCAGTTGCTGCCACTTAGGACGTCATCAACGTACATTTCGTTAGTAATGACATCCGCTGCTAACGGATATTTCTGTGCATCATCGTCTGCTAGCTGTTTCAGCGTTCGAAGAGCTAGAAATGGTGCTGCCTTGGTGCCATACGTCACTGTGCATAACTGGAACTCCTTTAAAAGACCTTGGTTGGATTCCCTCCACAGGATCTTTTGCAAGTGTTGGTCTTCTTCATGGACAAGGATCATGCGGTACATCTTCTCACAATCTGCAGTAAAGACGTACTTGTATAGCCGCCATCCTAATAATAATGTCATTAGATCTTGATGAAGCTTAGGGCCACACTCCATCAAGTCATTCAGGCTGTAACCTGTGTCAGTTTTCTGGGAGGCGTTAAAAACCACCCTCAATTTTGATGTCACTGAGTCCTGTTTTAGGACTCCATGATGAGGTAAGTAGCATGCCGTGTTGCAGCCAGGTTTGCTCTCCTTCATATGTCCCATTTCCAGGTACTCTTGCATAAATTTGATGTAACTAACTGATAATTTGTCATCCCTGCCTAATCTCCTTTCTAATTGCATAAACTGTGCTACAGCTCGTGGCTTTGACTTGCCCAGCAGCTGATTAAAATTAGGCTTCATAGGCAAACGAACTGCATATCTGCCATCACCTAATCGCTTGGTTGTTGCAGTGTAGAACTCCTCACAATATCGTTCCTCTGACGTCATAGAATTGCATGCATCTCCCTTGATGTCTTCCACTTCCCAGTATTTTGACAAGTCGTTAACTTCGTTAACTACGACGTTGCAATTAAATGTTTTGGTGACATTGCCTGACAATATCCACCCCAGCCGTGTTTGTTGAGCCATGGGTTCATTAACCTCCCCTTTGACTAAGCCATTCATGAGTATTTCGGAAAATACGTGTGCATCCAGAAGTATGTCAATGGGCCTAGATAAGTTGTAATCTGGGTCGGCTAGTGTGATGTCTGTCACATGAGCCCAAGGTTTCTTTGCAAATGTAATGTTAGGCAAACTGTTTACTACACGTGTCATGATTAACGCTTCCGTTGTAAACTGGTGGACCTTTCCTTTACTCCTGTTGGATAAAGTACCGATGCCGCTTATGTTTGCACTCAGCTGTTGACGCTTTATGCCCAATCTTTGAGCTGCATTCTCCGCTATCAACGTAATTTGTGAGCCTTGATCAACTAGAGCCCTTAGTGTAATGTAGTCACCTCCAGCTGTGGCTACTTGCAATAATGCTGTTGGTAATAATATTTCATCATCATTATTTGATGCGAAGTTGTTTTGCAGATTTTTATTTGACCTAGTTGAAGTCGATGACGACGGTTTAGGTGCTGAGGGCGTTTGCGCTGACTTCACAATATCGCTGTGCAAAAGTGTGTTATGTTGTTCGTTGCAATCTCTGCATCTTTTCTGTGATGCACAGTAACCCTTAGTATGCACATACAAACAATTTTTGCATATTTTATTGCTTTCTATAAATGCAATTTTTTCCGAACTCAACATGTCAGCGAATTTAGAACATTGAAATAATGCATGATTCGTATTGCACAATGGACAAATAATCTTGCTGAATTGCCCAGCGTTTGACGCATGGAAATTGCGAGAGTAGTTTGATGAACTTTTATTGGGTTGTGACTTGGAATTTTTTCCGAACGGATGTGGCGTCTTAAAATGTGGTTTTGATGCAAGTTTATCACCGTTTTCTGGCTTTTTCCTGTGCAATGGTTCTAATGCCATAAACTTGTTTTCGACGAAATCCATAAAATGATTGTATGTTGGTATTTCGCGCGGATCCGACCTGGACTGCATGTATTCCGAATACGTTTCGGAGTCTAATTTTTCGCATAACACGTAAACTAGAATTGGATCCCATGAGCTTGTATCAATGCCCAAGTTGTGTATCGCGTTTATGGTTTCATTGGTAGTGTCATATAACCGCTTGAGGTCGAACGCAGATTGTTTTTGTAAATTAGGTTGACGCATAAATACCTGGAAATTTCTGGTAAATAGCAGAAACTTATTATTATATCTATGGTTCAAAATTTCCCAACACGTGTCATAATTTTCGGGTGCTATGTGTAAATGCTGCACGAGCTTTTCCGCTTCACCGCGAAGTCTACCCTTTAGATGCTGCATTTTCTGAGTTTTTGCAATCGCTGAATTATTATGAATCGCTTCTACGTAGAGATCCATAAAAGTAGGCCATAAGGTATAGTTGCCGTTAAAGATAGGTATGTCAATTTTTGGCAATGTTTGCTGTTGATGTATAGAAGCGTTTAATTTCGTGTTCAGCGCCCGTTTCATATTTGTAAATGCATTTTCGTGGCGGCAGAACTCGTCATAATAGTCCTGTGAATTCCCCTCTAATATGCCATCAATTTGTAAATGTAATTTGTCAATCGCAGTCCACCGAAAGTCTACAGTCTTAAGCATATCCTCAATTTCCCATTTCTCCTTAACTTCGTTTAGGCTTCGATTTACTAACCTAGTGAATGCACGGAAGTTAGCTTGTTGCAACTGCTGTAACTCGAGAAGCTTGTCTTTTGCTCCTACAGATGTTTCGAACAGGGTTTTGTCGAACTCAATGTTTAACTTACTATGGCCGGCGTTACTGGGTCCAGCAAGAGTCTTCATCTCGAAGGCTGCAATCTCCTGACGCGTTCCATGATACCAGCTTTTAATGACCTCATAAATGTTACCGGTGAAATATTGATGATTTTTCTCCTCTACTGCACTCAGCTCCCGATTCTTCTCTTCACATTCCGCCCATAGTACATCTAACCCCTCAAGCCTTTTACGAATGTAATCGGTGGTCTTCCTGCTCGCTGAATCCTTCTTAAAATTAGAATGGATTCTCTTCACTTCCTCGAGGATCTCCGCTTGACGCACGATGAAACCCTCCATTGTAAAGCCGTAAGATAAATAATGAACGATCTTACTTGAAATTCAGGAACTCTCCCTGTATGCAAATGCAATGCAATGTGACGCTCTGGAACCTGGATCGCTGCTACCTCCCCGAATGCTCCTGCACGGCAACACACGTGGCACGGTATGACACGACACGACACAGATCCCGCGCGGCGACTTATCGACCGACGTATCGGACTGTATAGTACTTGCAATAGTTACGAAGGACCAAAAAACTATATAGGTAGTTTCGAAGGACCAAAAAAAACTATGTAGGTAGTTTCGAAGGACCAAAAAATTATGTAGGTTGTTTCGAAGGACCAAAAAACTATGTAGGTAGTTTCGAAGGACCAAAAAATTATGTAGGTAGTTTCGAAGGACCAAAAAACTATGTAGGTAGTTTCGAAGGACCAAAAAACTATGTAGGTAGTTTCGAAGGACCAAAAAAAAATTATGTAGGTAGTTTCGAAGGACCAAAAAAATTATGTAGGATGCTTCCCTAACATAAGTGATGTCAATGCAAAATGTAAAATGTCAAATTTAAACTTAAATGCAGAAAATGTCAGTGAATGCTCAACGGGATGAATCTAAATAAAAATGCAAGTTGTCCGACTCAAACCACGTCTAATTGAACACTAAAATGTAATATACATAAAATGCATAGAACAATGCAATATGTCAGTGTCAATGCACTGCCAAATGTAGGTCGCGTCCAAAGTGCAAATACGCGAGCCTACTGGCTAACTTATTGTAATAAATATATTTTAAAACCCATGTACGTGCACCGTACACTGCCCTTAACCCAATTTATTTGGGGTCGGCGCAGCATATCTTCTTCCATACTTCTGTATTACTTTTTGGAGAAATATACAAAGAAATATAACAGGAGCACAAAAAAAAATGGAAATCTCTCAGCATCAAAAAAAACCTTTAAAAAAATCTGAAAAAGTGAAAATAATGTTGGGGTTCGAACATGCGACCATTTGTATACAGAGCGGCCATGAAATCGCTAAGCTGTTTACTCCGTTGATATTGGTTTAAAATAGCCGTTCTAATGCACGAAATGACTTAAACGTCAAACAATTGAAGAGTACGGACAAAATGCAATATTGCTCAACGAAGAAGCCTATTAGGAATACTTGTGCAAAATTTGAACAGAATCTATGCAGTAGTTTTTGCGCCATTTCGGAACATCGATTTGGATTTTTACCATTTTATTATACGTAAAAAAGAAATGACTTGTACAACCGGCTTGCGAAAAGCGTGTTCAGAAATAAATTGTCTCGATACATACATAATATACATACGTATGCTAGGTACATACATAAATACATATATTCTTAAATATTTCCATATTGCGTGTGTTTTGAGTGGAATTAGCTCGGCGCTGAGCCAACACTGCATACTCGTAACTTTGACGACTTTTCACGAATGTGACGTCACGTCTCAGGGACTTTTTTATGATTTATTTTTTAATACTAGATGGGCTTACTCTTGACCCCAATCTTGTCCTGTGAATAGAGATGAAGTCGACGATGGAACGAGCTAACCCAAAATAATCCTATATCTGCATAAAATAAGGAAATGTTGCTTAAAGTACTGATGGATAGGGTGAATGACTGTACATACATTCATAGAACGAAAAGAAACAGAAATAAAAACCTCTATTTTAGATTTGACCACAAAATTCGAAGTAATAATAAGTCTTTCTGAATATTTACGATAAATCAGTACAAAATTTCTTGGCAACTAGATCGGCTGAATACAACGTTAATCACAAGTACGCCCAGGGGGAGGAATTACACACAACAGAAAGCTAACTACTGAGACAATGTACAGAAAATCTACTCCTAACATCACTAATGGTGGCTTCTACAACACTTCACTGACATTAATAGACTTTTCAATTTGGACCTCTAAACAAAATATATATGTGTATGATAAAATGGTAAAAATCCAAATCGATTTTCCGAAATGGCGCAAAAACTACTGGATAGATTCTGTTCAAATTTTGCACGAAATATTCCTTACTAGCTTCGTCAAATGTTAGGCTATATATTATCACGCTTCTGGCTTTGGGGGATCAGCAATATTGCAATATGTCCGTATTCTTCAATTGTTTGACGTTTCAATCATGTCGTGCGATTCGGGGTCCTCCGGTACGGGTGCCTCAGGGACCGGGGTACTCAGGGACTAACCCGTGCATGAGAACGGCTATTTAAAACTTATGTTAACGGAGTAATCAGCCTAGCGGTTTCATGACCGTTGCGTGTTCGAACCCCAACATTATTTTCACTTTTTGTGATTTGTTTTAATATTTTCTTCATGCTGTGACATTTCCGATTATTTTTGGATTGAAGTCGTTTGCATTCCTATTTTTTCATATATTTTTTTTTTCTTGAAATATATCTCCAAAAAGTAATAGAAAAGTATGGAAGAAGAAGAAATGCCGCGTCGACCCCAAAAAAATTGGGATAAGGGCAGGAGCATGATGATAAAGATGACGATCTCTCCAAACATTCGTATAGCGAGCAGAAGTCTAATAAGTTCACAAGTTCTTGCAGCAAATTATCAATAATCCATAGGCAGTTTAGATTTAAATAATTATGTCATGTAAAGTTCCTTAATTTATTTGATTTTTTGTTGCGGTAATTTTTAAGCATTTTGAATGTAAGTCGTACGCTATAAACAAACAAGAAGTTTCTTTAAATACAAGCCTGGATTATGAGTAGACCAGTTGATACAGACACACATTTTTTATTTTTAACGATATTTCTACAAGATGTTAAAGGATTGATAGCGCAAATCACTTTTTTAGTTGTTGGTATGGTGTTCGAAAGCGAGCATAAGGTTCTGGGTTAGATTCACGGGTCGGGCAAAGTGTTATTAAGTTTTTTCACCAGAAAATTCTTAGTAGCAGCTACGAAGTCTGCATTTGTGCCCGGTTGATGGCAACAGGCTCGCCCCATATTTCTTGGGACTCCAACATAACTGGCGAAATGTAATTGTAATACCAGGTACACCTCAGCCTCACCCTTCAGGAATTACAAGCAGGATGTTGAACTAACACAACATCAGGCCTGTGGAGATCGAGCTTCACTCATCTGGCTACCGAATGCAAACAATATTTTTAGCAATCTTAATATAACAATACGATTAGCGATTAGTGGTAGCCTAGACTTAATTTTATCAGGCAACTCATATGTACCTGATAAAATTAAGTTTAGGCTGCCTTTTATAACGGAACTCATGTTTTTTTCCATAGCAAACGAAATCAGAATTGAATGACTAATGCTACTAAGGTAAAGGAGGTTTTGATAGCACAGAAAAAATGTATTCGACCTATATGTAAATTGAAACGAACAGATTCATGCAAGCCTCATTTCCGAAACATAAAAATATTGACTGTACCATCTCTGTTTCGCAGAAGGACATCACCGCATCGGCAGCGACAGGTCTCCTCCCACCTCTGCAACGAGGCACATTCGGCCAGCGTATGCCGCGCCGTGTCCTCCAGACAGTGGACGCAGTGATGGCACCGAGCGTCCGGCTCCCTGCTTATGTGACACGGGTACTTCCCGAAGCAGCCGTGCCCCGAGAGCACCTGCGTCGCCCGAAACGTCAGGGAGCCGTGCTTCCTCCCGAGCCAGTCGTCGAGTACTGGCCGGATTGCCTCGATTGTGTCGAGGCCGGCGGTAGGGAGCTCTCGCCCCGATCCTTGGCCTCCTCGCGCCACTGATGTAGCGTCGCGAGGGTCTTCGCCTCCAGAGCCCACGGCGGGGATCCGGCCAGTACGCAAGCCGCCTCGTAGGAGATCGTGCGATATCCCCGTATGACCCTGACGGCCATCGCCCTCTGCGGTCTGCGCAGAACCGCGATAGTGCTGGCCGTCAGGTCGGTCGCCCATACCGGGGCCCCGTAAAGGGCCATCGATCGCACGATCCCTACATATAACCGCCTACAGGTGGTGCTCGGGCCCCCCAGATTGGGAAGCAGCGTTGAGAGCGCGCCCGCCGCGCCCATCAACTTGGGCACCAGCCGCTGAAAGTGAGGGCCGAAGTCCCAATGGCTGTCGAGCACTAATCCTAGGTACTTCATGGTTGACTCGACAGCGATTCGGGCCCCCCCGACCACAATGTGTGATCCTGACGGCGGCACCCGTCGGGGGCCATGAAAAGCAATGGCCTCCGACTTGTTGAGGGCCACCTCCAGGCCCAGGCGTCGTATGCGGCTCACCACCTGTGAGACCGCAGCGGTAGCCAGCAACGCTGCCTGCCTGTAAGAGCTCCCCCGGGCCGTGACCAGCGTGTCGTCCGCATAACACGTCAGGTTTACTCCCGGTAGGAGGTCGCACCGCAAAACCCAGTCGTATCCGATGTTCCACAGGGGCGGGCCCAGAACCGAGCCCTGTGGAACACCGCTCGACATCTCACGACGGCCTGTGCCGTCGCGTCCCGTATAGGTGACACACCTTCCTGTCAGATAAGCCCCCACAATGTTGCGGAGGTAGGAAGGCACCCGATGGTATCGCAGGGCCTCCCTGATGCAACTCCAGGGCAGGGTGTTGAACGCGTTGGAGATGTCCAAGGACACCGCCAGCAGCACCCCACCCCGGGACACCGCTTCCTCCGCTAGGACTCTCACTCTCATTATGGCGTCGATGGTAGAGCGCCCATGCCGGAACCCAAACTGACTGTCGTCCAGGTTCGGCCCCTCTGTACACAAGTGGCTGACGAGGCGGTCTGGGATTATTCGCTCGAGCATCTTGCCCACCTCGTCCAGCAGCACTATGGGCCGATAAGCGGACGACGAGTCCGCCGGGTGCCCCGCCTTCCTGAGCAGGACCAGTCGACCAGCCTTCCACCTGGTAGGAAACTGGCCCCGCTCAAGGCATGCCGAGAAAAGTCCTCTCAGTGGGGGCTCCAACTCCTTCAGGGCGAAGACCAGAGCGTGGCCAGGCACTCCGTCGGGCCCCGGAGCAGTGTTTTTTGCCCGAAGCCGCAACACGGCCGCAGTCATCTCCGCCTGTGTCACCTCTGGGATGGTTTCGCTGTCTTCTTCCGGCTCTGCAGCTGTGGGCAGAACCATCGGCGGTGGCTCGTACTCGACTCTTTCAGGGAAGAGGGCCGAGACCACTCGTTCCAGAAACTGCGGCTCAAGACTTTCCGTTAGTGGGGGAGCCCATGGCCGAAGTTTCCCTCGGACCCTGCGAAGGGCGCCCCCACGGATCCCCGTCTAGGGTCGCGAGCAGTTCATCTCTGGAGCGCGTCTTCGACTCGCCGATGGCCAGCCACAGAGCCTCCTTCGCCGCGCGGTACACCTCATACAGCGCGGCTTCCTCGTCGGGGTCCCATGGACGTCTTCTCCGACATCGCGTGTACGGGCGTCTCGCGTCTACGCACTCGACGCGCAGCCGCTCGACCTCGATGCACCACCAGTACACGCGGCGTCTCGCGGACAGAGAGGAGACGCGTGGCATGGACGCGTCGCAGATTTGCGTCATTGCATCGCTAAACCACTGCGCCTCCTGTTCGACGTCGACGGGACCGACGGTTGCCGACTCCCGGGTCCAGGCATGGACGATAGCGGCTTCTTCAAGAGCCTCCCTGTCGAGGCGTTTCAGCGCCCAACGCGGGCCGTCTCTTCGGGGGGCCGATTGGCGACGACCTCCAGTGGTCTGGGTGGAGACATTAAAGCGTATGTATCGATGGTCCGATAACGTCTCCACCTCCGCTTCCACGTGCCAATCACGAACGCGGTGTGCGATAGAGGGACTAGCGAACGAAACGTCCACTATCGACCCGCCCCGCTGTCGCACACACGTGTAGGCCGAACCCCGATTTAAGACGGCCAGGCCCGTCGTAATGGCCCACTCCTCCAGCACTTCGCCTCTCGGGTCAGTGACCGATGATCCCCACGCCGCAGACTTTGCGTTGAGATCACCGAAAAGCAAAATGGGCCGAGGGTGAGACCGACCGACGACGGCTCCTAACTCGACAAGGAAGCTCTCGAAATCGGCGAGACTCCTGTTGGGCGAAAAATACGCCCCGATCGTGACGATCCCGTTCACAAGGGCGGCAACCCAACCGTGACCTCGGGATACGTCGACAAGAGTCGCGCCGATGATGGCCACTAGGCCGTCCAGATCCCCTGCCCAGTTATCCTGGGGGGGGGACGAGATACGGCTCAGCGACCACCGCCACATGAATCGACCACTCCGCCATGCTCAGGTGCAAGAGATCCTGAGCTCTGGTGCAGTGGTTGATGTTCGCCTGGAGGAAACGGAAGTGTGCCATCACTGGCACTCCATTTCCTCGGCGCTTCGTCTTTCCACAGGCCGGGAGTTGGGCAAAGAGTTGCTAGGTTGCGGGGGGGTTGCGGCCCCCGCAGCCTTGGCCCAACAGTTGGAGCAGTCAAAGCGCACGTTCGGGAGTCATTAGTCGAGCAATTAGCGATTAGTTGCGTGACTTCACGACCACGGAACCACTCGCGACGCGCTGTGATCGATCGCATTTATAGGGATATTGATTAATTTTATACATATTGCTAACGTTTTAATGATATCTTTAAAGTACAGAAAGTAAGAATCAAAGAAGAAAGTCCAATGTAAATAAGTAGCTACGTATAATTTTCCTTCGTTAATACGTTTTCATCTGCATAAAGCTAGTTGCAATTTTGCGGTCTTAATTTGCTGCAGAAAGTATTAGCTGCTTTGTATAATATAGTTTTATGAGGAAACCAAAAACTGATTTAAAATTTCGTCTTTGTACCGAAACTACGTAATTTAATCAGTGTCCTTCTAACGCAATGCATCGTGGAAGCATGATTCACCTCTCCCCGTATGTGTGAGCAAATCAAGTAGTTTATGTAAAAAAGTTATTCGTGGACATACATAAAAAAAATATACGAGTCGAATTGCGAACCTCCTCCTTGTTTTTCGTCGGTTAAAAACAAATAATGCTCGTGTAAAGTTCTCAGCGCTAAGTCTTAATGATTCTCTAAAAGAGTGCCTGTTTGAGACCCCTGCGATAATTAGCTGCAACACTTGGTACGCTCACTGCACGCTGCAGGCACACGTGGCGAGACCACCGGATATCGCAGTATTCGGAGCTCGTTGATAGTGCCTTTGATGTTGCTGAAGTACACTCAGCGCCAGAAAAAGTGGCCCAAAATGGAATGATGCTCTAATTTTTTGTAATAAAATATGGTTGTTATTTTTATTACACGTAATGCGTTAACGGTTTATAACGCAAGTTTAGTTAAAATTAAGGCTTAAGTTGAAGTTTTAATCACAATTTGGAAAAACAGTAAAAATAAAGCATTTAGAAGAATTTTTCTTGGAATTACAACAAAAAATCACTTAAATTAATATCGCGTATTACTCTCTCTTGCTTCGATGTTGTCTTGCATGCGTTCTGGCATGCTTTGCAGTATGTTTTTATGTCCACTTGAGGGATTTCCTCCCACCCTCTGACTAGAGCCGCCTTTAGCTCAAGGAGTGTCTCTGGCGGGTTAGGCAGTGCTCGGACCCGTCTTTTAAGCATGTACCAGACATGTTCTATGGGATTCATGTCTGGACTGCGAGCCCGCCAAGGCAGTTTCTGAATGCCGGCATCATCTAAGAAAGACTCAACGATGCCAGCAGTATGAGCTCATGCATTATCCTGCAGGAGCAGAAATCTTCTCGACCAATAAAGTCCACAAAAGGCACAACATGATCTTGGAGATTTTTTTCAGTGTATCTGACTGCTGTTAGGCGTTATCCACGACCACAAGCTCCGTGCGCGCTTCGGAACATAAACCTCCCCACGCCATGACAGACCCACCTTGGTAACTCACTGTCTGGCGTGTCGTGATGGGAAGGAAACGATCTCTACGGCGCCTATACACTCTCTCACGACCACCTGGTGCTCTTAAGGCTAATCTATACTCATTAGTAAACAAGACCTTGCTACATTGATCCTAAGTCCAATTCACGTGTTCACGGGAAAATCTTAAGCGTGCAACTCGGTGGTGTCTCTCAAGGTCTGGCCCTCGTGCTGGTCTTCTGGCACGTAAATCACGTTCCTCCAACAACAAGTTCACTAACAATGATACCACGTGCCGTTTGAAGTCGCCGCCTGATTCAACAGCGACAAGGAAGCGATTTCTCAACACTTCCAGTAACACAAATCGGTCAACGCGGGCAGAAATACATTTTACTATGCCGCTACCTGGTCGACGTGTGTGTTGGGCCACTTTTTCTGCCGCTGACTCATCATCTGGCAAGCCTTTTCCCAACTATGTTGGTGTCTGCTTCCAGTCTAACCGGATGCAGCTGAATACCAGTATTTTACATGGAGCGACTGCCTATCTGACCTCCACAACCCAGTTCGTAATGGGTGATACGATACCCCTTCGTAAGACAGGTTGTCAGACTTTCGGGCCACTGACTCCCTGTAACGACTCTCTAAGATCTACAAAAATGACAGCCGGGACCAACGGCTTAACGTGCTTTCCGAGGCACGGAGGAAACTCGGTATGTAATGGATGGTCACTCATCCACGGACGAACCCAGGCAAGCGCGGCTTAACCTGACGATCGAGCCGAGCGGCTGTTATTACTCGTATTTAGCAACGACCTCCTCTGCCGCTGAGTGTATGTAGTTAATAATTAGTTTTATCTGCAACAAAACCTGTTAGCTTTCCACGTAATCGTTTAGCTAGATATTACTCGATACCTACCTTGTAAGAAGAAAAGATAATAAAACAACGCAGTCGGTGTCATACGTCACAGAGAATATTAAATGTCGTAACGGATTATGAGTTACGCAGGTATCCCACGCGCGGTTTTTATTTCGCTACCCTTCTGCTAACCCACGTTACAAATGATTACCCTAATAACATGAGAACATAATTTTGTGGAATGTGCCAGGGGGAGGGGGAGGGTGTTAGCGCAAATACTTACTCAGTTTGATTGCAGTGAAGTAACATGCGTTCACCTCGCCATGTTTAAGTTTCTCTTATAAATGTGGAATTCGAAATATAGGCTCAACGTAACTTTGAGCATATTTGTTTATTAAAGTAAACATTTATGTTATTCCACAAACATGCCGAATATTGCAAACATTTTTTAATTTACCAAGGAATGCCGAGTTCTTTTTTACATGCAACATTTTTATATTCGCGTAAAATCGCGTTATTAATTAATTTATCAAAAAACTTTATATATTAGTACACCCACTCTTATCTCGCTACTTGATCATTTCTACGTAGTTCGTATTAAGGCACATGCAACCGGACATCTGGTCGGTAATGCACGTGTATGGTGTCGCTCGGTCCCAGCCGCACGACGCAACAGGAATAGGCCACAGATTGCCTCACCGCCGCACAGTGGGCTGGGATTACAAGGTTGGGTCTTAAGAGATCAAATGTATTTTTTTGGTATCTAGGCATAAATTTAAAACGTTTTTATTCTTTGACTTTTTTAATTTAACGAGTACTTTCGGAGATATAGCCATATCAAATTTGTATGAAGAGTCATGTTATTTTAGTTAAGCAATTTATTCCAATTAAATTGAAATTGAAAATAATGTATACTAAACGGCCTGAAAACCTCAATACCTACTTAGTTCTTTAAAAAAAAAACAATGTTCGACATTTTCCACCACCATAGGTAGGTATGTCGTAATTTGTTTTGAGACTTATTTCCGGGAATCAAGGGATAAGAGTGCGCGAGCGCAACAACAAGTTATGACGTGTCGTAACGTGATTGGTGCAACGATAGGGTACCTACGGAATGTTCGGTTGCATTCAAACGTACTTCAGTGTTCTATTACCCACCATAATAGACGCACTACCCCCACACATTCATTACTTACTTATTTGTTATTTTGTATTTGTGAAAATGTTTGAAAATTTAGTGACAAACCTTGATCTTTTCGTTATTTTAAAAAACAGTGTCAGTATTAAAAATAATGACAGTTTGTGTAGTGAGATAAGGTCTAAATTTTTAGTCGAATTAAGTGATGATCACGAAAAGACCTTAAAGTTGTTTTGTGCAAAATTTTGTTATAATTTAAATAGAAGATGGGAAAACGCTTATCGTAAAGAAAATATATTCAAAACTAAAAATAGTGAATGGTTACAAGAAAACATAATATGGCCAGACTTTATTAAGTGTTTAATAGGCAGTAATGAAGATCAACCAGCACCGAGTACATCAACTCAGTATGTATCACCATCAAAAGTTTCTGTCGGTGTATCCACCGAACAAAGCCCAAGAAAACCTTTTTGTGAATTAGCGCCTAAACAGAAAAAAAGACGTGCAGAAAACTTTCATTTATCTTCGGACGAAATAAAATATGCATATTTTGAGCAGTTGAAAGCGGATGGGAATGAGGAGGTTGCTAAAATACTAGAACATTTACTAAAGAATCCCCAAGATGTAAAAAAAAGTTAAAAAGTGCATATCTGTTAAAGAAACAAAACCTGTGTTTTCTCCGGATGAGGCTTTAGGGTTATTTTTATCACTTAAGCTGACCAAGTGGCAATACATTACTTTAAGAAAAAGTGTTAACGAAAAAGGCAGTAATATATTTCCATCTTATTATCAAGTGCAACATGCGAAACAGAAATGCTATCCACCAAAAGATGTTATAGTACAGTGACAGAAACCTCAGCTAAAATAAAGTTACAAGCTCTATTGGATATAACGACAACAAGAATAATTACGTCACTTGTCATAGATAGTGGTTGTAAAGAATTTACACTAATCAGTAAGTGGGGATTTGACGGTGCTTCTAATCAAGCCAATTACAAACAAAAAATGCAAACAGACGATGAACAAGAAAGTCAACTTGACGATTCAAGCATATTTATGGGTAGTTTAGTGCCAATAAAATTAGTGTGCGGCGAACAAGTTATCTGGCAAAACGATTCACCAAATTCATCTTACTGGTGTCGTCCAATCTTTTTCGAATTTTTGAAAGAAAATAAAATAACGATATTGCGGGAAAAAAGTGCTATTGAGGAAGAGATTGTAAATTTAGTGAAAACAGAAGTTGGAGAAATAAAAATTTCACACGCTTTAATAATGACTATGATAGACGGAAAAGCAACATCAATTTTATGTGATACTTCATCTCAGAGATGCGACATTTGTAAAGCCACTCCAACAGAGATGAATAATTTGCCCTTAATTGCATCAAAACCGACTGATCCAGATCTCTGTAAATACGGATTGTCATCATTGCATACCTGGATACGAATGATGGAATGCATTCTGCATATAGCTTACAGATTAACGATACAGACATGGACAGTAAAGGGAGACAACAAGTGCATCATGGAAAGAAGAAAGAAAGACATACAAGACGCTTTTAAAAATAGAATGGGACTTCTGATTGATGTTGTTAAACAAGGGCACGGCTCCACGAATGACGGAAATACTGCTAGAAGATTTTTTGCAAATCCAAACATGACTGCTAAGATAACTGGTGTTAGTGAAGAATTAATAAGGCGATTTGCAATCATTTTAGAGGCAATTTCATCAGGTTACCACATTGACACAGCGAAATTTCACGAATATGCTCAAGTGACCATGCAACTGTATTTGGAATTATATAGCTGGTATTATATGCCTTCAAGTGTTCATAAAGTTCTTATGCATGGTGCAGCTATTATTGAAAGTTTTGGTCTAATACCAATTGGACAGCTATCTGAAGAAGCTGCTGAAGCTAGAAATAAAGACTTTCGTAGGTACCGCCAACACCATTCCAGGAAATGCAGTAGAAAAAATGAAGACATTTTAAATAATTTATTGACCAGCTCTGATCCACTCATCTCAGCAAAACGTCACAAACTTCGCAGAAAACATAAAACTTTGTCAGTAGAAGCACAAAGTTTATTAGTAATTGAACAAGCGGAAACATTTGATGATGACGAATACGAAAATTTTGCATTCGTTAATGTGGATACCCTTGACAGTGATTAAATTAAAACAGTGCAGTGGCCAGTAGTTATTGTGATTTTTACTTATTTATTTTATTAGTCTTTAGTGGATTAGGCCTTTTTTTTTTTTTTTTTTCCGGATGGGAAATCATCAAATGACTTCTCCCGCTCTGGGCTGAGCGGGAGGGTGTGTCAGACTTTTACTGACTAAAACCCACCCATGTTCCTTCATCGCCCTTTGTGTTCCGGGGCCGCGGTATCCATTTCGAACAACCCGCAGCACCCGGCAGGCATCGGCCCTTGCGGGCCCCTTCCCTCTGCTGACATCTCTTTGAGGCGCGCGTGGAACCCGAACGCGCCGTCGACACGGCCTGTCGTCTTAAGACGGAGGGACGGCGAGCTAGCCCTTAGCTCACCGTCCACAGGCCCGCGTCTACGGTGGCCGGGGGCCACCACGTGGCCCCCGACGCCCGGTGCGTCTCCCGCGGCGGCTGGGACGTGAGGAGGAACGCTCTCTCTCACGTTCCGCCTCCTCCTTTGCTAGCATGACTGCTTCGCAAAAGGAGGTGACGGCTTCCCATTCCGTCTCGCTCCGGACCATGGCTCGAACCAGGGCCGGACGCGAGAGGTCGCCGCCGCCGATCGCCGCTAGGAGGACACGGCGTTGCTCCGCGCAAGCGGGGCAGACCTCCACCGTATGCTCCACCGTGTCCTCCGGTCGATCCTCGCAGTGGAAACACCCGGGCGTCTCCTCCCGCCTGATTCGGTGCAGGAACCTCCCGAAACAACCGTGTCCGGTGAGGACCTGCGTCAGGCGGAAGGTGAGGACGCCGTGGCGCCTCTCAAGCCACTCCTCAAAGAGGGGACTTATCGCCACTATCGTGGCGTGCCCTGCACGGGGTTGCGACAGTCGCTCTCTCCATGTCACCATGAGATCGGCTCGGAGGTTTGTCCGCTGAGCGGCAATTAGCCGCGGCAGCGGAGTAACCCTCCGGCGAAGAACCTCCGCGCGCCATTCATGTAGGCGCGCGAGGACTATCGCCTCCAGATCCCATGGTGGCAATCCGGTTAGGAGGCTCGCAGCCTCGCCCGAGATCGTGCGGAACCCACGGACCATCCTTACGGCTATCACCTTTTGGGGCGCGTTCAGATAATGGGCGGCTCGCCGCCTCAAGGAACGCGCCCACACCGGGGCACCGTAAAGGGCCATGGACCGCACGACCCCCGCATAGAGCCTCCGGCAGGAGGCGTTCGGCCCCCCCAGATTGGGCAGGAGCCGCCTGAAGGCAGCCCCAGTCCGTTCCAGTTTAGGGGCCAAACGTCGGAAGTGCTCCACGAAGTTCCACCGGCTGTCGAGGACAAGTCCCAGGTACTTCAACGTCGACCCGACGCCGATGGAAACCCCTCCTACCGTCAGTGAGGATCCCGACGGTGGCGCATTCCGAGGCCCATGAAAGCACATGGCCTCGGACTTGTGCAATGCCACCTCGAGACCCAGTTGCCGGATCCTCTCAACGACTATCGCAACCCCGCGTGTCATCAAGTCGGCCGCCGCCTCGTGCGACCTCCCCTGTGCCAGCACCAGCGTGTCGTCAGCGTAGCACACTACGCTGACGCCACTAGGGAGGTCGGCGCGCAGCACCCAGTCGTAGCCGATGTTCCACAAGGGCGGTCCTAGAACCGATCCCTGTGGGACACCGCACGACATCTCTCGCCGGTTCCACTCTCCGGAGCGACCGGGGTAGATGACGGCTCTGTCCGTCAGGTAATCCCCGACCACACGACGAAGGTAGGTCGGCACCCGGTGATACCGGAGTGCCTCCCCAATGCAGCTCCAGGGCATGGTGTTGAAGGCGTTGGCGATGTCGAGAGACACCGCCAAGACAACCCCACCCCGGGACACCGCATCCCCCGTCGTGAGGGCTCTCACGCGCATGATGGCGTCCACCGTGGAGCGCCCCTTGCGGAAACCAAACTGGTGTTCCGCAAGATCCGGACCCATCCCCGCAAGGTGCTCGGCGAGGCGGTTTGCAATGATAGTGGATTAGGCCTAAAGGGGAGACCACTACATTAAAAAACGCGCCTAGTTCTTAACCTCTATGGTGGTGTGAAATAGAGAACAAAATTTGAAATTGCGACCAAATCGCAGAAAATCGCAACCCGAGAATAGGCGCTAAAATAGGACAAAATACGTACTATGCATACGTAGAGTCAATTCTTTGAGAAAATTTGAGAATTTCGAGATTTTCACATTTTTTTCTTTTGCTTCATACAAAAATTACTTTGGATATTTATAACTCCGAAAATACTAAGTTATCTGAACGACCCTCATAGAAATAATTACTTCTAATCGATAGATAAATCCAACACAATATTTAAAATTTCAGAAAAAGAAACTTTTTTTAAAATGCTAAGTAAGTCCTTTACCGGCCCGTTTCAGCCCACTGTGCGCCGCCGCGTTCACTGCGCACAAACTTGCCCGCACGTTCTATCGCATGCTGAATATTAATCGGTTTCTACCACAGACCGAATAAATAACTTACTAGTGTGAGAACTTGCATCTAAGTATCTACGTATGTTTAGACTCGATTCACTGTTCGGGAAAAATGTTACACAGGTGTGTTTTTCCAAAAGAATTTTTCTATAAGAGCCCGTAGTTTGGGATAGCGCCTGTTTTTTGGCAATAAATTAACCCATAATACTTAACACTGAAACAAATAGTGAAATATGGGCGTATTAGACACGAAATACAGGCGTGACGTTATGAATGTAGTACGAAAGATGATGATGATGATGATGATGAGAAGATGAAAGAGATCTCTCCATTCAAACAAATCGTTATGTTTTTGCAGAGAGATCGTTGACTCACGTATGACCTCTCACAATGGACACTACACAAAGCCAGTGTTATTTGTTCGTAAGCCGCGCTTTATACTAATGTCGTTGACTCTTGGTTGACTTCAGCCGATACGCTGTCAAAGTCATGCCGCCACAATACAGAGAGTTGAAGAAATTCTAATAAAATACAAAGATGATTATACGCCGCAGTGATGAAGGACATCGCCCTTTCGTTGAATATTTCATGCTTACAATGCGAAGAAAAGACGAAAAACAACAAAAAATATATTATCGTCTGTTCCTAACTTTTCGTTGTCGTTTATTTGAGTATTAAAAATATGATCAATTTAGATTTAGCGTATCAATGAAAAATCCTAGGATTGCGGCTCGATGAAAAGTAAAATACATAAAGAGCGCGGAGGATAGGATCCACCATGCTCTTACTTCCCTCCACTCACTCCCTTCTTATG
The DNA here is from genome assembly GCA_964057025.1 of Standfussiana lucernea. NCBI lineage: Eukaryota > Metazoa > Arthropoda > Insecta > Lepidoptera > Noctuidae > Standfussiana > Standfussiana lucernea. Next base: position 15,357,637 of record OZ059805.1, read on the forward strand.
TATGAGGCACATAATTATGTACATAATGTGTAGTTGGTGCTTTTTGCGGTTTTTTGAGGCCGCCCTTCGATCGCCTCCCCCCCTGCCCACCGCGCCCTTATGTCAGATATTTGCATAAAGATATTACCGTGTACTAGCGAGCATGCGGCTGACAGTCAGACATCGGCGACTCGCACCTATCGCCAAGAAAAAAGTTTGTTTAACAAAGAGGCTTGAACAACTTACTCTAATGATAACTTAAAGGCTTCGCAGAAATCTACTCACAAAGATTACAGAGTACAAGTGTAAAGATTCCCAAACATTTGTCAATTTTCTTGTTCTACGCTTAGTTGATGGACAGTTTGTAAGCGAAAACTTTACAAAACAGATACCTGCGAAACTTCAAGAAGGTATATTTTGTTAACAGGCCAAACGGCCTTTATAGCTATAAACAATATTGAAGTAAAGTTTTTAAATAAATTTGAGCAGATTGTTATGTAACAAAGTGAAGGTTTCAAGTTTCCGGTTTGCTCTGCGCGGGCAAACTGCCTCCGGGCCATCTTATTATTCCTTTATTCATTAATTCATCACATTTTTTACATTTTAAATATTTTCTATTATTACCATTACCTATCGTTTTCTTTTTATGGTGTAAGAGTTTCAGGTTCGATAAATACGTAACAATCAGTTGAAGTAAACATTTCATTGCTTATAGTTACACCATTAACACTATCGTTACCTACTACTACTCGTTGATGAATTCAACATTCATTCGGTTTAAACATTTTACCTAATCAACTGTAAGGTTCAAAATAACCCAACTTAAAATCATTCCAGTTTTCTCTGGTAAAGTTATCGGTGTATGATGTTATGAGAAGCGCCACATCCACGTCTCGGTCACACGACATCGCCCCACCCCCCCTGCACCTGGCCCCCGGCAGCGAGCCGTGTCGAATCGATGCCGCTAATGAGATTCACGTACTCATCAGATTGAATTACCTTAACCAACATGTACGACGAACGCACGGTCACACTCTTCTCTGCGAGCATGCTCACACGTTCGCCTGCCAAATACTCGTAATATCGCTCGTCTACTGCTATAACGTAAAACAAGAGTAACTCGATTGACAGAACCCAATTATAAATTAATATCTTCTAGATTATAATATAATACTAGTGTTACTACTATATCTGTGATTGTCATCGTGTAAATTGTACTAAGTATGTTACTAATAACTCTATAATTGTAAATTATAATTCAAGTGGTTATTTACCAGACACTGCATACAATTGAATTTTAATAAAATTGTATATTGCTGTGGTCTAACACGGTCCATAATATGGTTCTTAGCTGTAAGTCTTTATATAACACCGTTTTAATACTGTGGAACGCAATAAAATGAATATGAAACCTCTCCGACGCATAACAGAATAAATGCTTCCGTACGCACCGAGTGAAGTACGAGTATGTAGATACGACGACTATGATCGGTGATATAAGTGTGAGTGAAGTGCACTCAGCCGCACAAGACTTTTATTGTCTTAAACTTAGATCATTAGGACACGAGTTGTCCCATGTTAAATGAACCCCGTTTGCGGAAGGTCTTTGAATTTCGATTAGTTTTTAGTTGAGCCCGGAAACAGTTTTCTCTATAAGTACTTATCTATATTATGCGGACAAAAATGGAAGGGACGGAATTTGCTACGGGTTTATTAATTTGCGAATTCCATAGACACTTCGAAACTGAAAGCTGTCTTATGCAGGTAGGTTAAGTAACTGAAGATTAATTTACCGTGACCGGTGTTAAAATGGAGCTTATTATCAATGCTTTAAAGTAAAAACGTTTTCATACGACCGTAAACCGAACTATTGTACAAATTGTATTTGTGGCATTGGCAAAAAAAACCCTTTGTCCGTCTACACAAGATCTTAGGGTATTGAGTCAACAGCGACCCTTTGGAGTCAAGACCGCGTTAAATATCGCCTTACATATGTTCCGGGCGACGCAGGAGAGGGGTGAGTGAGGCGGGCGGAGGGGGGATCACAGGATAAGCGAATAAAAGGCAATAAGTTATTGCAAATGGTTCGACAGAGCCGCGACTCGCGTTTCATATCGATTCCTCTCGCTAGTCGATTTACTCGAATTATAAGTCGATTACCGAAAGATATGTCTCAGTTGAACAGTAGTAAGCTTTCACGCAAGACTTAGCATTGTTAACACCTTAAAGTATAGTTGTTACGTCGCCCTTTGACTTAGAAACGATCTTTAGACCTTGAAAATACTATTTTCAAGGTCTAAAGTATATATAAGTTGAAATATTAGTGCCGGTGGAGAAAATATTTACCAGGTTTTAATTTCTACTCAGTATTACACACAAAAAGTTAAGATTTTCCCATTAGCAGGTTAGATGTAACAGCCTTTCAGTCACCGGCGGCGCCAGTCTGAAAGTGGTTCCCGTGACTGAAAAGTTGTGTGGTAATCGGTTGTCGTGGTGTGATGCGGAGGAATGAGGAAAATGTCGTGAGGAAAGTTTTGAGTACGTGGATGGGTATAAAAATAGAGGAAGACCAAAGAAACGATGGATGAGTCCATCCATCGTTTCTTTGTATGAAGGCTGATATGGCAAGAAAGGAGGTGTCTGATGAGATGATAAGTAATAGAGAAGTATGGAAGAAGAAGAAATGCTACGACCGACCCCAAATAAATTGGGATAAGGGCAGGAGAATGATGAGATATAGATCTAACAACCACACGACTGGTCGCCCAGCAGACATTGGCAGAGGTTATTTCACCAATTATAGACATGAATTGTAGTTGTTGTGTTGTGCAATGTTAGTACAGCTCATTACCAAAGATTTAATCATGTAATATCACGCAATGAATCACCAAGTTGAACAACTTAACACACACTTACTTCTCACTTCTGCTTCATATTTTTATTGAAATTGTTACTGCCGAAGATTATTTGCAGGTTTCCACTATTACAAGTATGTTTTTCCTCGAGGAAGATGTTTCAGATTTTCGTATTTTTCTTCGAAAGCTTTGTTGGGTCTAAACGAACCGTGATTCCACATCAAGGCAACATTGATTTCGTATTTATATGTAGACATTTTCTTTTGCAATATCATTGAGCTGTTTATAACAAACAATTGAAAAATTAATCGCTAATGAAATTACAACTTCAGGCGATTTAATATCAACGTAAAATCAATTAAGTTTTGTTCTCAGACGCCGAAGTATTAAATATTTCCGAATAATCGTTTATCGTCCCGCAATCCCGTCATTTGAGCATTCTGATTCCGATATCCTTTGCACCAGTTGAGCTGACACCCCACAGTCCGCCTCGATACGGGCGATACCGGAGCCCCGCGGGGGGGAGCACTCGCTGCCGAGGGCTCAAGGTGGGCCAGTCGTATTATTTGCGTGGAATAAGAACAAAGCATATATATTGTTGTTTCCGTGTCATTGAGCATGTCGCTGATTGTCGCGAGTGCGTTGCGCGGCTGTCGTCTTTCACATCGGAATGCAGTGCACAAATGTATCGAAATTAACTCAAAATAGAATCAAATTAAGTGCCCATTATGAAATATCATTTTAATACCCCCAATGTAAAATATAAGAATGATGGATTCATTATACAATATGTTAAAAAAAACCCTGTCCGATCCGAAAGGAGCATATATGTAGGTATCCCAATCACATAAAATAAAAAAAACCGGTCAAGTGCGAGTTGGACTCGCGCACCGAGGGTTCCGTACAAACCTGTGGGTATATAACTTTTTTTTATATGACGAAACTAAAAATTTACGGTTTTCGTAATTTTTCCTATATCTGTACTATAAGACGTGACTTCGTACAAAATTTCAAGATTCTAAGTTCACGGGAAGTACCCTGTAGGTTTTGATTCCCGTGCGAGTTTCGAAAATTTGCGGAAATTTGCGGCCTAAGTGGCTGTATCTTTTGATTGCGTTGACTTAGAAGGTTGATTTTTCTACAGCTTCCAGGGACAGTAGAACTAAGTATCATATAGAAATTTCAGTTTGATACCTCCACGCGTTCCTGAGAAAAACGGTCTTGACAGACGGGCGGACGGACGGACGGACGGACGGACAACAAAGTGATCTTATAAGGGTTCCGTTTTTTCCTTTTGAGGTACGGAACCCTAAAAAGCCTTTTATTTCATGCGTTTTACATTAGGATTTTCTTAATTCTAGTAGGTATAATTGTTTGGTTAGTTAACTTAGATTAATTGTTAGTTTTATTTATTTATATCTTATATCTACGATTTATAACTAATTTATGCATGAACCCCAGATAGGGTGAAGGCCTCCTCCAAAGATGCCCATTTGTCTCTGTCCTGTGCCATTTGTCCCTAGTTTGGCCCAGCTGTTCTTCTGATCTCATCCTCCCACCTTGTCAGCGGTCTCCTTCTGCCTCTTTTGCCTTGTAGACCTCTCCATTGGTTACTTTGACGGTCCATCTCTGGTCTGTAAGCCTCGCTACGTGTCCTGCCCATTTCCATTTTAGTTTTTGTGCAAAGCTCAATGCATTGGCTGCTTTTGTTATCATTCTTATTCTTGTGTGTCTTATTTTATCTAATTTCTTTATCTTTGAGCATGCTACGCTCCATTCCTCGCTGGCAGGTATTGATTTTATGTTTGACTTGGACCGTAAATTTCCACGTCTGGCACCCGTATGTCAAAACCGGTAGGAGGCTATTGTTCATAACTCTAGTTTTCGTACTTATAGGCAAGTTGCTTTTAAAAATATCTTTGAGATTTTGGAGTCTCAAACAAGTATTGGTACTTGTTCCATGTTTGCTGTACTCTTCTTTTTATTTCAATGTCGTTGGCTTCCCTGTTAAAGCTTATTGTTTTTCCCCAAGTTTATGTACTTTTCAGTGTATTCCAGTGGATTCCCATTAACTTTTATTGGAGTTTCGCAACTATTCGTTATGGCCATAGTCTTAGTGGGATTGATTTCCAGTCCCACATTTGTACTAGCTAGCTGTGAGGAATTGATCATGAGCTGTATCTGTGAGCTTGTTTCAGAAAGTATCACGGTCATCTGCAAATCTCACATGACTCAAAAAGGAGCCTTGTATGTAGAGTCCTAGTTTTCTCCAGTCAAGCTTGCTAATGATGGTTTCTATAATGAATATAAATAATTTTGGAGATAGTGGGTCTGCTTGTCTTACACAAGCAGACCCACATCCCCTGAACCGGAACCCTGCCTGTTCTACAGGTTGTCTAACTTCTATTGCAGGGCTGATTCTTGCGTTGACAATAGCGGATAACAGCTTGTATAAGCTCAGTAACAAACTTATCGGCCTATAGTTACTTGTATCTTTTGGGTCGCCTTTCTTATATATTAGAATGATATTAGATTAGGTCCATTATGTAGGTGTTTCAGATTTTTGTAGGATTAGATTAAATAGGTCGGCTATTGGTCTGGCCAAAATTGAGTGAGCTGTTTTTAACGCTTCGTTAGTGATGTTGTTCGGACAACATCACTGTTGTGAGTTGTGAATTTTGTCACTATAAAGATTTTTGTAAAAATCGGATGCTGTAGTAATCATAATCATTTATTCATTTGCAAACATGTAGTAATGATGTCCGTTCTTTTGTTCAGGTCTTTGTCTAACTTCTTCAGTCCTTCTATACATGTTTTGTTTATGCCGAGTTCCTTGTTGGTCTTTTTTGTGCTTCCTGTGAGATTTAGATGTCTTTTTATGGTATATTATCTGTATTTTGAGTAATAATTTTTATATATTTATTGACTATCTTGTAGAGTTCGGCGAGTTTGTTCTTCATAGCTCTCGACTTGTTTTTTGTTTTCTGCAGTTCCTTTCTTCTTTCTAATAGGGTTTCTGTGCGCATCGATAATATTTTATGGCGTGTATGTTCATCTTTCTTCTCTCGGGTTTTTTTCAAGCTATTGGTGATAGCGTTTATTACGTTTGTACTGAGGTATTTTCCTGGTGAGCAGAAGAGTCAAGCAGCATTGATGATAAGTTTTCCTTGTAGATTGATAATTTTTTTTCAGTCTTTACATGACTTACTTGGTTATTTATAAATTTGATTCAACTTATTTTTTGTTTGGTTAATTCTACTGTTGCTCTGAGCAACCTATGGTCCGACAGGTAGTTTAGATTTATAGTACCGATGTTATGGAATATTCTCGGTTGATAGGACAATATGTAGTCTATCTCGTTTTTGGTTTTACCATTTGTGGATCTCCATGTCCATCGTCTATTTTTCTTCTTTTTAAAACATGTGTTTACTATTGATAGTTTATGTTCCAGTGCGTAATCCACGAGTCTCTGTCCTCTATCGTTTCTTTTGCCGAATCTATATTTTTTCATAAACAAGTGTTCTTCCATCTTAGGAATTCCAATCTTTGCATTAAAGTCTCCCATTAGTAGGTATAGTGTTCTTGTGTGCAGTTTCCAATGCTTCGTCTACTGTTCTATAGAATTCGTCTATTTCGTACTCGCTTGCTGCTTCTTTTGTTGCGTATACTTGTATGATAGTGATCTTAAAGCCTTGAATGATCATATTTAATACTGCGACAAGTTCTGTCATACCAGTGAAGCTCTCTATGTTGTTTTTGTGAGATTCGTTAATTATGAAGCCAACACCGTATTTGCCTAGTGTGTGGCCTACTTAGCACAGTATAAAGTCAGCGTATTCTTCAATTTTGATACCTAGCCGTCTCATTTCGGAAATTCCTATTACGTAGTACTTTCTTTAAATTCTAATAAGCGGGGGTATGACGATAAGGTCCTGATATTATAAGTTGCAATCATTATTAGGTGAGTTTTTTAGTATTTTTATTCAATTTTTCTGTTATTTCCTTTGTTATTTTCCCAATCACATAAGTATACAAAATAATGAACATACAATATTCGTGGAAATAAACATGATAACAAATTTTAAAATCACGATTTTCTTGCCCACATGTGCACTAGTTCCCCGAAATTTAGCATGTTTTCAACACCATAATATTAGTATTAAAAGTAGTCATAATAAAAAGCAATCACAACTATTTTTAAAACAAGACCGCGACGAAAGAAAACAGACAAAATAAAAAGTGTTTATAAAATGCACTTAAATGATGAAAATAAACCTTGGAGTAAATAACAACGAAAAGGACTAGGTTTCATAAAAGCTTTTCACGTGAAAAGAAGAGGCAAAGAAAAATTATAACTATATATACGTGACAAGCTTTTTTAATTTATTTTAAATAAAAAGGGGTTTTTTTATTTATTTTATTTTTAAATTTTTAGCTTTTCGTAATTATTTCTGACTAGCTAATGCCCGCAATTTTTTCCGGGTGGAGTTCGGTTATTGTCCCACGGAGTCGTACTACCGGGATAATAAGTAGCTTATGTGTTAATCCAGGTTATGAACTATCTGTATGCCAAGTTTCATCCAAATCCGTTTAGGAGTTTTTGCGTGAAAGAGTAACAAAGATCCATATATCTAAACTTTAGTTTATAATATTAGCAAGGACGTTTATAATATTAGCAAGGATACGTTTATAATATTAGCAAGGATAACGCATTATTATCTCAACACTTTTTTCGTATCCATGCAATCAATGTAAATGTATCAATCGTTGAGGACTTCCATTTCGAGGAGACGAATCTGGTTGCAGAGTGAGGTCATTATAAAAATCATCTGTTCATATCAAAATTGAACTCGTATACAAAGTTTCGTGTCCGCGCTATCAACCGGTGAGCAGCTCCCTTTTGAGGAGACGAGCCTAGCTGCAGGATGAGTTCATGATAGAAATCATGTTTATGCATCAAATATGAACTCGTATGCAAAGTTTCGTGTCCGCGCTATAAACCGTTGAGGAGTTCTTGCGTGAGGAGACGATTCTGGATGCAGACTGAGTTCATGATAAAAATCATGTTTATGCATCAAATATGAACTCGTATGCAAATTTTCGTGTCTGCGCTATTAACCGTCGAGGAGTTCCCTCATGAGAAAACGATACTGGCTGCAGGATGAGTTCATGATAGAAATCATGTTTATGCATCAAATATGAACGCGTCTACAATTTTTCGTATAAGTGCTATTAACCGCTGAGGAGTACCCTCTTGAGGAGACGATCTTGGCAACAGGATGAAGTAAAGTCGGGTAGTACATACATCAGACCCCACTAATTATAGACCTATTTCAGTACTACCCACATTTAGTAAAATTTTTGAAAAACTAATTTTAATACAAATGCAAAAATTTTTCAATAAACATAAGTTATTGCACTGTAAACAGTTCGGTTTTACAGGGGGTCGTTCAACTACCGATGCCGGTGTTGAACTTTTAGGATATATTTATAATACCTGGGAGGATAAATGCGATGCTCTGGGCATTTTTTGCGATTTGTCCAAGGCTTTCGATTGCGTTCTTCATGAAACGTTAATCTGGAAACTCCGCCACTACGGAATCCGGAATAGTGCTCTGGATCTTCTTACATCATATTTGAGTGATAGGATTCAGAGACTTGATGTTAAGGGGAAAAGATCCCCCGGACCCGTAGTAAAAATGGGAGTACCCCAGGGCTCAATTCTTGACCCATTTTTGTTTCTAATTTATATAAATGACTTGCCTTACCTCATAAAAGATAATCACGACATAGCATTGTTTGCAGACGACACTTCTCTTTTATTTAAACTCAAACGTCAACAGCTAGTTACTGACGATGTTAATAGCGCCGTGGCAAAAGTCGTTAATTGGTTTAATGTTAATAATCTACTCTTAAATGAGAAAAAAACGAAATATATTAGGTTTACGATACCTCATGTAAGACAAGTGGAAACTAATGTACAAATCAAGGATGAAGAGTTGAAACCGGAAGATAACACAGTGTTCTTAGGCATAACTTTGGATGCCAAACTTCAGTGGGGCCCACATAGATATATTATTAAAAAAGCTTAGCTCTGCAGCATACGCCGCTAGAAAAATTCGTGATTTTACTGATTTAGAGACAGCTCGTTTGGTTTATTTTAGTTATTTCCACAGTGTGATGTCGTACAGTATTCTCTTGTGGGGCAGTGGCGCCGATATTCAAACAATTTTTATCTTGCAAAAAAAGGGCAATTCGTTCAATGTATGTATAAATTAAGTCCCAGATACTCCCTCAGAGAAAAATTTAAAGAAATTCATATACTTACTGTCTCCTCTCAGTTTATTTATGAAAACCCTTAATATGCACATAAAAATATTAATTTGTTAAAAAAAATTAATTGATATCCACAATATAAATACGAGGAACAAACACAAATTTGTTTTCCCTGCAACGAGGCGTTTAGATGCCAATGTATACGTTTCTATAATAAACTTCCGAGCCATATTCAAGCACTAAGCCTAAATAAATTCAAATCGTTTATAAAACGGAAACTATGCCTAAAAGCCTACTATAACGTTAATCTATCACTATCTCGAAGATAAAAAGGCTTGGGATTAAACTGCTCCAATTAAATTTGCTCAATGAATGTCGAGATTTCAAGTTTTTCATTTGTTTGTTGTTTATTCCTTTCTTTTATACACTTTGACATTTAATGATTTGATATGAATATTTCCTTTTTTTTCTTATTATTATTATTTTTTTATTATGTGTGACATTTAATGATTTTTATGAACATTTATTTTGTAAGTATTATCAATTTTATTTGATTAGTGTGAATATGAGGACAATGTGGGTAATTTTTATGATTTTTGTTTGTTTTTACTATTGTCTGGCAGTTTGAGTGCTATAAGCGACCTACACAAATGTCCTTTCTTTGGTATTGTTCGTTGTTTCGTTGAGCTCCTTGAGTTATGAGTCGAGCTACACGATAACTGACAAATGCTTGCACTGGCTGGACAGGTCCTCAAATCTGTGTGGTTCTTTCTTCAAAAGACCATCTCAGACACTCATCTGCATAGTCCTCATGTGAGTTTATCAAGATTATGTCTGGACCTTAAAAGAGACTATGACCTCTGAGTTTGCTTCGCCTGTTTTTTCTCAGAGTAGTCAGATACGAAACACCGGCCTCATCTAGTTTTAAAAAAGAAGACGTGTTAAAGTGTCTGTAAAAACCTATTTGCAAAATAAACATCATTTATCAATGTCTGTCATAAATATGTATTGCCACTAGAACCAAAAGTGTGTACAAAATTTCATCTCAATCGGTTTTGGGAGGGAACTGGTTTAAAATTCACTTGCAAGATTTGACCAATACCTACATACTAACTAACAAACGAACACGGCAAGTTGAATAAAAGCTTAAAAAAAGTGTCAGCATTTGTCGTTTTAAAATTATATCAGTTATTTCTTTTTATTATTTATTTAAGTTCACACAATGGCAAGTAAATAACTTATAAACTTAGCCCCACAAAACCGTTGTAATGGTTTGACTGTGGGAGTTTTGAGTAAATATTGCTTCCGAGTGTATTTTTAACCGACTTCAAAAAGGAGGAGGTTCTCAATTCGTCGGAACCTTTTTTTAATGTATGTTCCCCGATTACTCGAAGATGGCTGGACCGATTTGGTTTTTTTTTGTTCCATGATCTTCAAGCCAGGATCTGATGATGGGATCCTGGAGAAATAGAGAGAACTCTTCAAATTTTATAGGCACACTTGAAGCGATTTGGATAGTTTTTGGAAGAATACTTTCTGGGAGTGGTTCCATTTCAATTTGGTGAAGATCTGATGAAGAACTTCGGAGATAGGCAACGGAACTCCTCAATAAATGATAACAAATGGACTGGGATTGCTGAAATCTCATGTCTGTCTATTGTTTACACCTTTTCATCACATAACATCGCGCCTGTATGCTCTGAGGGGGTACGTAGATGTGTACAGTACACCCAAATGTACAGGATATTATAACTAAAAATGGAAAAATGAAAAACTTTTTTGCAAAAAAATAAAACCGACTTCAAAAACACAAAAAAGTGAAAAATAACTTTAGCTTCAGTAGTCGGTGGCAAAAACCGTATCAATAAAACAAAAGTCACCGACTTCTGAACCTAAATTAATTTTTCACTTTTTTGTGTTTTTGAAGTCGGTTTTATTTTTTTAATAATAATCCAGAGATAGGGTGACTCAAACTCAAAGCATTTATTTCAATTTGACCATTACAGGCACTTTTGAATGTCAAAACACAAAAAAATAAACTAAGCTACAGTGCCTGTCACAGGGCATAATAACTTGTGAAAGTACTGTAGTTGCCCATTCGAAAGCGTAGATCCTATGGAGAAGAATGGGCAAGAAACTCCAAGGACACTCTTTTAAATCAATATGTTTTTACAAAATCTTGGTAATATCATTAATGTCGAGATTATACATACATGTGAGAACGACGTAGAAAGACGTGCGAGTAAGAGCGTCCAGAGTAAAAAGATAAAATCAACAATTCAAAAGTACAATAATCCATGGCAGCTGCGAGATGACCGGTCCCTACTGACAGCGCCCGTTCACGAACATGACGCATGGATCAGCCATCATTCAACTCAACCATTTTGAAGGGAACTAAACGACCCGACACACGCGCCACCATCAGCGAGACATTTTAGTGAGCATGACATTCTCTCAGCCACCAGGGAAAATGCGAGTCAATAAAAGATGTAAATGGTAGCTTTATCGTACATAGTACTCACACATGTGCTATGCAATTATACAACACTAAGAGATTGAATCTATACAATGCAAAGATATGTTTACAATCTTCTGCAGCTTCCACAATAACTTCCCATGGTAACCAATAAGTTTGCCCCTATGGTTGTGGAGCAGGACCAGCATTGAGCCAAGCATTTTTATCATCAATGTAATCTCCCAACTTATAGTATGCTTGCCTACATAGTGTGCGTTTTATACAAGATTTAAATTTCGTCTCATGTAGTTGTAGAATGCCGGTAGGAATTTTATTGTAACATTTTAAACAGTACCCCATGAAAGATGAGTCTACTTCAGCTAGCCTGAAACCTGGCTGGACTAGATGGTCCCTGGTTCTAGTATTATAGTGGTGTCTGTCACCTCTTTTACTAAATAAATGCAGATTTTTCCTAACGTACATGATGTTTTCATAGATGTATTGGCAAGGTACTGTCATGATGTTAATTTCCTTAAACAGTTCTCTTAGAGAATCGCGCCTAAATAGATTATATATGGCCCTGATGGCTCTTTTCTGCAGAATAAATATAGACTCGATGTCTGCAGCCCGTCCCCATAGTAAAATACCGTAAGACATAATACTATGAAAATAACTAAAATTGACTGCAATTACACAGACGCACGTAGAGATTACGAGATTTTTTTTGCGATTCCGCGAGGTACGACGGTGTGTCCGCGTATGCATTTCAACGTTTGTGCAACCTACGGGATACTACGGGCAGTTTTCACGGCAAAGACATTAAAATATTTACGAGCGATAGACGAGACAAGACGAAGAAAATCAAGATCTAAATTTTTGTATGAAAACATTCCCGATGGCCGCTCTGTAAGTATTTTAAATCTCTTTGTTTCACGGCCGCGGATGAAGGAAGACCGCGAGTGTATGATGTTAACTAGATGTACTACAAAGCGTTCGTGCTACCTTGTGCGACGGTGCCAGACCTGTATCACTGTTGGAGGCAGGAACATGGAACACAATCGCCGCCACAGCCATTGTATTGGTGTCCTCATCGAATAATCTTACACACTATACAAACTCGAACGACATATCAAAAAAATCTTTTCAGAGCCAATGACAGACGTCATCGATTCATGACTATGACGTCACTACCCCGCCACCCTCGCCCCTCGCCTCTGTATGTGCCATGTAAGTTTCCTCGTTTTATTTTTGATTTTATAAAATTTCTGTCGGGTTCATTAATTTGTTATCCAGAAATTATTACATAAATAGAATCTAATATCGATACCTAATAATACCCTCACGGGTCGGACAGGGTTTTTTTAATATATTGTATAATAGTGTAGTATTCATTATTGTTTTTATAAGTAATTGGAAGTGTGTATATACGTGAAAAGCTTTCATCATATTCTATCACTTGTTCAGAATGTCTATTCTTGTTATCTCAAAAATATTTTAGCGAACATTCAAAAATAAGCTTATTTGAAAGTCAGTGACAAGTAGACGGACATAATAAACGTAGCTACTCACATTCAAACCCTTAACGAAAAATATTTTTGAACTTGTTGTGAAACGACTAAATACTGAATACTATAAGCCTTACAAGTGTAAGTTCTGGCTAAATATCGCGGAAACAAAAATAACTCGGAGATTCTTAACGTGTCTTGATAAAAAAGAATCGATTCTTTTGCTGGAGTGTTGGATACATTACCAGGGCTTCGGTGAATGTAGGTACTTGTTAAAGCACCAGCATAGTCGCAGATAGTCACCATCTATCTGCACACGTTTGTTTGAATTGCAGCTTGTAGATACCAATAGTGGTGTCAATATGTACGTGATTTCACACACGTAGTGGCGGAGGGAGCGGAGGGGAGAGCTAATCGAAGGTACACGATCACCGCACAGCGGCGAGCGATGAGCGACGCTGAATCAACAAGACTCAATACTTTATTGCATTCCATAATGACAAAAAAAAGACATCAATATGAAGATTTCTCTACTGAGATGTAAACACTAATGATGAGCAGAAGAGCAACTCAGGACACCAAATGAATAGACAGAATAATATGGATAAATAGTTGTGAAGGAACAGCCTGCTATCATAAGAATAAAGTGTTTTAAGATGGTGTTGAATTTTTAACATTCGAGACCAAACTGTCCCGGCCACAAAACCGAGTGAACATGGTCGTGTTGTCAAGGATCGAGTCTTCCTTCTGTCTTTCTGTAGGCACCACTATCTCGCATGCATACAAAGCTAGTTGTGCCGCCCAACGCCGCCTGGCCTTGCTCAGCGGTTCCGCGCTACAGCGCTACAGTTATTATGATAGCGCACACTGTGCCCGTCAGGTAACGGCCCCGCTCCTCGGCACGTACGACCCTTAATTAAACCCGCCTGAAATGTTCGATTGCATTTACATTGCTTCAAACCTTATCCGACCCAACGCGACGAACAAAAACTGAAGGTTTTACTGATTTTATTCACTCTTGTTGTTTTTCGATGCGTCAGCATCATTGCATGCCGTTTTTTTAATTAAACTAAAATGTTTCTGTTTATAGCTAAATTGATTGATTCATATTATATAGCTGTATAAAGAGATAATGTTACCATAGTGATATCATTTTATTACGGTGTTTCCAGCAAACAATAACTGTTTTATTACTTTTCCACGTTCAGCTCATAAAATGTAACTTCCTGAGTTTTATTAAGATCTTGGATGAGGCGGAAGATCTTTGTAAACTGTCATCTGGTTATACACAGAATATTAATTATATTTACATGAGAGGAATAAACATAAAAAAAATTAAGTAAATGATCTTTCATTGATTTTAACATGACACTGTTTGCTTTAAATGTCGATGATCTAAACAATGTTGGTTGTTGCATTTTTGGGGAAACAATACTCGTCCAAAATAAATTGTCATCCAAACAGACCCAACACAATAAATTCAATTCATAGCTAAAAAGCGTGCGGATGACAATTTTAAAACTTTTGTTTATACGTTTTTTGTGAAAATACACTTTTTTTTTGTTATGCTTATTTCTGTATTGTGCACTAAGTTTTGTCTCAATAGTCAATTGTACTAAACAACTTAATTAATAAAAAGTTAATTTATTTTACAGAAACAACAAACAACCATTAACGGTTGTGCATTTCGTGATCAAATAATAAAACAGGTTGGCATGCGGGCGAGACTAGTGGTCACTGGAAACCTATCCATTAATAGTAATAAATTAGGAGTTTATATTTCCAGAAAACTTTATGTGAAAGGTAAGTCTTCGTAACAATTCCCTTATTTAACAACACAGCAAACAAACCTTTTAATTTTCGGTATTATTTAAATTTATTTACAAACTTCATAGTTATATAGTTTGTTTATACTTATTACACAAAATATTGAAAAAAAATCAACAATTCGTAAGTGCTAATTAAAAATATGAAGCTACTCCGCTTGCCGATGACTCGTGCACGCACCCTGATGCCGATCAATGTCGAAACTAATCATAATTTGCCGCCGAGTCGACTCGATGAGGTGACGCGACGTTAGTACGCGATGCCATACATATCGCACAGCAGATGGACTCACATTACTATCCTACGAAGCTGGACACTCGTGCTTGTGCTAATATTTTAAACGAGCGAACAAGTAAATTGTTATCGGATGATGATGATAAAATCACGCTGTTATCTGTAATCCCCGAAGAGTTGGGCAGAGATATACCGATAGCGCGGCCACATTGTGCCGACTACGAGTATGTCAGTCCGGTGTAATAGCATGCGAACCGATCCAGGAATAGGTGCGATATAAATGTACGTTAATTCTCCGTAGCTCTCTCCTTTAATAGCAAGCAAACAGTACTTTTTGACTCTTGGAATTATTTACTTACCAAAAAAATAATTCATGCTTTTTACCTGAGGGGTGTATAGAAACTACACTTTAAATACTACTTTACTTAGTTTATTGTGTTTTTTATGTGTAACTTGATTATGTAGTGATACTGCTATAACGACTCAATCCTAATTAAGCCCGCAGGTGATGCAGATACTCTCCATGCTAAGTTTTTATTTCCCCGCTCTCGCTCGCCACCGAGCACAATGGATGACCTGCTTCTAACTAACTGCAATATTGTATTCTTTGAACTCATTACTCATCCTCTCTTTTTGTTTCTCTCGAAACAAATTAAGAATATTATCAACGTAGTAGATTATAACTCGCTTCTTAATCAATTACATTGATGACTACAGTCATAAAGAAAGGATTTATCTAAATTAATGTCAGTAGATTACTTTTATCATGAAAAGTTCTTATTACATCTGACAATGGTTTTAAGAGTTCTTTTTCATGTAATTAGTAGGTATGATTCAACACAGCACTAATAGCAACTCTACTGAATGAGTCGCATTATAAATGTTTGCAAGTATCAGTTATAAAGTGAACCACTTCGTATACCGCGAACTAACTGAGTCGTCTTCAATGGAGTACGTTCCGCGGCATCCATCAGCCTTTGTCTCCAGTCTCGGAACAAATGTGCCAGTCGCCGCCACTCGCTGGCCCAGCGTGGGACATGCTGCTCCATTGTGCTCACACACAGCTTGTAAGAACAGATTAGGAAATAGAGTTGTTAGTTATAACGGAAGTTTCTATCAATGAGGATTAACGCGAAAGAACTTCGACACAAAGGCATTCCGAAATCTAAAAAACTGTAATTTTTTTAGTAATCTAGATTTTAAATTAATTTCAAGTGTGGCATACCTATATTCGAAAATACCACAAATTGCACAAGTATAGGTGCAGATTAATTTAATAATTATTATGGACATTTCATTCTCAGCTCTTTATTCTTTTTTCACAGAATGAACTAACGACACTAATGGCTTTTTCACAAAAATATCAAAAACTTGAATAACCAAAGAAAAGTTAATCCGGAAGGCGGAGTTCGGCAAAAGTCTGGGATTATCCACACCAGCAGTGGCAGTGTCACAACTAGTATTATGATAACTTTATTAATATTAATAATTCATTTATTTCATACAAAGTCCATACATCATATTAAAACATATAAAACACATGTACATACATTAAAATAATCAACAAAAAACTTTTTTGCAAAAAAATAACCGACTTCCGAAACACAAAAAAAAAGTGGAAAATAACTTTATGTTCGTGCCAACACTACGCGACCAGAGTGTCGCCTGCGCCGCGTTCCATCACTATGGCGCACCCCGCGCCTGCCTTCACGCCCCGCAAGGCGTCTGCGTCGAGCGAGCCGCGCGCTCGGCCCTTGTTGCTCCGCTACCGCCAACTATTACACTCGCGCCATGCGCCCTACCGCGCGCACAACGATTCGCGGTTAAACACAACTATTCTGCTATAAATTAATTTGTCATGCTCATTAAACGTACGGACGTGCCCGCGCTACCTGCTCGCACCCTCCCGCCCGCTACCTGCTGTCAGCGGTTCGTCGCTCTTGTTCATTCATTCCCTTTTCGGGAATATCGTCAAAAACGTCTTTGCCCCTTCAGGGAAAAGCCACAGTTTCGTGGTTCTTGGTGGAAACCTCACGGTGCCAACGAAGCCAAGAGGGTGTTGATCCGACTCACCCACCGACCCCCTTCAGGGCTAGGCAATAATCGGCAGGGCTCTGGAGCCGCGGCCTTGGGGGATCTCCTAGTCGCGACCAGTAGTCTAACCCCGTTCTCTTCCAGCTTGCACCCGGGACGGTTGGGTGTGTCTACCCCAACGGCCCGGATCGGTCGCAAGACCCATAGGGACCCGCTGTACAATAAGACTGACAGCGGGATCACAAGCTTAGGGCACACCTTAGGTGGCAGAGAGGCCACACACCCCCGGGCCCATCCATCCGGGGAGCTAAGTTGTTAGGTTGTTAGGCGTAGGATTAAGAGCTTTACTCTCAATGTCAGTTTCTTTTTAGCTGGCATACTATCTCGGTCAGTAACATTTCTGACCAACTCCTTTTGGAGTTCGTCCGGCATGTTTTGCTAGAGGACGAGTACTTCAAGAAAAAGTACGGCGCCAAACTCGCTGCAATTCAGCGTCACCCCATCGCTGAATTCAGCGATGTTCTCGACAGCCCTCTGTCGTCCCAGCCCGCCGACAAAGGCATTCCTAAAATGCCGGAGTCATTAGCCGCCGTCGTTTCGGTACCCATTGTTTCGGACACCATTGTTTTATAAACAATGGATCAATCCGCACCACCGGCCGATTCCGAGAAGATGGACACGTCAGTGCCCCACTCTGACTCGGAATCCATGTCGGATTCTTCCTCCACCTCCTCGTCCTCCGAAGACGACTACCAAGTCGTCGGAAAGGGCAAGAGGAAGAAGGGGAAGAACTCGCAGGCCAGTTTGGCCAAAAAACCGGTCGCCGCTTCCTCCCTCCCCCCCTCCCCCGCCGCTGCTCAGACCAGTAGGCCTTTTAGCCCTAGGGCTACCCCGTCCGCCGTAGCTTCATCTAAGAAGCTCAAGCCCCCTCCTCCGCTCTTCATCCAGGACAAGTCCAAGTGGACTGAAGTGTCCAAGATGTGTATGGATCGCAAGATCCAATATACGAGCGCCCGCAGCACCCAACAGGGTATCAAAGTCACGGTCCCTACGACCACCGACTATAGGGAACTGTCCCGCCAACTTCGTGCTCGGAATATCGCATTCCACACAAACTCCCCGTGTGGTGATTATGCGGATTCCAAAGGAAATCCCCACCGAGGACATCCTTGAGGACCTCAAAGTTCAGGGTGTCCCTGTCATCACTGTCCACCGCCTTCATAAGGCTAGAGGAGGCGACCAGTACGACATGGTACTGGTCGTCTGCGACCCGGTCGATGGGCATCATCCAATTTTCAAAGTAAAATCGGTCTGCTCTCTCACAGGCATCTCCATAGAGAAGCCATACCGCTCCAACATCGTAGGTCAGTGCCACAGATGCCAATTGTACGGGCACAGTCAGGCTAACTGCTTTGCGCCACATAGGTGCGTCAAGTGCCTATGTGGCCATAGCACGGCTGACTGTCCCCGGCCAAAGGACATCTCCAAATGTACGGAGCCACCTAGCTGTGTTCTCTGTGGACAGTCCGGGCACCCGGCCAACTACCGTGGCTGCCCCAAAGCTCCCAAAGCTTCATCTTCGAAGCTGGCGAAGCGTGCTCACGCCCGCCAACAGAGAGAGAGTCCCTCTGTGAAGATTCCTTCTTCACAGATGCCCAAGCGTCTTAGTCCTCAAAGGCCCACTCCCTGGACCACTGAGAATCACCAGAGAGCTTTCCCAGCTCTTGCTAAGGCTCAGGCCAACCCCACCCCCGGGCTACCTAAAACCCCTGCACCCGCGCCCTCTCCAAAGGTCGCCCCCGTTACCGCACCCGCGCCTCCTGGCCCCGTGGCCGTTGAGGAGGAAACTAACTTCGACGTCATCCTCGGTGACTTCCAGGTATTCTGTACCCCGGAAGCGGACCGCATGGCAAACGAGATCAGGGCTGCCAAGAAATCTGCCATCGAATATGGCAAGATTTTTAAAAGGTACCCCACCATCGAGAAAGCCATCCGCGCCCTTAATCATAATTAATTTGCTATGGATAATAACAAATTAATAACGTGTACCAAGCCCCGATCCCTAAAACTAGGCTACTTTAATGCCAACGGCATTAACGGCCAGCGTGATGAGATCGCCACATTCCTCTGCGACCATCAACTGGATATCCTCCTCATACAGGAAACCTTCCTAAAGCCTAACCACCGTGATCCGAAAATAGCCAACTATCGCTTAGTTCGCAACGATCGGTCACGCTGTCACAAGGGCGGTACACTCATTTATTATAAAAAGGAGCTGCACTGCATCCCGATAGATCCCCCTCCATTAGAGTCTCTCCTCGAGGTATCCATCTGTCGGCTCGGCATGACCGGTCATCAACCGATCAGCATAATCTCTGCGTACATCCCAGCGGTTCGGCCGCTGAGAATATCTTACTCACCAAGGACCTTACAGTCCTCTTCGGCTTGAGCGACTCCTTTATTATAGCGGGCGACCTCAACGCCAAACACCCCGCCTGGAACAGCACGACGACCTCTGCCAGAGGACATCTCGTGTTCGACCTAGGGGCCTCCTTTAACTTCGACCCCATCGCTCCTATGGAGCACACGCACTATCCGCATGATCCCGATCATCGTTCTGACGTGCTCGATATAGCGCTGCTCAAGAATGTCAGCTTAAAGTTGCATCTCATTGAGACGCTGCACGCGCTAGATTCCGACCACTGTCTAGTGCTCGTGCACTTAGTTCTCCGCTCAGGTCCTTCAGACCCCAGCAAGCCCCTGCCTTCCCAAGTGATTACTGACTGGAGGAAAGTCAGCGAAAAGCTGAAATCCACCACGTCACCTCACCTGGACTCCATTCCCAAACACATAGTCTCGGTCGCTGACACGACGGCCGCCATCAACTCGTTTACAGAACACGTTTAATCCGTACTGAAGGATTGTTCACGGGAAGTCCCAGCAATGAATGATCATCGCTGGAGACTACCCGCTGACGTACGTGAACTGATAACCGAGAAGAACGCGGCCATCCGTGCCTACAGCAACTTTCCTTGCGACGCGAACAAGGCTCACATGCGTAATTTACAGCTCGCTGTAAAGAACCGCGTCAGTGAGCACCGTTCCAGTCTATGGGACAAGACGCTGAGCGAACTCGAGCCCACTCACCAAGCTATCTGGCAACTGCAGAGAAAGATGGGCATTACCGAAGAGGCTTCGATGCCTCCTCTCATTCGTCCTGATAAGAGCGTCGCTTTCGATGACTCAGAAAAGGCAGAATGCCTAGCCGACAGCCTGGAATCTCAGTGCTCTCCCAGCTTACAACCATTAGACCAACGACACCTCGATGAGGTGGACGCCGAGGTCGAACGTAGAACCACCCTACCTCCCGTTGAAGACCCCCATGCTCCTCTGCCTTCTATCACACCTGAGGAAGTGCACGACATCATAAAAGGGCTTCAACCACAGAAATCACCTGGCTCTGATGGATTCACCGATAGGGTGTTCAAAGTCTTACCCGCTCAATTAATCGCGTTAACGGCAGCCATCTTCAATGGCGCCCTTACGAACAACATCTTCCCGCAGGTATGGAATGAGGCCACTGTCACCGGTATCGCCAAACCTGGCAAACCTAAGCCGGAGCCTTCGAGCTACCGGCCCATCAGTCTCCTGAGTGCACTCGGAAAAATCTACGAGAGGCTTATTTATAAGCGTCGCAAAGATTATGCCGAGGGCAAGAGCCTCATTCCGAACGAGCAATTCGGCTTCAGGACCGAACACTCGTGTGTACAATAGGTCCAACGTATCGTAGAGCACGTGAGCGCTGGTTTCCAGCGTGGTTCCATAACGGGCGTGTTGTTCTTCGATATAGCGAAAGCGTTCGACAAAGTCTGGCACAACGGCTTAATATACAAGCTGTACCAACTGGGAGTGCCAGACCGTCTCGTGCTCATCTTGCGAGACTTTTTGTCGAACCGCACCTTCCGCTATCGCGTCGGGGGAGCTCTATCTTCCCCTCACCCGATTCGTGCCGGAGTCCCGCAGGGCTCGGTCATCGCCCCTCTCATTTTTACGTTGTTCACCAGCGATATCCCTAAGAGCAAAAAGGCTCAGTTATCCCTGTTCGCGGACGACACGGCCATTTATTATACTGGTCGTTGTCAGAACGTTATCGCCAAAACGCTCCAAACCTCAGCCAACGTCCTCGGCGCTTGGTTCAGGAAATGGAGGATCGAGGCCAACCCCGATAAGAGTCAGGTGGTTCTTTTCTCTAAACCGCGTATCAATCCCCCCAGCCCCCGTCCGATCACTATGTACGGTAAGCCTATCCCTTGGGAGAAGCAAGTCAAATACTTAGGAGTCATACTTGACCAACACCTGTCCTTCGGGGCACATACCAAAGCAGCTCGCGACCGAGCTGCCTTCGCTATGAGTAGGCTTCATTTTATGATAGCGGCTAAGAGCAAGTTGTCACTTAAGTGCAAGTTGCTCCTCTATACCGCAGTGATCCGTCCCATCATGTCGTACGCTTGTGTTATGTTCGCACATACCAAGCCCCGCTATATTCATAGGATGCAGACGCTCCAAAACCGATACTTACGTAGGGTCACGGGTGCCCCCTTTTACGTACGTAACGAACGTCTCTACGTAAACCTTAGGATGCCCACCATATTGCAGTTCATAAAACATCGTAATCCCCTGATCGCATCGCCCGCCCGATACGACCCCTCGCGTATCAGTCAGATTCGCCGACCAAGGCACACTCTAGTTACACCCGACGACGCTATCACTCTCCTCCAGGAGAGCCGTAGGGAAACTAGTACGCTCAAGCGTAAACCCCGATCCAAACCGCCGTCTTTCCACCCTTGCCGTCGAGGACCATGCCATGCCATACATAAAAAAAAACCACGCGCTTACACTTTACTTTCGGAAGTCGGTGACTGTTGTTTGTTTCATTGATTTTTTTGGCACCGACTTCCGAAAGTAAAGATATTTTTTGGACAGCCAGCGCCCTGCGCTCACTCTCAATGTCCATATTGTCACACAAATCGTCAGAGACCCAGTGGCCCAAGTACTTGAAATGCTGCACCCTTTTTAAAGGAATGCCGCAAAGAGTGACAGGAGGTACAGATGAGTAACATTTGGTACGGGCTTTAAAAATCATGAATTCACTCTTTTTAGCATTGTAACTGAGTCCATGGGCCTTCGCATACGAGTAACAAATACGCAAAAGTTTACGTAATGCACCGATCGACGGGCTTAGCAACACCATATTATCCGCGTAACTAATGTTGTTCATACACACTCCGTCTATAGAACATCCAATATTAGTGCTGCTGAACTCACCGATCAGCAGGTTCATGTAAATGTTAAAGAGGTGAGGCGAGGATAAACCCCTTGTCTCACTCCACATTCCAACCCATACACGTCCGACCGCTCACCCGCCCATCTAACGGTATTCTGCTGCTTACTGTACCAGTACCGAAGCAAAGATACAATCTCATGCGCTGGGCTGTTTACTCCGTGACATTAGATTTAAATAGCCGTTCTGATGCACAACATGACTGAAACGTCAAACAATTGGAGAATACTGACATAAGGCAATATTGCTCATCCCCTTAAGCAAAAATCGTCATAATATATAGCCTAACATTCGAAAAAGCCTATAACGAATATTTGACCAAAATTTGAACAGAATCTATGCAGTTGTTTTTGCGCCATTTTGGAACATCGATTTGGATTTTTACCATTTTATTATATGTAATAAGTATAGATTTTCCCATACTTCCCATTTATGGTAATTTTATGGTTCTGATCAGTGCACATTCCATCTGCGCATTACAAAACTCAGATGGGAAGTCAATTTGCTTTCTTCTTAAATTACATTAACTAGTATAGTCTTGTATTTGATTACTATCCCTAAGTCCCCATTTTATATAATTGAAAGTATTTGGACTGGTTGTAACTTTAGTTTTAATAATATTCACATTACATTCAAGTAATAATTAATATCTCTAAATCAATAAATAAATTTATTGAATTGTGTTCGTAATTAATTAATGAACTGCACTACGTTGAGATTGGAAAAAGAAACTGTGACTTGTCATGACTGACTGTTGACATATTCATAGAATTTAATTAAAATTTGCCGCACAAAGGCACACAAGATCGGACCCTAGCAATATGTGCTATGTCTTAAGCAAAAGGACAGCTCAACCTCTCTCCTAACCATAACCGCCCTTCACATAAGTTGACATAGACCAGCTTTACATACACAAACACGCATATAAGTAAGAACACGTCTGAGGACAGTTCCCACGTGTGTGCCCGCGGCGCTGGCCAACACTCGGGAGGTGTTTATCTGTAAGCTCCAGGTGTTACTCACACAGTTCAGCCGACGACGACTGTGGTTACTTTTTAACTGAATTTCCTCTCACCATAGTTTCCCGAAAATTTTAATCCCCGACATCCGATCCTACAGTCAAGCGCTCAGGGAGTTCGGGAATTCGTAGTGGAAAAAGGTAAATGCTAACGAAAAAAGAAGAAGCATTTTATATCTTTATTAAATTCTTAAATGACACTTAAAATTGTATCGTTCAATTCTATCTTAACACGCCCTTGTCCTATTTGTTTATAACGAGGGGATTAGATTTAGTTTTTCCTCGAGTTCGATGTTAAAAGAAATTCTTCTCCCTGGCTGCCGACTGCCGACTGCCTGGCTGGTGGGGCACCGGCCGGCTTGTTTGTAATATTGTTTTACGTTAATGTCATCGGCCTCTCGCCCCGCTTCCAGACGGCTATAATCACTCAGTAAGTAAGGTTTTGATTAATTGAATTTCAGTTTGAGCGTCACAACTTGTGCTACAAGGCTGGGTACTTAAGGGCGGGCGTGCTGGGGGCTAACGCTAAGCTCTCTATTATACCTCACAGTTGAGACTGTAAATGCGATTATCGCAGTCAATTAGTCACACACAAAGGGTCAAACGCGCTTTACTTTAGATTTATCCAATTACTTCTACCGCCATTTTAGGGGTTTAATTATAATCTGTTCTAACTGTACTCACTATCGATTTTCCTTTGAAACGGTAGATATCCCGAATGAGAGTAATGTACACTCGTTCATTTACAATATTTCGTTTGGCGAGTTATGTTTCCTCGCTCAACAATAATGTAAGACGTTGGTAAATAGAATTTATTGTATCACTCAGACAAACTGTGGGCTTAATAAATATTGCTTTTATAAATATTGTTTATTTGAGAGAGATTATTTTACAAATAATAAACGTCCAGAGCTAAATATTATGTTAGACCCTCTTATTTGTAGAGACATAACTTGAGGCCGTATTCAGCTGCATCCGGTTAGACTGCAAGCCGACCCTACCATAGTTGGGAAAACCAAGGCAGATATAGATAAGTACTACTTAAGGTTATAAACGCTAAAAATGTGTGAAGTAAAGAGGGAACGCTGGGCACGGTGTCGGTCCCTGTAAGCCTCGCCGCGCGCTCGGGACTCATCGGCGTGCGGCCAGTCGGTCCACGGATTGGACCAACTAACCCACTAGTAGAAATATGATGAGAACAACAAATCTACCTTCAATAAGCACACATTTTACTTATTATTAAATTTATAGCCCCAAAGTAATCGGTTTGCTCAAACAAAAGATATGTCCGACGTCGTGTCGATTACAATATTATTACGTGTGTGTATTACAATATTTACGAGAATGCTTCACGTTAAAGCATCGCGTCGGCGTCGGTCCGTTTCCCGCGCGCCTTACTGAGTATGGTATGGAGTAACAGCTTATTGACGGAAACTGAATATTGTTCCAGAAACCAATGAACCAACCGCAGCTAACGAAAAGAATGAATGTCTGCTTACCGACACATGGTGTGTGGCTTCCAAGAACTACATCAGATTACTTTTGGGACACTTGGAGTGTCCGTGATCTCGTCAATTTCGCTAAGTAGGGTAGTCTTGTGCTCTTAATTAGGCATTCTAATTCGAGTTGATGTTTTGACCGTATTTATAAGTAGTGTAGTACATTACGTGGTACAAGTGAATGCGTGGATATTCATTGCTCCTCAAGGCTTGTTGTACATACACATTGAGCTACTTGAGGACGTCTTTTTGCTTCCTAATGATGTACCGCTTCAAGCATCGCCAAGTGGTTCCATAAAAGTATGTTTGGACGTCTTTATCTGCGACCTCAATTAGAATTGTACCGGAAATTTGAATTGAGGTACTTGAAGTTAAGCCCTACTTGTAGGGGTCACCTTACATTCTTTTGAGCCATTTTTAAAGGGTGATTCACAGCTATACAGATTCGTAACTATAAGAACTTAGTGGTTTAAGTACGCTCATAGCAATCGCAGTAGGTATTATAACAAATTAATATCTAACTTTTGCTTCATCGCAGAACGAAATGTCACAGCTACACTGGCTACGCCGTCGTAGCAGATGGCCTACGCAACCGTAGCGCCGAATGAATGCTACGCCGTAGCAGTCAACTTACGCGTTGTGTTGCATTGGGTCGCTTTTTTACATTATCTTTTTGTTTAGCGCTTGACTCATATTTCATCGGCGTACATATAATTTGCCTAATATACGTGCTTATTTTGAATTTGCCAAAACTGATTGCGGAATGCGATAAAGTCCGAATAAACTTTGACCGCAAATATGAAATAGTTCTATTAATAATTGAAGTAATTCATCCTTTTCTGTCTCGTCCATAGTGCTTTTTGATAAAACTTAAACTTCAAACTCAGGGTTAGCCGGCGGCTGCGAGGTGGAGTTAGTCTCGAACTAATCTACAGTTAGAAACACTACAAGAGATACAAGTCAGCCATTGTCCAGTTAGAGCTGGAGGCAACTTACTATCCAAAGTCAGTTTGTTCCTGTAACTGCCTACATTCATGCAGGCGTATTCATAGGCACGTTTTTGCTGAAAATGTAGATTAATTCTTGGTAAAGGAAATTCAATTCATGAAGATACTGCTAAGATAAATTTAGAGGTACATACGTATACTTTTTCTTCCCTGTAACAAAGGTGATTTATTTTTAGATGCACGTGAGGCAGATGCGCGATAGTTTCGTGCTTTGTGTAAAGTGATAGGCTACATAAGAAAAGCTTAGATAGCTTGTCATGAACGGGTTACAAGCAACTGACAACGGACGAACTTGAAGTCGATTGGAAATCATATACCACGCGTGTAGTGGTTTTAGTCCTTCGTTTAACCAATAAAAACTAACGTGCATGCACACATTACTTCTTACTTATCACAAACACCTAATACAATATACGCTGACGAGAAACATAAGGCCTCTTTCGCGTTTAAATCACATAATTTAAACACAAATGGATTCAATATGTGTGATTAACAATATCTAATGTCGCTTACACACATACCTATATACTATATAGGACACAGTACATAGTGTCGCATCACATGAGCTATTATGTATGCATAGCGACGTGCAGCCAATTTACTTATTTAAATGACGTCGACACCTTCCCGGCGCCGACTAATCTAATAATCATCTGAAGTACTAGCGGCTTAGCAGCGGGACACGGTACATTATTTCTAGAAGATATTAAATATTATGAAAGCGGCTACAAGTCTGTAAAGGTCGCGTCTTCTTTTAGCACTCAAATTTTATTAATATCATCTAACAAGCTAATTGGAAATGAGGATCGAGATTATTACAGAATCATGGCATATTAGTAATGTAAAAATGTCGTGCTCGTGGATGTTTCGTGTATGTTCTTTTGTAGGGACATCATGCATGCTGAAGCGGTCACCGAGCTGTCAAACAACCACCTACCCTTACATTGTTATCTGCTTAGTTTCCGTCTTTGGGATGTATATTATTGGTTTCGAAAAACTTATGTTAGTCACTCCATTACACCCATTTTTAATGCAACCTCATAGATCAGACAAGACAGCCGAATAAGGTCGACTCCAAGGTACTCGTAGTTGGGAACGCAACGAGGATGTCGAATTGCAAATCCTAATTAGCAGTTAGTGCGTCAGGAAAGTTTTTTGCGAACCTCTAAACACACTACCATATATTATGTACACGACAGATATTTTTTTATTATTCAATTTACGTCGTCGCGCTGTCGTCGGTTTACTGCCCGATGCACGACCTCCGCGCCAGGTCCGCGCAAGGAGCGCGGCGCGCTGCGCTGTCTCGCCATAACTTTGGACCGGCGCGCACTGCTCAAGCTCATACCTACGCGTTCCGGGCGCTCGTAACCTACCAACGAACTAACGGATGGCATATAGTCTCTACAACATTTGTATTAGATTTCTTCTTTTACTACTATTGTTAGATGGAATTTAGGACGATTGCCAACTGGACATCATATCTGTATCATAGCTGTTACAACAACTGTCATATCTTTCAATAAGTTTCATGTCTATATTTTTGTACGATTTTACTGATGACCAGATGTGGCTGAATCTATTCGTTGAATTGGGACACGGTTTGCAATCGTTTTACGACTGTTTACAACACCTTTGGGATTTGGCTTAAAAAAACACGTTTTATATTATAAGTATTTTTAAGTGGTTAACGTCATAAAAATTGTTTTCAAGATAAATAAAGAATCAATTTCTAAACAATTTGATCTAAAACTGAATGGAGTAGTAAGACAGTTTACCTCTTTGTGTAACAGATGCGAGACGGGAGACTAGTGGGCTCAAAAATAAAACGACGCTAGTTCAGTAACACATACCAGCCAGCGGTGAGACGAGGCCGAACAAGTTGTCTCTTCGAGACAAGCGCCATGACTGATGGTGCGATGACAAACGGTTTAAGTGCAGTTGTTTGAGTCCTGCGACACATTGCAGCGAAGAGAATGATTTAGGGACTCTAGTTTTACGTGTTTGCAACTAAGATACTCTTGTCTCTTCCTAATTAGTGCAGGACTGCTGAGTAAGGACTGCTTCTTGTAATGAGAAGGAACAATCTCTGATCACCACTCCTGCTTGTCAATGCTTGTCCTTGTTGTTGTATGCCTTGTGTTGTACTTGTCCTGTTGTCTTGTGTTGTGGTGCACGTTAGCTTGCTATTTATTGTTACACCCACTGTACAGGTAGTGGTTATAATCTCCTCATCTAATCTTACAAGTTTGCCGGCCCTCGCGGTGTAATCGCTCTCAGCGTTTTTTCCTAGAAGCAGATTACGGATCAAGATATTAAGTTTTCTTTGCTCCAGAACATGACTAGGTATGTTGTTATTCCGAGGACTTACCGAGAGTTAGTTTACCACGGGCTACTTAATAAGTTTATCAAATTCTAAGGAAAAGAAGTAGGTACGTCTCATCATAAGTTTGTTATTGTTCTGTTGTACACCATCGATATTAGAAAAATATTTTCATGATGTTGAGCTTATTACGAGATCTTTTATTTTTGTCTTATATATTAAAACCTTGTTAGTGATGTTCTTTCGAAAGGTAAGGTGCGCAGTACTCCCACCAAAAGTATGAATACGGGCAAAGCAAAAAGGGTATCTAAAGATGGTGTGACTGTCTGTCACGTATTCCTAATTATTAAGCGAATATCTTAGTCCATATTTATTTCAACATCATCACACGGTATCGGGACACTTGCACAAGCATATTAAACCTTTATTTTATGGCTTGACAGCCTGACAAGTTACTATAATTAATAACAAAACGTTCCGTCCCTTCTTAGAATTGTAAAATAATATTAGCCACTCGTAAATGCATAAATTGTCTATTTAATGGGAAGTAAACTTGAGATAAAAGTCGGCTGACAGGCCAAAACTAATATTTCAAGGAATTCTTGAGAAACGATAAAAACATATACGGTTTGTAAGTGCATTCCTCAATACGAGTGCACATCTGGGAGCCACGTTTAGAGGCTGAACCGAAGAGAACCTTTAAAACAATGGCAAAAACGGGCGTTAGGCAGGCGTGGTATTTTTAGAGTGTTTGAAAGGAAAGAAGGAGACTCGAGGCAGTCGGTCTTAGACCGCTATAGGGTTCGGTCGAAATAAGCGAATAAAGTTAAGTTAGTTTGAGATCACGGACGGGGTCAGACCTTAGAGTAGTCGAAATAAGTCAAGGTGGTGAATTTAAGACCACGAAGTTCTAGGACGTCCTAGGTTAGGCTAGTGAAATTAGCGTAGTCTTGGTACCAAGATGCACATGTCCCAGTGGACTGTTGTAAGAGAGCGATTAATATTTTATAAGTTAAATATAAGTAGTAGTAATAAATCTAGTTAAAATCAGTGTATGGAAGTGGAAGGAGATAAGGTGTGGCGGAGGCAAAACTGGTAATGTGTGCAGTATTCTGTAAGTGAATTGTGACTAGTTTCAATGAACACATGGTAAGTGTTAACTGTAATTAACTAATAGCTCATAGTAGCAGTCTGGCGGTAGTGTAGAAGAACTGTTAATAATCATTCATTCCAGCTGACGGAGCCGCTACTATATTGCATCACAATGTATACTATTATCTCATGTGTTATGCATATATCCACTTTCCGTACCTTTGGCAAATATCCGTCAACTGCGTTTGGTTTTAGTAAGACGGCGAAAGCCCCACTACTCTACATTCACCTCAATGCATACGTCATTACACTGTACAATAATACACTCGACTATTGACGATGAGACTTTTACCTGACGCACCACAAAAGGGAGGCCGAACCGTTATATTCGCATTACGATTAGAACAAATAATATTGTTCAATGGTGTAGACAACACCGTAATATTCATAGTTGATTAAAACAGATAATGTTGTTATTCCGACTTGTACTTGGAGTACAAAACAACCAAACGCTGCTGATGAATACTGCTTCCTATAAAGGTCTAGCTCAGAAACATTGTGTTGAGATTGATGGCGCACATTTCCGGGAGCGGGGTTAGGCTTCACCAAGTATTCCAGCCTAAATTGATAGCTACGTTCTAAGGAACGCTAGGGACTGTGTCTTGTTAAAATAAACCCTGGCATATGGTACGCCAAATACTGAATCGACACTATTTAGCGAGACACGCAACCTCGACATGGGGCAGAGTAAGGAAATGTGAAGTGACGAAAGTATTACCACTTCGGCGTCCAACAATAACAATCGCAATATGTTCTGCTACAGACTGAGCCTACGGTGCTCTTGTGCAAGTTGAATTTAAAAGGGGTAAGCCTGCCGTAAGGGTGTTGTTAACATGTGTTCGCGTGTAATTATAAACACTGAAAACGTGTCTTCCTCAATGGCAGTGGCCTCACAACCCACTGCCTTAGGATTGGGAAAGACATGTAAGTAGTGCTTAGGGAGCGTGGTCTGTTAGAGTTCATAGCAGCGTCCTTAGTAGGACTATGTACCTAGGTCTAACAGCACACGTAGGCCGGGCAAACGTTGTAAAATGGTTCCATGTTGTGACATGGAACCGTTTGCGTTTGCAAAGCGGCATCTAGTACATTGGAATCAAATAAAGTAACGTAAAGGATAAATAAATATTTTCTAAAGCACAAGCGCAACGTTCCTATTACCACCTTTACTACAATATATCATATTTTGCGCCCTCTCGTCTTATTAGAGTCACATTTTATTATTGTTTAATGATTTATACGATTTGATATTATTCATGTATGTGTCTTAACAGTGAATTCCCAATACTAACTTCACCTTGTGTCCCCTCCCTGTCCCTTAGCTTTCAAAGTCGGGACAGGGCAGCCCCAAATTGGGAATTCAGTCCACTTTCTTATACCGGTGGAGAGGAAATCCAGTCAGGGACGAACCTCACAGGGGCGCGCGGAAGGCGGGGCGCGTCCCTTTCCCCCTCAGGGAAACCGACTTTCATACTAATATTACCATGAATTAGGAAAAACGAAAATTTTATCAGCCTAGGGTAATTTAGGAACAGTCACAATGGCAACCGGTGGCATTCTGACTGAAGTTTCTGCCTACACTCATGGTAACAGACGTCTGTTTAGATAAAAATTAAATCTAAAAGTTTAAATAAAAGGACATCATTCGAAAGGACAGAGTGAAGAAAGTGGAAAGTTACCTATTGTTTGCAGTAGGAATACGTAAGTCATGTTCACTGCAATATAAGGTGAAGATTGCGGATTCTAATCTTGTTATTCGGCACATATCGTTGACTAAGCCGTGCGCTGTGCATAGCGGTCGCTACAGACGGCACATCGCCGGCGCTGCAAAGTGCCCGCCGTGCTGGGAGTAAGGCACTACCCCTTATTCATATGGCAACGGTAAAATGACTCTGTACAAAATCGTAAAACATGTTAAGCTACAAACCAATCAAAAAGCTTGTCTTTGATTAACGATGATCGTTTGATCCTGAGCTGAGGACATTATTTTTTATAATGTCACGTTTTTACCAAATAAGCAAAGATTTTCAAATATTTACGAGCGACAGACGGGACAAGGTGAAGAAAATCTTAAGCTAAATATTTGTTGCTATGGTAACAGATCGTTCTGTCTAGTGTGTCAATTCGTGTGTCAAAATCGAAAATGTTTTGGATCAACATTTTTGTATGAAAACATTCGCAATGAGCGCTCTAAAAGTCTTTTAAATCTCTTTGCAAATAAGCTATGCTATTAAACAGAGTGACCTTCTCATCTTCACTGTGTGTACACAAGCTTTATTCAGAAAACATTTAGTTATAGCGCAAGCAAAGGCTTCAACAAAAAGTAAATTCGCGAGGTAATCTCCGTCCGCCATGCGACGGATCGTTTTTACTGAACCGTGCCGACCCGACTCGAGCCGAGCCGAAGGATCACGGGTACATCAACTGTTTACTTCCTGCTATGTTTTTGCTAACATTATTAAAGCTTTCTGTCCCGAATAACGTGTTATGTGACCAGACGGTTAACGTTAACTGATCGAATATATGTTTCAGTGAGGAGGTTTTCCGAAAGATTAAAAGTGGTCTGATATGAGGATTGTTCTCAAAAAAGTGGCTCTGTAACCTGTCATGCAGTTTTTAGTGGAAATGTGTGATTTTATAAATGCTTGTTATTAAATTCTACATAATATTTTACTTAAAGAGACTTTTCACACAGAGGCTGAGGAATATTAAGAAAACCGAAGTGATATTTTACAGCAAAATAAAATTCTAATACCGTTTTCTCATTAACCTGCTATGTCCAAACTCAACGTGTCACACTTTAAATAATCATAAAAAAATAAAATATGGGTTCAAATTTGTTTAATTTGTGGTCTTTATAGTAGTACATTTAAGTTTATTTAAACGGTACATTAATAATGAAAATAATTTTCGAGTTATTCATGTTCAAATTGTGTCCGGAATGATTTTCTCCATAGCCTGTACTTGGACACTAACGCGCTTCACACATACGAGTACACTATTACTTACTCCACATCCCACCCCCGCGCAAAATGTCCAGGCAGTATCGGGCTAACCGCTGCAAAAGAAAGAATTAAAGAAATTTGCGTCATTTTTTTGGAAATTACGTCCATGCGCCTGAATCGGAGTTTGTAATAGGTATGTTATCTATAACCTGACTTTAATATTTTCATTTGTGGTTAAACTACTTTGCGAATATAAACGATACATTGTGTAATTTAGTGCCAATTTATTGTTTTATAATTATAAACTCCAAAAACGTAACCGTCTTGTTGTTATTACATGATAACCATATTTTTTTCATTAATCTGTGTCTCTTTAACCTGTTTGGAAAGCACAGGTTATTGAGACTATTAACAGGTGAAAGAGACTTTGCCTGGTTTTGTTTAGTGAAACAGTCCTACTAGAACAATCAAGTTACGATTCGGCATGAATACTAAGCATATTTACTAAATATTTAATATGATGATAAACAAAGTTTAAGTTCATAAAGTTTTTAATTAGGGTTTTTTTATTGATTTGTCGGGAAACCCTTACTCTTTATTCATTTAAGGTTTTATTCGAACTATTCTATTTCGAACTATTTGTTTATTTTTCGAAGGTAAAATCGCATAAATTAAGAAAAATGAACTTGTTTTAAAAAAAGTTACATAAAAATCAAAAATAATCCAGAGGTTTATGAAAAATATTAAGAAAAAATAAGCCAAAGTACGAAGAACGATAAAAGGAGGGGAAAGTAGTATCTATAAATATTTTGACACCAAGAGATTAGAAAATTATCAGAACGACGTCGAGAGAAGATGCAAAAATCCACCCAGCGCAAAAATAAAAAGAACACATCGCTTTATTGAATACGACAGTCCACCTTCCAGCGGAATCGAAAATATCAATTTAGATAAGGTTGATGACATGATTGGTGGCCATATAGAAGAACCAGCAAGAGAGTACAGGGTAATTCTGAGCGTAGAAAAATTACTAGGTCATGAGAAGTTAGCCCTACAACTCCACAAGGCTCTTAGAATAGAATAGAATAGAATAGAATTTTATTTCAGCTCTTCAGTAAGTTCTGGGATTGTATCAACTAATGTCCAACGCTTAGTGGCAAAGTAAGTAGCTATAGAAAAGACAAGGAAATAGCGTCCTTACCACTTAAATTACATCAGCATCAGCCTACAGCAGTCTAATGCTAGACATAGACCTCCTTAATCCAGCCACTCTGCGAAGATCGTCGCTCCACCGAGCCTGAGAGCGTCCCACATTACTCTTGCCGATTCGCGGTCTCCACTCAAGAAAACGTCTACCCCAACAGTCATCGGTTCTACAGCTAATATGGCCGGCCCATTGCCACTTGAGTTTATTTATTCTGTGAGCTATGTCCCTCAGAGAGACTCCAATCGTAGCCCGTTCCATAGCTCGCTGAACGACCTTGAATTTATGGACCAGCCGTACCGTGTGTGTCCCTGTTTCGGCCCCGTAAGTCATAACAGGCAGGACGCACTGGTTGAAGACCTTAGTCTTTAGGCTCTGTGAAATGCGCGACGAGAAGACCCAACGAAGTTTCCAAAAAGCTGCCAGCCTAGCTGAATTCTTCTGTTAGTCTCTCCCTCTCAAAGTTGTTTGTAGTTGTTCTCAAACTGCAGAGTTTGCCCGAGGTAAACATATTCTCGAACAACCTCGAGAGGACCGCCATTGACAACAATAGGTCCTGGTTTGACGTGTTCCTTGAACATAACCTGAGTTTTGTTCAAGTTCACCCTGAGACCAATGCGTAGTGAAGAATCAAGTCTTCGGACTTCTGTATAGTCTGTCGCACTGTGTGGATGTGGTGCTGTATCCTCTTCGAAACCCGGCCTGCTCTGGTAGCTGTAAGTCTTCGAGTCTTCGCGCTAGATGATACGTGATGACTTTTGAAAACAGCTTATACACGTGGCTAAGGAGCTTAATAGGGTCTTGTTCACCTTTTTAAAGAATAGAACAACCAAGCTCCTTCTCCACGCTTCTGGAGTTCTCCCAGAGAACAGGACCGAGTTAAAGAGCTCCCGAAGCTTTCCTAATACAGGTCATCTCCCGCTTTCAGATGCTCAGTCGTTATTCTATCCTCACCAGAGGCTTTTCCATTCTTAAGCTGTCTAAGAGCCGCCTCAATTTCGTCTTGGCTGACTTCTGGTAGGTCTTCTGTGAAATGGCTGGTTAAGATGGCTCTGAAATCCTCATTTGCGGACCAGGTCACGATGCATGCGATGCGTACAACTGACTATGGAAATTGTAGACTTCCAAATGAATCTCCGGCTTCGAAACGACGATATACCAAATAGATTTAGTCAACTTCGACAGGTGGTTTCTCCCAAGTGATTGGACGAACACTTTCGACACCCGGTCTTGCTCAATCGCTTTTCTATTGAGCGTGTGCTGGAGCATCGAAAGTCGTGTCGTACCAAATTCCTAATTGTTTTGTTGAATTCTGCCTTGATTTTTGTAAAAAAAACTCAATAATTGATATATTTTCTCAAAATTGATAAATTAATTCGAGCGGTGCCTCTTTTTTGAGAAGGACACATGAGTAGCTGTTGAAAATCAGTACATTTAGATACAAGTGGAGAAACTTTGTTATTGCAAACGAGGCGGGATTTACGCCCGAGCCGCAGGTGAGAATATTATGGAGCCGAGAAGTGCAGCAGTCGCGTGTATTAAACGACGTTTTTCAATACACTTTCGATGAAATAAAATAATAGAAGGAAAAGTATAAATATAAGAATAATTACCTTTTTTCCACGCTTTGCTTTTACAGGTTAAAGCAGAAGTACCTAAAGGTATGAAGCCGCTATACAGCCTAATATGAAAAAAAGAAAAATTTTCTGTCACAAATAAAAGTTAATTTCTGCATTTTTTTTTAAGTAATGATGTTTTTTCATGATATACTATTTATAAAAACAATTTAAATATTCAAAAATATAGTCGCCGTAAAGGCGCATGTCTCTTTGCCAATATTAAAAAACAACAATCTCAGTAAAAGTATAGTTATCTTTGAAAATTTTATTTTGTGAAATACATTGCATGTTGAACCTAATCATAGTGCGATAAGAGCCAGTATTTGAGGACATGTTTTGAAAAAAAAGTTTTTGAACGGAAAGAAAAATCTAGGTTCCTAAAATCTAATATTGTCTTCACAGAATATCCGCAAACCTTATGATAAGTATGTTTGGTTTATTTAAGGTTACAAGAAATTAAACTAAGGTACAAGTACTAAATAATACGTCGCGCAACATGGCATGTTCCCACTGCCGCGTCTGCCAGGAACATTTTGACGCCACGTCGCTCACACGCGGGTCCCAAACACAGTGATCACTTAACGAGCTTACCGGTTGTCATGGCAACCGGCTCTATGTGTAGGCAGAAAAATATGAGCCGAGTTCGATATCGTGACTCAATGTATATTTCGTTGACATCTGTATTCAATAAGCAATCTATATCAAAAGGTGTTCCATAAAATCTTTTTGTATGATATAATTGAACTGGAAATTATAAAACATGTTTTCTTTCATTGTTCGTTAGGGTTGGGAATTATTGGAAATTAGTAATAATACTAATATTCATTTTTACAATTTTTTTACAAAGGAGGATCCATGTGTACCAGATTCTCCAGTAGGGCCCACTAGTAGTAGGGTCTCATTGTCTTGTGAGGGCATAGGAGTCTTGGGGCTCACTCCGGATGCTCATTTAAACTAGTTAGTAAGACAACAGAAGATACCAGTAACATAAATGTTACGCTAACTGACAACACACAGGTACCTTCTTGCTCTCAAATAGCTAAATGTAAAAAAGGGGCTAAGCAGAATTCTATGCAATTATTTCACCTAAATATTCAAGGCTTCTCTTCAAAGCAATTAGAAATTGAATTGTTTCTAGAAAAAACTAAGTTTGAAATTGTTTGTTTCACTGAACATTGGTTAAAAGACTTTGAAATGCTAATTAATTACGCAAATTACAGTGTGGGCAGTTGCTTTAACCGGAAATCTAAGATGCGTGGGGGTTCATTAATCTTAGTTAAAAATTGTATTAAATTTAAGTCTCATAATGATATTGTTGATCTATCGGTTGAGCATAATATTGAACTGTCTTGTGTTGAGCTAGATAAGTATGTAATAGTGTACGTTTACAGACCCCCAAATTATCAGAACTACTCTTTATTTGAGTCAGTAATGGAGGATGCTTTAGCAAAACTTGCAACTAGTAATATATCACTAGTTATCTGTGGTGACTTTAATATTAATATTTTAGAAAAAACTTCAAATAGCAGTAGATTATTACATCTTTTTAATTCATTTAATTTGTTAAACGTGTTTTCGGAACCAACCCGAATTACTAAAAATACTGCTACATGTATTGATAATGTTTTTTGTTGTTGCGACTACTTAGATAAATCCATTGTAAATTACCTTCCTTCTGATCACAGCGGTCAAACCGTTGTTTTCGAGTCATACACACCATTACAAAAAATCCAGATAAAATCTAGACAAATAACACCCAGCAATTTGAATAATT
Source organism: Standfussiana lucernea (assembly GCA_964057025.1). Classification (NCBI taxonomy): domain Eukaryota; kingdom Metazoa; phylum Arthropoda; class Insecta; order Lepidoptera; family Noctuidae; genus Standfussiana; species Standfussiana lucernea. The sequence goes on from OZ059805.1 coordinate 15,394,681, forward strand.
TTAATAATAACTTAATTAGTAATTTATTAATTCCGGGATATATTTTTGAAAATGCAAATAAATTTTATGAGGAATTCTTTTCGGTAGTTTACACAGAGTTTAATAATACAATAAAAATTAAAACTAAATCTATTAGCCCAAAGTTTTTGTTCAGTGACTGGGCAACTAAGGGTATTAGGAAAAGTAGGGAGCGATTGTTTGATTCAAAATGGTTGAGTTGAATGATGGCTGATCCATGCGTCATGTTCGTGAACGGGCGCTGTCAGTTGTGACTGGTCATCTCGCAGCTGCCATGGATTATTGTATTTTTGAATTGTTAATTTTATCTTTTTATTCTGGAAGCTCTTACTCGCACGTCTTTCTACATCGTTCTCACATGTATGTTTAATCTCGACATGAATGATGTAACCGAGACTTTGTAACAACAATGTTTTAAAAGAGTGTCCATGGAGTTTCTTGCCCATTCTTCTCCATAGAGATCTACGCTTTCGAATGGGCAACTACAGTACTTTCACAAGTTATTATGCCCTGTGACTGGGACTGTAGCTTAGTTTATTTTTTGTGTTTTGACATTCAAAAGTGCCTGTAATGGTCTAATTGAAATAAATGCTTTGAGTTTGAGTTTGAATATTATTGATTGGTTACTTGTAAAGTAATTAATTAAACACGAGGAGTGTTTAAGTGTACAATAAGAACGAAAAAAGAAACTTTAAGCCACAAACATTTAGTTACAACAGATTTTTTCCTCAAAGGTAAACAAATAATATCACTGCATCTATTAGCACGCCGCGATCCAAGAACCTTCTTTTAATAAATGTCTTCGTTTCACTTCACAGAAAAAGCATTCAATATTTTTCTTCGGAGACCGTTCAGTATGTAATCAATGCAGTACAAACTAGGGGTCCAAGATCTCAGGGCCACCAGACCTTACTTATTTTCTGATTAACAAATTGTGTGGGATCGAGTTGTGTTATTATATACTGTGAACGTATGCCTATCTGCTAGATTGGGCGGACGGCCAATTTTCTGCGAATTGCTAAAATTACGTAAAAATATTGCCTACTTTTTTATAATTGTAATAATTACTTGTAGCCAGAATTATCCATCAGCAACTTGCTCTAAAATACAGCCTTGTGGAATCGGAAGTGCCGTACTATAGGTATGAGCCCGAACCAGTTATTGAAAATGGTAATATCACACTGTACTGGGATCAATCCATCATCACTGACAGGACTCTTTAATTGTGGCCAACAAGCCTGATATAGTGGTGGTGGATCGATCAGAGCGGCGTGCAATGGTTGTTGACATAACGGTCCCGCATGATGGGAACATCGTGAAAGCCGAGAAAGAAGAGCAAATCAAGTATCTTGACTTAGCTCGCGAGATTGTCGACATCACTCAGCGATCATTGTGCCGATAGTCGTTTCAGCCAATGGCTTAATTGCCAAGAGCCTCGACCAATACCTGAGGAGGCTCTCGTTAGGCAGCTGGATCAAAGGCTTGATACAGAAAGCGATTCTCCTGGACACGGCTCGTATTGTTAGGAGGTTCCTCTCTCTGGAGCCCTGACCGCCGCTAACTTGGACCCTGTTTCCGATACCGGTGGGCTACTACTTTTTATATTTTTTATTGTTTTTTTATACTAATTTAATATAGGAATATTTAAAAATGTAAAAATAAGTGAAAAAAATAAATAAAGGAAATATTGTACTTATAGAATATTTTTAAAAACTAATAATCAACACTGCCAAACACTTCCAGTTGGTGAAAATTTCTGCCAGACGCTTTTGAAGACCGGAAAAAATGTGATTTTACGTTGTTTTTTTTTATTTTAGTCTAAGTCTATTTTTTATAATTATTTGAAACTTTATTTTGTTAGTCAGACAATAAGTAAGGTTTAGCGGCCCTGGGATCTTGCTTTATAGTTAAGATTCAATGTTGTCGACGGCTCGGGCCGAAGTTGTTCGGTGCGAGTTTACGAGTAGTGCCGAGTCGGGATCGAGTGGCGGTAACAATGCAATTGATCAATCATATCGAGTCGTTGTTTATTCGATTGCCGAGCCCGCCAGCCGGTGGCGATCCGCTGTGGATCCGATGCGGATACAGTGCGGATACGACGCCGCCATTGTGTTTAATCAGCGTGCACGGAGCGAGGTGCGCGGCGATTCCACTCGTAATTGTGTGTTGTGTTAGTGGATGTAACGTGTGTGTGTGCGATTTGACGTGAAATTGGGAAGAGATTAATAGACTAATACTGCCTCGTTTGTCTCGTCGCGTCGGTGCACGCGCGATTGCTGAGCATGACACCCTGGGTTCGTTTCCTGGGTGGGGCAAAGTGTTATTGGGTTTATTCATCAGGAATTGCTCAGTAGCAGCCACCCAGTCTGGATTTGTACTCGATTGATGGCAATAGGCTCGCCCTCTATTACATGGGACTTAAAAATAACTGGCGAAATGTGGGAGTAGGTACTTGTTGGGTGCGACTCTGCCTAACCCTTCGAGGATTACAAGGCGTCATGTTAAGTTATATGTAGTTTTCATCAAAGCATCGACTTTCATGGAACCTATGTAAACACTCAAATAAAGCGTCAGTATTGTAAGTGGAACAGTAACGCAAGACGATGTTTCGAAGAAACTTCACCCTTAGTTTTTTAACTTAGGCTCATTAATAAACTAAGTCTTATATAATTTAGTACTCGGAATTTGATTATATTATTATATAGTATAGATATGAAACCAAATACTTTAACAACAATTTAACTTTTTTAGACCACAGTTTTAGACCAATATTTAAATACATTCCAACAATAAATTATACCAAATATGAAACCAAATACTTTTACAACACGAAACGAAAGACATCTAACAACCAACATCGATGCAGTTTACCCGGCGAGGGTCGTTCTTTCATGGAACATGTATAACACCGCGATCTAGAAATTGGCGTCAAATGAACAACGCCATCTATCGAGCACGGAGTTGAACTGCTAAAATTTAATGAATGGAAAGCGACCGAACAAATAATATAGGCTATGAAAATTTTCAAAGCAGCGCCATCTAAAGTACCTTTGGCTGTCATAACTTTTTGAAAAACCCGATAAGTCGATTTAAAGTTATCTTGTGAGCACTTCATCTTCCTTCATTAGTACCAGTTTGATTTAATAGATGTCGTTGCATGTATCTTACGAAAAGGCGATCAGTTCTTCTTGAAAACAATAATAAATTCATATATCTTTTGATAGAGAGCAGGGATTGCAATGAAATAAAAACCAATAACGCAAATAATAAAAACCAATAATATTGGCTATCATAACTTTTTGAAAAACTCGGGCAGTCGATTTAAAAGTGACCTTGTGTGCACATTTATTCATTAGTACCGTTTTAGTTCAATAGATGTAGTTGCATGTTTCTTAAGTAACGATGATGATCGCTTCTTGGACACTTTAAATTCATATATATATATTTATTAAGAGCACGGATTGCAATGAAACAAAAACTAATACCTTTTCTAAATTCCGCACAATACTTCTGTAGTAAAGCTAACCACATTGGTTTTGAAATTTTCACGTGATACTTAAACAAACAAACAGCCGAAGACTCACAGACTGCAGACATACAGACACACAGACAAAAATTCAAAAAATAGTAGAAATGGGTTCTGTTTGTTATCCTTTAACACCCCTACAATTTTTTTTATAAATATTTTCAATGTACAGAACCGCCACGTCTACAGATTTATTATATGTATAGAAGATAATGTTACAACCAATTTCAGTAATAATGTGAAGTTACAATATTCTTCACTATCTCTCTAAAAGATGATCATTGTGATCGTCACTCTACAAAAGTGTTGATTTTTAAGCAAAAGAAGTATGGCATTTTGCAGTAACAGGGTGCAAGTGAGAACAGTCCTTTGCCAAGGAGTTACAAAAATAATAAATAAATAAATTAGGCTAATTAAAAACATGTACAGCACAGCTACATGATGTTGTTTGCATAAGAGATTACGCAAAACTATGCTACTCTATATATCTATGCCTATGATTTTCTTTTTCAAAATAACATTTCCGTAAACTCGTTGATAATGACCAATTTACGTAGATAACTCAAGATAATCGCAACCAGATACATACCGAAATATTAATCTAGACAAATCACCAAATTGAATAAAACAAATAATATCTTTAAAGTAGTTTTAGACCGCGGAGGCAAAATAACGAGCTGTAATCAATCACTACAAAACAATAACAACAAAAAATATTTCATAATTTATGTTTGTAATGAGTCCATTAGTGTTCGCATATGTGACTGTTCCTAAATTACCCTAGGCTGATAAAATTTTCGTTTTTCCTAATTCATGGTAATATTAGTATGAAAGTCGGTTTCCCTGAGGGGGAAAGGGACGCGCCCCGCCTTCCGCGCGCCCCTGTGAGGTTCGTCCGCCTGACTGGATTTCCTCCCCACCGGTATAAGAAAGTGGACTGAATTCCCAATTTGGGGCTGCCCTGTCCCGACTTTGAAAGCTAAGGGACAGGGAGGGGACACAAGGTGAAGTTAGTATTGGGAATTCACTGTTAAGACACATACATGAATAATATCAAATCATATAATACCTAACAATAATAAAATGTGACTCTAATAAGACGAGAGGGCGCAAAATATGATATATTGTAGTAAAGGTGGTAATAGGAACGTTACGCTTGCGCTTAAGAAATTCATTATATACAGTTACGTTAACTTTATTATTTCTAATGTACTACGAACCCATTTCTATGGCATGTAATCCGGTACAATAATTGCCCCAGTACGTGACTGTTAGACCTAAGCGCATAGGTCCACTAAGGACACTGCTACGAATTCTAACAGAACACGCTCCCTAAGCATTCTTCACATGTCTTTCTCAATCCTAAGGCAGAGTTCTGAGAAGTCCAGCTGCCATTGAGGAAGGTATGTTTAAATAGTTTTTCCTACACGCGTATTCACGTTAGTACACCCTTACGGCAGTCTACCCCATCAATATGATAACACACAACTTGCACAAGCGCACCGCAGACTCAGTCTGTAGCAGAACATATTGCGATTGTTATTGGTGAACGCCGAAGTGGTAGTTCTATCGTCACTTCACATTTCCTTACTCTTCCCCATGTCGTTGGTTGCGTGTCTCGCTAAATAGTGTCGATTCAGTAATTGGCGTACCATATGCCTGGGTTTATTTTAACGAGACACAGTTAGTCCCTAGCGTTCCTTAGAACGGTGTTATCAGATCAGTTTGGGATAATTCGTGAAGCCTAACCCCACTCCCGGAAATGCGCGTCAACAATCTCTACGCAATGTCTCTGAGCTAGACCTTTATAGGAAGCAGTATTCATCAGCAGCGTTCGGTTGGTTTGTACTACAAGTCAGCATTATAGTCTGACTATCAAAAGTTTGTATTAATCGAACTGTGAATATTACGGTTCTGCCTCCCATTTGTGTTTCGTCAGATAAACGTCTCATCGTCAATAGTCGGGTGTATTATTGTACAGTGTAATGTATGCATTGAGGTGAATGTAGAGTAGTGGGAGGTTTTCGCCGGTTCCCTATAACCAAACGCAAATGACGGATATTTGCCAAAGGTACGGAAAGTGGATATATAACACATGAGATAATAGTATACATTGTGATACAATATAGAAGCTGCTCCGTCCGCTGGAATGAATGATTATTAACAGTTCTTCTACACTACCGTCAGACTGCTACTATGAGCTATTAGTTAAATACAATTAACACTTACCATGTGTTCATTGAAACTAGTCACAATTCACTTACAGAATACTGCACACATTACCAGTTTTGCCTCCGCCACACCTTATCTCCTTCCACTTTCATACACTGATTTTAACTAGATTTAATACTACTACTTATATTTAACTTATAATATATTAATCGCTCTCTTACAACAGTCCACTGGGACATGTGCATCTTGGTACCAAGACTACGCTAATTTCACTAGCCTAACCTAGGACGTCCTAGAACTTCGTGGTCTTAAATTCACCACCTTGACTTATTTCGACTACTCTAAGGTCCGACCCCGTCCGTGTTCTCAAACTAACTTAACTTTATTTGCTTATTTCGACCGAACCCTATAGCGGTCTAAGACCGACTGCCTCGAGTCTCCTTCTTTCCTTTCAAACACCCTAAAAATACCACGCCTGCCTAACGCCCGTTTTTGCCATTGTTTTAAAGGTTCTCTTCGGTTCAGCCTCTAAACGTGGCTCCCAGATGTGCACTCGCATTGAGGAATGCACTTACAAACCGTATATTTTTTATCGTTTCTCAAGAATTCATCGAAGTATTAGTTTTGGCCTGTCAGCCGGCTTTTATCTCAAGTTCACTTCCCATTAAATAGACAATTTATGCATTTACGAGTGGCTAATATTATTTTACAATTCTAAGAAGGGACGGAGCGTTTTGTTATTAATTACAGTAACTTGTCAGGCTGTCAAGCCATAAAATAAAGGTTTAATATGCTTGTAAGTGTCCCGATACCATGTGATGATGTTGAAATAAATATGGACTAAGATATTCGCTTAATAATTAGGAATACGTGACAGACAGTCACATTCCCCCCTCTGAAAATCAGACGCGTGACGCAGTACAGCGGATGAGCTTTCACAATAGGATAATCTGTGCCTTTCCATGACATTACTAGAGAGTTTGAATGTTCATATATTTGTTATGTTCACCCAATAAGAACATTATAACCGTTCTAACTGGACCATTAATCTAATAAGATGCATCATCTGCTTATAATTTTGCTTAGTTTCGCAGAAGTATCTTCAATCGTTATATAATTGCTCTATTTGAACTTATTCTCCTTCAAAATATTTTTGTCATTTACAATGTTTCAGGTAATTTCAGAAGACCTGTGCATGCTTATAATTTTAGTTTTACATACCAGAGTCTCTTCTAAGAGTATATGTGCTACCTACGCTGCTCCATCGTTCTTAACTCAGCCTACCGCAGCTGCCGCTGGACAGAGGCCTTTCCCATCGCACCTCAACGCTGAGTTAGCTGCTCGCAGCTGTATCCAGGAATAGCTGAAATAGTCGGCATATAGACATATTAGACTTTATTCCATTTAGTCGCCCCCCTCCGATTCAAAGAGGAGAGAGTAGTTCTGAAATCCAACTATAGTTGGAAAGCTGTATAATGTTATGTAATTTGAGATAACGCTCACTTGTACATTTATATATAGAATAAGAGCTTATCCAACATTAAAATCACAAAGTATCTTGTGAACCTTCATTGAGCAAATAGAATCTTGACCTCGGTCTTTATTTTGAAATGTAGACACCCTAGATTATCCACACAATTATTAGCTTATATTAGGACAAGGGGTTATAACTTTCTCACTTGGAAATTAAAATATTGGTAAGAATTTAACCTTACGTTGAATATTGGAACTGATTAGGTAGATTTATATAGCTCAAAACAAAATATAATTATTGTTGAGTCAACAAAGTCATTCCACGTGACTACGGGAAACAATAATTAGAGTTCAATAAGAGTGGAACTTAGCTTTGTTACTGTAACAGCGTTACGGCTGCCGCAGGAGTCAGCCCATATCAGCTGAATTTGATGGAACTTTGATACAAGCGCCACGCACAACCCAAAGGTTTAGACAGCCAAGCGAAGTTTGGAATATCCTGGAATTCGAAATAAGGCCACACGAGTATCTATGCAATTATTTGACACATGCTACTACAGCGTCGGGAAGTTTCAGGTTAACTTTCAATGATAATAGTTTAATGAATCTCTTAGTTAACTTAATCGACTAAGATCTAAGTACTAATAATATAAAGTTTACCCATAGTTGAGGGCGTGTCTTATTTCTATGTTCACTCTCTCACGCACTCATACTCGTACAAATACAAACCGTGCAATTGCAAACATATGTCAAAATCTTGCTATTTACTATCAAACACGAAACTTTCATCTATAGGGAATCGAACCCATCATTTAAGGTGCACTGAAACACAAGCAACCATCTTACAAACTGTTATTCACTAAAGAGTACCTATAACGTGCGGGAATCGAACCCACTTTAACTAGTATCGGAACCAAAGCCTTTTAAATCAATAGAACGTGTAGTAATCGAACCCAAAAACCGTAACACAGGAATCTGATTACTTATCAACTATTGCGTCAGACGGGAATCGAACCCAAAATCCATGATAATGGAATGGAAATATATCAACTGATAAATCATGCGGGATTTGAACCCGCTACCAGTGGTTGAAGAATTCATTCACGATAACCAAACCGTTATCTAATTCAAAATATGTTATTTTAGCCGTTGTAACTAGCCATCTCTCACAATTCCTAGAGCCATATAATTACGTTGTGTTGTTATTGTAGTAACCCATAAATTGTCCTTTCTCGTTGCACTGAAGTGAATCAGTACATTTAATGACGAGAATCCTGGTCACGGCACCACATGTGACTGTTTCTAAATTACCCTAGGCTGATAAAATTTTCGTTTTTCCTAATTCATGGTAATATTAGTATGAAAGTCGGTTTCCCTGAGGGGGAAAGGGACGCGCCCCGCCTTCCGCGCGCCCCTGTGAGGTTCGTCCGCCTGACTGGATTTCCTCCCCACCGGTATAAGAAAGTGGACTGAATTCCCAATTTGGGGCTGCCCTGTCCCGACTTTGAAAGCTAAGGGACAGGGAGGGGACACAAGGTGAAGTTAGTATTGGGAATTCACTGTTAAGACACATACATGAATAATATCAAATCATATAATACCTAACAATAATAAAATGTGACTCTAATAAGACGAGAGGGCGCAAAATATGATATATTGTAGTAAAGGTGGTAATAGGAACGTTACGCTTGCGCTTAAGAAATTCATTATATACAGTTACGTTAACTTTATTATTTCTAATGTACTACGAACCCATTTCTATGGCATGTAATCCGGTACAATAATTGCCCCAGTACGTGACTGTTAGACCTAAGCGCATAGGTCCACTAAGGACACTGCTACGAATTCTAACAGAACACGCTCCCTAAGCATTCTTCACATGTCTTTCTCAATCCTAAGGCAGAGTTCTGAGAAGTCCAGCTGCCATTGAGGAAGGTATGTTTAAATAGTTTTTCCTACACGCGTATTCACGTTAGTACACCCTTACGGCAGTCTACCCCATCAATATGATAACACACAACTTGCACAAGCGCACCGCAGACTCAGTCTGTAGCAGAACATATTGCGATTGTTATTGGTGAACGCCGAAGTGGTAGTTCTATCGTCACTTCACATTTCCTTACTCTTCCCCATGTCGTTGGTTGCGTGTCTCGCTAAATAGTGTCGATTCAGTAATTGGCGTACCATATGCCTGGGTTTATTTTAACGAGACACAGTTAGTCCCTAGCGTTCCTTAGAACGGTGTTATCAGATCAGTTTGGGATAATTCGTGAAGCCTAACCCCACTCCCGGAAATGCGCGTCAACAATCTCTACGCAATGTCTCTGAGCTAGACCTTTATAGGAAGCAGTATTCATCAGCAGCGTTCGGTTGGTTTGTACTACAAGTCAGCATTATAGTCTGACTATCAAAAGTTTGTATTAATCGAACTGTGAATATTACGGTTCTGCCTCCCATTTGTGTTTCGTCAGATAAACGTCTCATCGTCAATAGTCGGGTGTATTATTGTACAGTGTAATGTATGCATTGAGGTGAATGTAGAGTAGTGGGAGGTTTTCGCCGGTTCCCTATAACCAAACGCAAATGACGGATATTTGCCAAAGGTACGGAAAGTGGATATATAACACATGAGATAATAGTATACATTGTGATACAATATAGAAGCTGCTCCGTCCGCTGGAATGAATGATTATTAACAGTTCTTCTACACTACCGTCAGACTGCTACTATGAGCTATTAGTTAAATACAATTAACACTTACCATGTGTTCATTGAAACTAGTCACAATTCACTTACAGAATACTGCACACATTACCAGTTTTGCCTCCGCCACACCTTATCTCCTTCCACTTTCATACACTGATTTTAACTAGATTTAATACTACTACTTATATTTAACTTATAATATATTAATCGCTCTCTTACAACAGTCCACTGGGACATGTGCATCTTGGTACCAAGACTACGCTAATTTCACTAGCCTAACCTAGGACGTCCTAGAACTTCGTGGTCTTAAATTCACCACCTTGACTTATTTCGACTACTCTAAGGTCCGACCCCGTCCGTGTTCTCAAACTAACTTAACTTTATTTGCTTATTTCGACCGAACCCTATAGCGGTCTAAGACCGACTGCCTCGAGTCTCCTTCTTTCCTTTCAAACACCCTAAAAATACCACGCCTGCCTAACGCCCGTTTTTGCCATTGTTTTAAAGGTTCTCTTCGGTTCAGCCTCTAAACGTGGCTCCCAGATGTGCACTCGCATTGAGGAATGCACTTACAAACCGTATATTTTTTATCGTTTCTCAAGAATTCATCGAAGTATTAGTTTTGGCCTGTCAGCCGGCTTTTATCTCAAGTTCACTTCCCATTAAATAGACAATTTATGCATTTACGAGTGGCTAATATTATTTTACAATTCTAAGAAGGGACGGAGCGTTTTGTTATTAATTACAGTAACTTGTCAGGCTGTCAAGCCATAAAATAAAGGTTTAATATGCTTGTAAGTGTCCCGATACCATGTGATGATGTTGAAATAAATATGGACTAAGATATTCGCTTAATAATTAGGAATACGTGACAGACAGTCACACATACATTACGTGTTTCTATCATAAATTATATTAGAGCAGTCGGCGAGATAAGCTGCCTACTTGCAGCTTCAGCTCGTCTTAACGTTTTGGCCTTAATTAAATTATCTGCGGAATATTCATGTGGGAACCAAAACGACGCGCTTTAAAAACTCCGCGTACATATTTTTTAAAGCGGTGGCTTGGGCAACGGACACGTTGACTCGCGGTGAACGGTTCTTTCACTTTTTACAAGATTCAAATTGCTGCAAGCCGATGTTACTTCGCACTCTTGTTCAATAAAGGTGCAGGTTTCTCGCTCATCATTTCGGTGCGCGAAGTTTAACCTCAAGCTCATCAACTCGCCAGCTGAGAGCTCGCACGGCACTACAGGTGATGGAGTTTCAATTAAATAATATTATCAATTAATCAAATAGCATATAGTATAGTTGCGAGCGCCGCATAGTGCACTGTGTTGGTCGAGCAATTAGGATCATATTATAATTGCCATTCTTCACATTTTATTCAATCAGTTTTTATTTCAATTTTGTGTCAAATCAAACAGTTTGCTGGGAACAGTTATTTGCTTTTCAATTCTATTGAATACCTTTAGTATTAAATATTAAAATGGTCTCTGTGCGTCCGCGTCGGTGGCCGCGCGCGGTTGACCAGTGAACAAATAAAAAGATTTGTTTTTAGATATCAGACTATAATTATGTTTCTGTTTGATTTTAATAATGGTTTATTAAAATCAAATACTTTATAACACCTAATTTCAGTTTATAGTAAAGATTTATTGTGTATACTAATGTTACGTTCATTTATTTCTGATTACCTTTTTTTAATACACCTAATACAATTATTCTGATTGGTTTCTTTAATTTGGTTTCCCCAGAAATTAGTAGACAGCTTACATGCTACAGCCAGCTGTCGCTGTCGCTGCCGCTGACTCCTGTCAGCGTGGTGTGTGCTCGTCAAGTCACCCTCGACCCTGGCGGCCCTCTGGCTGTCCTTGAACCGTCTCTGTGTCCTGTGATAAACCATAAACTCCATAAACTCTAATCAACGCAATTATAACTCTAAATTCAACCTTTGGACTTGGCTGCAGTGATATGAAACTATGGGAAAATCAAGAAAACATACATGTTTTCTTGATTTTTCTTGAGTTACGTTTCAACGTAACTAATCAGGAGCTTACAGAAGAGAGCTTTACTATTTATTTATCATCATTCATTAATTATCCTTATACCGATTTACATGGGGTCAGCGCATGTTATCCTGTTCCATACTTCTCTTTTAGCCATCCACGCTTCATACATTCGCCTTCACATTATATTTATTTTCATTCATACCACGACAACCGATTACCATACCACTTTTCAGTCACCGGGGCATATTAAGCATCTTATGAAAATTCTCTTTTCTCTGCTGTGAATTACTCCACAGAAACGTTTAGAGTATACCATGTGACACTCGGTTATAATGTAGCTTCCCCTCTTGGTGGAAGAATTTTCGAATCAGAATAATTAACATCAGAATAATCAAAGTGAAATAATTATATATAGTAAGTTGATTAACAAATTTTAGTTCCCGTCATGCCTAGTGGAATGACATCATTACAATATTAATATTCAAATCTCTCTAACGTGTAACATGTACGTCTCGTTAAGGTCAGTGATGGCGGCACGTCGCGCGTCGGTCGGCGCCGGTGTTGCACCTGCGAGCTAGCGCGTACAGTGTGTTATCATTTACATCCACTCCGGTATTAGTGCAGCTAATTGATACGCTATCTACGGCTGAGAGTATCTGTTACAATAACAACGCGTCTTGTGTGCGTTCAATAATTACTATGTATGAGTACACTACAATGGGTGGCAGAAAAACTCTGACACCAGGTTAGGCACTGATCACACGATAAAGAAGAAAGTATGATATAATAACGGATCATTTTGATATGGGTGAATAATAACGTCACATTAAAACAGTATTGTGAATAGTCAATTGGAACACAATTGCAATGAATTCCCATCGACATTAATAACCCTTCCAATTTTAGTTAATAGAAATAAAATAAATGTAACAAATTAGACTATAATGGACTTCGATCAAGACATCAAAATTCACAGTGTAATAGCTATGAAGCTAGCACTGCATAGCTGTAGTATCCCCGCACTGCAATAAAATGTGTAGTGAAACTGTAGTGAGTAGAGTGTGCAATCGTGCGATCGTGCTCAGCCGCACTTTTTCTTCTCAAGGGCGCTTCATTACCTCGCCCCCTGCCACGCCGCGCCACCTGCTACGCGCCCTGCGACACGTGCGGATAAGAAAAGTTTTCAACACATTAACGTCATTAAATGAGCACATGAATAAAACTACCCCCCCCCCCCTTGCCACATACACACCGCAGTACCACGTGGGTATCATATAACAGTAAATGTAACCAAGTTACGATGATGTTAGTCAAAGTGAAACGTGAAACTATCCTTAAGACGAAAGTATAAAAATCCGTATTGTTCACTGCATAGTGGAAGAAACAGGAAATTTTTCGTTGAACAGAAAAAAAAACATTTCATATCTCGGAGTAATTCTGTTTAGTGCACCGTGACCACTGCGAGTCAGCGAGGTAATAACAAACAACGTCGGGCTGACTCCCGCATCAGGCCGCGAAGGAAAGAATCGCGCTTTTTTGTCGTTAGACACGCAAACAGAATGAGATTAAACTGCTAAATTCAAAGCAGTTCCTTTAACCAGACGGCACAAAAGAGCCACACCACTGACGGCACTGACGGCACTGACCGACCAACTGAATATTACATTTTCAATTCTGAGCCACGAGTTAATACTGCTCAGCTCATACGAAGTCAGCGGGCAGGGGAGCAGGCACCTCCAAGGTACTCTTCTACTCTTGAAGCGTTTTTTGTTTCGTACCATTTCCTTCAAAACGTCATACAGAATTTTGCTGCACTAAAATTTCCAAACGAGGTGCTCCGATAGAAATCGAAGTAAAAGCAAGTCGGACAGCCACCGCTCCGGACTGCCGCCGCTTCCCGCCTGGTTCGTGTGACGCGGCTTAAACTGTGCGGTGGGCAGACCTCTCGGAAATCCAAGATAAGAGGATATGCAGAGAACTCTCAAATTCGATGACTCGCAGTATAATTCACAGAGTCAATAGTTGTAGCGCAAAAGTTTCAGTTCTTCAGTCAGCAATCGTTAATGCCACTTAAAAGTTGGTGAAAGCGGAAGAGTGAACAGAGAGTTGCAAATAACGCCGAAATGATAAACGGTATTCATAAGCTGGTTCGTGCGCAACTTATCAACCATTATTAATTTAGCAGACGAACGCCTTGAATGGCGTCGCTGCTTTGTGAGGTTTATAAAAAGATTCCGTTTAGTTTGCCTGTATCGTAATATTCCTTGAAATAAATCTTATGCCCGAGCTCTTGTTTCCCGAAGCACGGTGGTATCATACCACCAATTTTCGGGCTTCTACTGAGAAATTCCTAAGCCTAATAGGAAAACCCGCTAAGTCGTTTTGCCCGACCATGCTCGGCAGTCGCACTCGTGACCGCTGCTCCCTCGGTCTCCAACGGAACAGCAGAAGTAAAATAATATGCTGCACACAAGCGGGTAGTCTGCATGCGGCGGCGGAGCGCCCTGGTGTGCTCACTACGACGACGTGGGCTCACTTCGCTGAGACACGACGGTGCACAATTTAGTAAGGGCCGTGTGTTTCCGCCGGTCGCTCCCCCTCCGCCCGCACACCGCACCCATCCCCGTGTAAACCCCTAACGAAGCTTGTTTCGGAAACATAGTAATTCGTATCACAACTGCGAACAATTTAAGAGAATTTTCAATTTAAGAATTCACTTTTAATAATAAAAGGATGGGGTAACTACACTACTACTATATTAAGGGTAATATGTGCCGCTCCGCTGGTCGTTGATGTCCTTTTATAATTTCATGAATAATTCTTTTCGCATTGATTTTCGAAATCCAATATCTCAAACTGTATTTATATCATTAAAATCACATAGATTAACCGTGTCCTATGCTGACATGGAATAAATGAATGATTTTCTTTTGGCTAATCTGAAGTAGTTGCGAAAGGATCAGGATTTCAATTCCAAGAAAGGTTTCTTCAATAAATCAACCGATCTTCGGTTTTTCTTAAGCGAGTCGACACTTACACCCGTATCTATGGTCAAGTTAATGTAATTATTTGAGCTTAAGTAATTACGTGTGATTTTTTTTATGCCAAAGACAAAAATTTAGACGAAGTAAGAACCGTTAAAGAAACAAAGCTGAGAATTGTAACTTATTGCAGTTCTAACTTCAAGCAATTACTAAACTACATAATAAAAATCATCAAAAAATGACATTTACTCAAGAAAAAACTTTGACTTGTTTATAGATACTGGTGTAAATCTCTCAATGAAAGCACAATGAAGTCTAATTATAATACCTACAGCAAAAATAAAAATAAAAACATATTTGACAATAAATTGTTATTGCTTCAAGTGGCTTGTTAAACAAACAAGTGTAACTGTCTGTCACGTACTCCTAATGATTAAGAAAATATCTTAGTCGATATTTATTTCAAAACTAGCTGACCCGCGCAACTTCGTCTGCGTTACATTTTTGATTAATGGTCCGCTCCTATTGGTCGCAGCGTGATGTTATATAGCCTTCCTCGATAAATGGGCTATCCAACATTAAAATAATGTTTCAATTGGAACCAGTAGTTCCTGAGATTAGCGCGTTCAACCAAACAAACGAAATCTTCAGCTTTATAATATTATATAGTATAGATATGAAAACAAATACTTTTACAACACGAAACGAAAGACATCTAGCAACCGACATCGATGCTCACTAGAACTCGCTACGCCCCCGCATGGAGGCGCGGCTGGCGGGGTATGGACATGGTCCTTGGGCCCGCGGTTTCGAATGGTGTGCCCGTGACGACGGGCACCCTCATTACGTTGGCCTTGTAGGCCCAGCCGAGGGGCAAGCGCGCGCACGCAACTTGCCTATGTGTAGTTGCAAGAAATGTCCGGTAGGAGCCGCTACGGCGCTATGTAAATAGCGCCGCTTTCTGCACGCCCCCTCGGCGGTGACGACCAGCGACGGCGACATCGATGCAGTGTACCCGGCGAGAGCCATTCTTTCACGGAAAATCTTAACACCGCGATTCAGAAATTGGCGTCAAATGAACACCGCCATCTATCGAGCATGGGTTAAACTGCTAAAATTTAATCCATGGAAAGCGACCGAACAAACAATATACGCTATGAAGATTTTCAAAGCAGCGCCATCTAAAGTACCTTTTGCTGTCATAACTTTTTGTAAAACCCGATAAGTCGATTTAAAGTTATCTTGTGAGCACTTCATCTTCCTTCATTAGTACCAGTTTGATTCAATAGATGTCGTTGCATGTATCTTACGTAAAGGCGATCAGTTCTTCTTGAAAACAATAATAAATTCATATATCTTTTGATAGAGAGCAGGGATTGCAATGAAATAAAAACTAATAATATTGTCTATCATAACTTTTTGAAAAACTCGGGCAGTCGATTTAAAAGTGACCTTGTGTGCACATTTATTCATTAGTACTATTTTAGTTCAATAGATGTCGTTGCATGTATCTTAAGTAATGATGATGATCGCTTCTTGAACACTTTAAATTCATATATCTTTTGATCAAGAGCACGGATTGCAATGAAACAAAAATTAATACCTTTTTTAAGTAACCACATTGGTTTTGTAATTTTCACGTGATACTTAAACAAACGAACATAGCCGAAGACTCACAGACTGCAGACAAACAAACTGCACACAAACAGACAAAAATTCTAAAAATAGTAGAAATGGGTGCTTTTTGTTATCCTTGAAAACCCCTACTATTTTTTTTCTAAATATTTTCAATGTACAGAAATGCCACATCTACAGATTTATTATATGTATAGATCTAGATATAGAAGATAGATATAGATCATCACACGGTATCGGGACACTTACAAACACATTAAACCTCTATTTTATGGCTTGACAGCCTGACAAGTTACCGTAATTAATAACCAAACGTCCCTATCCTTATCCTTAGAATTTTAAAACCATATTAGACTACTTGCGAACGCATAAATTCTTTATTTAATGGGAAACGGACTAGACACAAGTGTTGACTGACAGGCCAAATCGAATATTTCAACGAATTCTTAAGAAACGCTAAAGTATCCGATTTCTAAGCTCAACTGATAATAGCAGTGAAACATCTGGTTGCAATGGATCCCGGTCACGAGGACCGAAATGGTTCCTTAAAACAATTAAGATGTTTGCACAAAAACGGCAATAAAACAGCCGTGTAGTAAAAGAGGAATAAGCTGGTAGTGGTGTTTTTTAAAGAGAAGCTGGAGATGAAGAAAAGGATGGAACTCGAGGCAGTCGGTCTTACACCGCTATAGGGTTCGGACGAAATAAGCTAATGGAATTAAGTTAGGAGACTCGGTGGATAGCGAGAGCCTATGTCCAAGTGGGTTATCGCAATAGTGCGATGGTAATTGAATAAGTTAATTATAGTTGGGTTAAAAGCCCTGTTTAGTCGAATCGAGTGGGTTTGTTGGTTAGCGGCTGGGTGAGTCCTTTATTACAATAATTATCCTAGGCTGATGGTTTAATTAAAGTTCTTCAAACTAAATAGACAGAAACGTGTTACTGGGGAGTTTGTTACCACACTTCTTCTCCCCAGTTCCAACACTAGGAAATGGTTAAGGGTGGGCGCTTTTGGAGGTGTCTATAGGGTTTCAATAGAGTTGATTCCCAACTCTATTGCAAAACGATTCGTTTTGATTATCAACTCTAATATCTGGTATTTCTTGAATTATGTATTCATTAGCTCTAAGTAACAATTCAGCATTTGCTTTTTGAGTTTTGATTCTCAACCCTATTATGGAATAATCTATTCTGTACCGTACCTTTTACAAATGATTCGGTCAGGCTGACACTAACACGTATCTTGCCCTGCACGCCAAGTGCACTTTACATGGGGAGGGATTGGAATGGTTTTATACCACATCCATTTTATAACCAGTCTAAGGACTGTTAGGGACCATGTCTACTGATTAGCACGATGATCGACGTTCTGCCGCTGAAAAGACGCCTTGTTACGTACACCAGTTCGAAAGAACTGCTAGGGACAATGCTTACTAAGGAAGTATAGCTCTGAGTGCTCCAGGTGTAGATGCAAGGTATCGTGTGAGTCACGATTGACCTATTACCTGTTACGTTAGCGTAAGGGTTACTTACGAGAACTATATTGGTTGCAATATAAATATACTTAGCTTTATCTAGTTATGTTTTACCCTTTTGAAACCACTTTCAATATATTTCAATAACTATGAAATCCCTAGTTTGATTTACTATATCTTTCAATCCTTTCCTCGTTCTTATATTGTTACGAGGCATTGGACTTCTTCATGTTAAGGAATTCATTTCTCTAAGTCGGTGGAAAGGAATCCAGTCTGAGACGAACCTCATAGGGGCGCGCGGATGGCGGGGCGCGTCCCTTTCTCCATCGGGGAAACCGACGTTCACGTTAATATTACCATGATTTAGGAAATACGAAAATTTTATCAGCCTATGGTAATTTACGAAGAGTGACAACGGCATCAATTAATTAGAATGTTGTTTTTGTGTGCGCAAGGCTCGTCGTTGCAACTTGTTACAAGTTGGGCTTCATACCGCGGGTGTCGGGTGGGGAGCGGAGGGGCAGGGGGTTAGCTTGGCTGCTTCAGGAATTCCATTAGTTTTCCGTTATTAAAATAGCTCCTAAAATATCTACAGCCCTGGTACTCATCTCCTAGTTATGAGGTTTCATTCAACAAACTTTATTATTTGGTTTGTTGGCTACTGCGATGTACAATAATCCGTCCGCTAAGCGTGGGAGTACCTTCATCGTTTATTAGAGCACCTATTGGAGGTTTGTGTTCAGCTGTCTGTACTGGGTACACGAGGTCGCGTCATGGGCAGACCGACAATACATTTGATCACTCCTTTAGGTCATTTCACTAGGTCAGGTATTTTCAATAGGTATGTGTGATCGATAGAGTCTGTTGACAAGAGATCGTAATTTTTATTTTCCGCTGATTTACATCGGGGCGTGACGTTGGCGGCGGCGGCGGTGGTAACTGCCGCGGTCCTGTGTGAGCGTATGAGAGACGCGGGGCATATTGAGACAGATTCAATCATGGAATTTAGTGGCAAACGAATAAATTTGGCTTTCTTTTAATAGCTTTTATATTCAGTCTCACATCTGCAATTAAGCAAAAGTCGCTCTTTTCAAGAGAGAGCTCTCTCTGATTTGTGTTACGTCTGCCCTGTAGACATCAACAACTATTCTTATTTATATTGAAAGTTTGAGTGTAATGAAATGTGTGTCACAGTACAGTATCGCCCCACAGCGCTATCGCGCGCACCTCTCACGTGGGCCACAGACTCACAGCGCAGAGCTTCGCGGTCTCTAGCGATAACTTTGTTATTATTTGCTTTTCATATCGAAATTTGTTTGTCCGTCGGAGTCGAGTCTACTTCTTCGCTACCCGACGCTACCTGACGGATGCTGCCCAAACACCGGCGATGCTCGGAAACTTCGCATATTCATTCCGAGAAACTATTTACTGAAGAGAATTCATACTCCTTGAAAACCAGACCAAATTGAAAATGTTTTAACTTGAATATTTAGTATTATTGTCTCCTCAACGAGAAAACTAGATTACTGTGATGTAAATGTGACTCATAATTTTGAATTAAGAAAGAAATTATGATCAAATATCTGACATGATACCTAGTTACAAAAAAGTTGTTTGTACTATCCATCCATATATCCCTAAAAGTTTAAGCTCGCGGATTTTGGAAGCAAAGTGTTAGAGTCAGTTTCCTATAAATTACCTTTGACTTACTTTTACTTTAGTTTGGCAAGTTTTTATACTCAAGTATTAGATGTTACTTACTGATGGTACTTCAAGTAAAAATACTTTGCGCCTCGAACTCGCCCTAGCGGAGTTGTAAACTAGTGATGCACAGTGTATAAAATAACATGACATTTATTTATTTTTAAGCATCTTTGGTTAATAGACATACAACATTATTTTTAGTAAATGCGAAACCTGAATATATATATTACAGTTTGTTCAGAATAAGTAACTGAGTCGATTTTACACCTTGTTATATTTTGTCCCAAAAATATTTAAAAAAGGTTATGAGTTGGACACCGAGCGACACTAAATAATATCTATTCGCAATCATACGCGTACAACGCGCGGCGCGGGCGCACCGCGGGGTGGGGGTAAAACAACCCCTTCAGTCGCCCGGCTGCTACAAGTTGACGCGCACGCATCACGCTCCCATGTTTCGTTTGATCGTATGTAAAGAGTGAACCTATGTCTTTGTATACAGATGAAATGGTTCGTACACTATCGGTTTGTGATGATAACGTGTGGTGGTAACGGCAGTGCGGCGGTACTAGGGGAAATTCGGCATCAGAATATCGTGGAACACAAAGATGTAGGGACTAGTGTTCCGGTGAACCTACAGCCTGCTGTGGTTAATTAAGTAATGCGATGTTTAACACTTTACATTCACTTTGAACTTTAAGAGGTTGGCATAAGGTGCAACAAATCACATTGACTACATTTTATCCAAAGAAATTCAATGATTTTATCACTTACGGCCGCATTTACGAATAAAGTACATAATGATATCTACCTACACTTGACCATTACGACAGTCAAAAGCCTGCAAGTGTGATGGAAAATGTTAACACGAGTTGATTACAAATTATTATCAATGAGCGCACGACGACGTTGGAGGCGCGGGCGGCGCGGAGCCGCGGGGGCACCGCGTGGTGAGCATGTTTTTGTACGGACTACCAGATAACATAACAAGCTTATAACTTGGTGATTTTTCATGATACAGATTTGGAACTTTGTACATAGATTCTTTACATAAAAATACTAGACACATGTTTCGGGTTTCGCATATACTAAAACTAATGTTGTATACCTTACGGACTTACATACATAAATGATAAAATACAATTTGTGTTAGTAAATATAATCTTAAATCTATGTTAGTAACACTTCACTTGTGCGCAATGTCACTGTGCGATCATGTGGCACTTGCCCGTGGAAGCGACGGAACACTACTCCCTGCGGCCAGAAGTCCTCTTCCAAGACCAGGTGCAGATAACTCGTAGGGAGGACTTCACTTTGGCACGTTGGAGGCGTTGTGGTACTCGCACCACAAACGCCTTAAAGTTGACGTTGCGGCGACTTGGTCTTCTGACGCACGTACTCCACGATGTCCTCCGCAGAAGTGGTGTAATGCAGGCGGGTGATGTACACCGGAGTGTTCAGCTTCAGAGGAGCAACATCTGCGTATATAATTTTACACTACATTATACACGCAGACGGTGCTCCTCTGATGATACTAGTGCAGTGCTGCGAGCAAGTTCGCGTATACCGATGGCGAGAGTTTGTGCTCATAACATCAGTTTGACAAAACTGGGCAATGGATAACCGGAGAGCAAAAAACTTGACCTTACATCCGTCTGTAAAGAGTGTACTCCTTACAGACGAATGTAAGGTCGAGTTTTTCAGTGA
Source organism: Standfussiana lucernea (assembly GCA_964057025.1). Classification (NCBI taxonomy): domain Eukaryota; kingdom Metazoa; phylum Arthropoda; class Insecta; order Lepidoptera; family Noctuidae; genus Standfussiana; species Standfussiana lucernea. Next base: position 15,416,092 of record OZ059805.1, read on the forward strand.
TGATAAACGAGTCCGCGTGTGTAAAAAATAGGAGAACTGTTAACAAAACAACGCATCCACGAAACAGACCGTTTTGGGGGCCCAAGTATTATGGTATGGGTGGGAATAAGCATGGTAGATAAAACAGAGCTGGTAATTCATGCGTCATGTTCGTTAACGAGTACTGTCAGTTGTCACGGCTTATTTAAATAAATTACTTTATTTTTGAACTAGCTGTGCCCACGGCTTCGCTCACTTATGCGCGTGTTCTTTAGGGATCAGGGAACATTACATGGGAACGTAAAGTCGTAGTATATTACTAATGGCATGTACACACATCAAAAGTATCTAGGGATCAACATATATTTTTGCAATAACTTTTCTCCTGATTGATATTAATTAAAATTTTCTTTAAGGATTCATCAAATAAAGTGTTTTCGTTTGTCACAGTAACGATAAACCAAGTCACCTTTGCATTAATAAAGAAATTTGCCATTTTCCTAATAAAGGGATTTTTGACATTTGAACCACTAACATTAAAGTTCGAAAAAAAGACTGAAATAACAGTTTTCTTTAAAATTTTATTGGGTAACTTAAACAATTAATAATCCGTGTTTCTACCGCGAACACTAACAACACAAGAACATCGGTTTGGCATACTCAAAATGAGTTCATCCAAATCACGCTGTGGAATGGCCGCCCATGTTCGTTGCAACAACAAAAAAAGGTCTTCTTGCGACTGGATACCCTCCATATTCGGCAGAGCTCTTCTCTGTAGCATATCCCATGCATGCTCAATCGGGTTCAAGTCTGGCGACTGAGCAGGCCAGGGCAGGACATTGATGTTAGCTGCGGCGAGAGTCTGTCTTACAACTCTTGCGGTGTGCGGTCGTGCATTATCATGCATTAACTGAAATAAGGGACCGATTTGCACTTGTAGAGGAACGATGACGTCTGATACAATCGTCTCAGCATAAATTTGAGCGTTGAGGTTGCCTCTGATCCAAATCAACTCAGTTCTTCCGCCGCTCCAAATACCCGCCCATACCATGATGGTTCCACCACTATAAGGATGGACTTCCTGGCAGGATTTTAATCGCTGTTGGCGTCCAGGGGTTCTCCAGTGTCGTATACGTCTTGTATCCGGTCTCATACCAAAACGAGACTCATCAGAAAAGCACACGAAACGCCATTGTTCTTCTGCCCAATTTCTGTGTTCAAGAGCCCATTGATATCGAATCCTACGATTGTGCATTGCTATAGGTGGTACCCGTAGCGGTCTTCGGGAATGAAGGTTCACTTCATGCAAGCGGTTTCTGACTGTTTGGTCGCTAATTAAGTTCCCTGAAGAGTGATGAAGCCTCACGGCTAACATCATGGCGGTTATTGTTGGAGCTCTTCGAGTTAAGATTTGAATGTATCGGTCTTGTCTCCGTGTGGTGCAGCGATACCGTCCTCCATGGCGCTCAGCCACGGTACCAGTGCTTCGGTAACGTGTCCAAAGTCGACTGATAACACTCTGACTTGTATTCAGAGCTAAAGCCACAGTACGTTGCCGGGAACCAGCTTCTATCATTCCCACGGCTCTGAGCATTTCTTCCCTGCTTAAATGACGTCGCCGCTCCATAATAACGTTGGTTTTAATCAGTAGTAGGGAAACAGTAGCACTAATAATGTCTTCAATGCGTTGTATGTTTTTATAGGGAAAATATTGACAGCTTATTTTCATCTTTTACTCGAATTTGATTGAGAGTTCCTGATTCAAATTATGAAATGCACCAAAAAGGATCCATATAAATTTATAAAATCATAAATTTATTACAAAGCCACATCTCAATCTCAAGAAATCCGCATAAAAATGCTTGATCCCTAGACACTTTTGATGTGTGTATTTAGCGCAGCGACAAATTAATGTGAAATTCGAGATTAGAAAATAATGAAAGCCGGTAACAAAAATAGTAGGTTGCCAGCAATAGCGAAGGATAGTTTAAGTAATAAGGGCTCCTATTTCTGTCTGCAAACTTTAAAGGATCCTAACCTATCCGTGTCGGGGTGCCCTAAGTTCCCTGTGCCCTATGTTTTGCTACTTGCCTAGGCAAGAAAATTTATGCAACTCCAAGTCATGCCAAGCAATTTTTTTCACTGCCAATATATTATTTCAGTAGCAAATAGTTAGTCGCCCTTTAAGTTGATAGTCGCCTGGAAAATAGTTAGCCATTACTAACATCCGCTCCAAAAAAATATACTAATAAACTGATTTACTGATAATTTAAACTAAAACCTGTTAGAACAACTTTGTTTTAAGTATTAAAGGAATTCGTAGTCAATTTCTGAGGGAAATCAATTTAGAATGCCATCGGCACGCGAAGGAGAAGTTTATGAACGAAAGCAAATAGAATATGCAATTCGTGATCTATCCATAAGTTGCGGCGATTAATATCCTTAAAAATAAAAATCAACTCTGAGAGTTTAATCAGTCGATGGAAAACAAAAGTGAGAATACCTATGCAAAAAAAACACGTTCCTGAAAAATACTGGAAACGTTTGAATAGTGTGCGCTTACGTAATATTCATGTTTTCGAATTAACACAAACGTCACGCCGCGTTTGGTTTTTCAACGCATTGTAATGAATTTATTGTACACTTACTCGTATGAATAGTCTTTAGACTTAGTAGCACTTCGTCTATTTATGTTACTGATAAGTTTTGCTGTTTTGAAAAGATTTATCTATGTCATCAGATATTCTGTGATATTTTAACCATTGTGAAACATAATAGGCATGTACTTCCACGGTTGTAACAGCTCAATGTGATACCACGGCTCCCGACCAGACAATGGCCGACTTGCTGGAGTGTCCAAAAAGTCTTTACACCTACGTTTTAGAGAATTTTTTGTCAAATACGCTACTGACGCCGCGACTAACGTAGCCACCTGGTTGTTAATAATTTGATAAGACGATTGATAGTGCCATCGATACGAAAGAATAGGAAGAACAGGGCAATAATATTAGATATCATATTTCCAAAGACAGACCATGATTGCAGAAGCGGATAGATACTTATTCAAGGACTCTGTTAAACGGCCCAAAAACGTTGATGCGTTGATGCACATCACGCAGATCGATGTAACAAATACTGTCGAAGCAAGCTCTTCGATTATTCACCACAATTTTTCATGTTGGCTATTGTTAATATTTTGCTCCGAAGTTCAAATGCAAGTGCAGTCACATTTAAACGTTAAAGACGTCCCGCGAGTGAAACAGTTGCTCTTATACTATATACGAGTATACACTCCGGCCTGTCTGCTGCCGAATAAATGCCTAATCCCCCTATCTGTTACCAAGTGAAAAATATATTGAATGTACATGAAAGAACGTAATATAACGAATGGATTGCCTGATAACATTAAGTCAAAACTATTTATAATTGCGACAACCGTGAGGCTTGACCGAAGAAAATAGATACAAACAGATACAAAAAGATAGATAACCCAATAGATTCTTGGTCCTTATGCTTTGTATTTTCATTCAATTTTGATTTCGTTCGGAATGGATAAAAACATTAGTTTCGTTAATTTTAATAAAAAGTAGGTCTGACTTATTTTATCGGGCAACCCATTTGCCATACTATATTTGTTCACGTAAGTATTGCAAAAGAAAAAAAAAAACATTCCGTACTCCGTATTCCGTAGCTTGATTTTAGGCGGGGTGTTGAGCTAACTTAACATCACGTGCGTACTTCCCGAAGGGCGATGCAGAAGTGTACCCACATACCACACAGTGCCCACATTTCGCCAGTTACGTTTAAGTCCCATAAAATAGGGGGCGTTCCTATCACTTTGTAGCTGCTACTGAGAATTTCCAAGTGGATCATATCAAACCCAGGACCACATGCTCGTTTCCGACCACTATACCAACAATTCATGTGCTGCATAGAACTGGTAGATCGAGTTCATAATGTCGAAATCCGAAGACGTACAAAGTTTTTCGATATTAGGATTCGCGTTACGGAACTCAAATGGAATTAGGCAGGACACCTAGCAAGACGCAGTGTTGAAAGGTAAGACAAAAACATTATTTTGGACCAAAAATGTTTTACATTTTGTAAACCCACCAAACTGCGAAACAGTTTGTCGGCGGGATTTAGGACTAAGGCTGTCACCGAATGGCGTCCAAGAGCTGGGAAAAGAATTAATATTTCAAGAAAAAAAGAGAAAAATAGGAATGTAAACTATGATAACCCAAAAAAAAATATTTGACATTTCACAGAATCAAAAAAAAATATTTAAAAAAAAACACAAAAAGTGAAAACACTGTCGGGATTCGAACAGGCGACCTGTTATTTACAGAGCGATCATGAAACCGCTAGGCTGAAAACTCCGTTGACCTTAGTTTAAAATAATCGTTCTGGTGTACGACATGTTTGAAACGTCAAACAATTGAAGAATACTGACATAATGCAATATTGCTCATCCCCCTAAGCAAGCATGATAATATATAGCCTATCATTCGAAGAAGCCTTTAAGGAATACATGTGCATTTGAACAGAATCCATGCAGTAGTTTTTGCGCCATTTCGGAACATCGATTTGGATTTTTACCATTTTATTATATGTATGTATGTATGTATATGTATATAGTATATATGTATATAGATTGTCTTTACCTACTATGGGCACTTTGAACGTGCACGTATTGCTACATCGTTATCACAGAATGTACAATTTCAACATGAATTATTTTACCAAGGTTTTGTTTTTTTTTTTTAATTTTTATATTCTAATTTAAAAGAGTGTCCATGGCGTTTCTTGTCCGTTATTATCCGGAATGGGCAAAAACAGTACTTCCATAGTACTATGCCTTGTGCCTTGTGACTGGGACTGTATCTTCATCTTACTATTGTCTTTGTTTCGACAATGTGTTAGAATTGATAATTGTACGAGTGATGAGCAGAAAAATACTGGATTTGGTGTTCCCCAGGGGAGTATTTTGGGCCCTACCCTATTCCTGGTTTATATTAACGACTTGTGTAATCTAAATATCAAGCACGGCAAAATCATATCATATGCTGATGACACGGCGCTTATATTTACTGCTAAAAACTGTAGCGAACTGTTTGAAAACGCTCAATTAGGTTTTAATACTGTGACAAACTGGCTTCAAAGCAATTTACTAACATTAAATGCTGACAAGACAAAATATATTCACTTTTCCATGCGCAAGCTTCAACTTAATACTGCTAAATTTCGTATATTATATGCTCATCAATGTGGTAACCTGTCAGTCAACATGTGCAATTGTCCTTCTATCCTCAAAACCTGTAATATTAAATACCTCGGGGTTATAATAGACGACACACTCTCTTTTCGGCAACATATTGAAACCCTGGTTAAAAGAGTGCGCAAATTAATATACGTATTTAAAAAAATACGAACTTTTGCAGATTCAAAATTAATCACACAAGTATACTTCGCCCTAGGTCAATCTATAATTCAATACTGCATCACTTCATGGGGTGGCGCACCAAAAACTATCTTGCTTCCTCTTGAAAGAGCTCAAAGAGCTATTTTAAAGGTAGCAAGCTTCCATCCCTTTTTCTTTCCCACAGATCAGCTATATAAATCCTGCAACGTGTTGACTGTTCGCCAGCTTTTCATTATGCACTTAGTATTAAAACAGCACACCATGCTCACGTACAATGCTGACAATACTAACAAGAGACGGAATGATATAGTATGCATTTCTAATGCGGGTGTGTAACGGTTGATATAATAACAAAAAATCTAACGTTCACTTGACCTAATTTCAGTTAATATACTTTTGTTTAATATAACGATCAGTTGAGATAATGAATTGTTGATATAATTTCATTTTATCTAATTTCTTTTGATATAATAAACATTTCCTATAATGCACATTTGACATAATATTCATGTAGTATATTATTAATTTACTATAATATTCATAATCTCTAATAACTTTTAATATAATTTAGGAAATCTGATACGATTTTAAACGCCTGCTAGTATGGTGGTATGGTAAGATGTAATATTTATGTGATGCTATGTTATGATTAAAAAAATATTGTACTGTTTTTTTTTTCTTCGCTTTATACCCTATACACCTACCACCCTCAACTATTGTAACCAGTAGAAATTGGATGCAATCTGGACTTTAGGGCACCCCGACTTGGACAGGTTAGGTTAGAAGGGGATGGCGGGGTCGTGTGAGCGAGCGAAGCGAGCGAATAGACCCCGCCATCCCCTTCGTGGTTTTTTTTTATAAACCATCCAGAAGTAGGAGCCCCGCGAAGCGGGGCTCCGTCGACCAAGGCCACCCTCAACCATGCATTGAATATTTTAAGATTTGGTTAGGTGCCATTTGAGTTAGGTTAGAACTGTGACCATTAAACATGAAAATTAGGTCAAAAGAACATTAGGTCAAATGAATGTTATATAAAAAGAATATTATACATATTGAAAATTATATAAAATGAACGTTATACTAAATGTTTTATATTAAATGAAAATTATATCATATGAAACATTAGGTCATATGAAATTAGGTTATATGATTTTATAGCATATGAAAATTATATTATATGAACGTTATTTCAAGTGTAATTAGAGCATTTGTTATTATATCATACATTACACACCCTTCTAATGCAGCCTCCAAACATGTCTTTGTGGAAAGATTCTTTTCATTTTTAGGCCCATTTCTGTACAATAGGTTAAATAGAAAACTAAGTATCTATAAGTTAAATTATTTTAGCTGTAAAAAATCCATATGTATTTTTCTAAAAACCACCTCTTATGCGCGACAGAAGATTTACTTGCTGTCTGTAAATAATCCGCGAACACGCTGTTTTTATTTTTATGTAAGTTTTAATTTTAGTACTTTACACTTTACTTTTATTTTTACTTTTCACTTAATGTTAATTTTATTTATTTTAAGTAGATGTCTACTTGCACTTTGTAGCCTGAGACACAGGTTCAACCTAGTTCAGGCAAATAAGCAACTGTGCTCTATTTTAATTGTTGTGATATTTTATTGTAACTGTGCACCTTTTTATAAAATAAACGATTGATTGATTGAAACGATTGATTGATTGAATTCAAAAGTGCCTGTAGTTGGCCTAATTGAAATAAATGCTTTGAATTTGATTTTGATGATTGATTGACAGCCTCGTCGATATATCTAGTAGCTGCAAGCGCAACTGCTGATCATGAGGTCCTGGGTTTGACTCCCTGGTTGGGCAAAGTGTTATTGGGTTTATCAATCAGGAATAGCAGCCACGGAGTCTGGATTTGTGCCCGGTTGATGGTAATAAACTCGTCCCCTATTACATAGGGACTTAAACATAACTGGTGAAAATATGTGGGGGTACTATTAGGTACACCTCTGCTTAACAGTTTGCGGATAACAGGCGTGATGTTATGTGTGTAGACAGATAGATAGAACATTCTTTAGTATGTTCACCATACAAATAAAGAATACGTACTGTATGTATTTGATTTTGAAAGAATAAATAATCATTAGCTTTGGTTTGAATCCCAACCGTATATGGCTATGTTCTACGTATGTAGGCCTGTGCGGCCAGACACTGTCTCGAACACACGTCATTATTGTTCAGATTGAGTTTACTATTAGTTGTTCCTGCTGTGGATGGTTTGCACCGCGGATGTGTCTCGTGGCTACCGACTTCTGCAACTTGCCGCCCCCCTTCCTCCTGTACCGCACGTCTACCCCCTGCGACGGCCGGCTCGCGCCACAATCACGATCGTTCTCTTCCGTTTCTTGTATATTTTTGGGTTTGCAACTTTCCCTAAAGGCTCCTCAATACGTAAGCGTCTTTTGTAAGAAAGTGTTCACGTCTGGCGCACCGCCAACTATCGCCGATTGCCGATTGGATAAGCAAGCACTACAAAGGTAAATATTGATCTAAGTAGTGAAGCCGGGAGTGTTTTGAGATATTCATTAGTACTATGTTTATTAAACTGCATGTTTACGAAGGTTTAAAATTTCAGCTGAGTTGGTTTTGCCAAAGAAAACAAACACCCCCGGTTTGATTAATGGGTACTATTCTCGGCGCAGGTACGCAGTCTCCAAAACAAATGGCAAGCAATAAAGGTGTTGTATAGTGTCGCAGTACCAATCACCTGGGGCCGGCGACCGCTGGTGGTGGTCGTGCGCGTCACGCGCTCCTTATACTCGTACATACACAGGACGCGCTACAAACTAACTTGCACCAAACGACACAAACTTAAAAGTAAGTCTTTTAATTTATTGGGGAACGTTTATGGCTGCGTTACATATGAGCCAAAACTTGGCAACAAGACCGGAACCACTTTACTAATTTATAAATAGACGTCCGTGATTTGAACCAAACTTCAAACAGCTTCTACTAATATTACTCGGAGGGTAATATTTATAAAGTTGGTAGAATTAATTTTATGAAAGCCACATCTAAAATGGTTTGTAAAAGTAAAAAAATCCTGAGAAGGGTGAAAGAGACTGTTCCGGCTTAAAAGATTCACGTGGATCGTGCGTGAGCGTGACGTGGGCACTCCACCGTGACACAAACAGTAGTTCCACTCACCACGCGTGCATGGTGCGGGACTGGTCACAGCTGTTCATGTGTACGTTGAACAGTCCCCGAGTGCTCTATAAAAACATGATAGATTTCGATAGACAACTGAGTAGGTGGGACTACGACGAGCCGGTCGGAGACTGCAGATCCCGGTACATTAGATTCGATAATATGTCGTGTACGGGAGACGCCGTTCAAACTCAAACTCAAAACGGCGTTGGCCGAGCTATTAGTTTTTGATCATGATGATTTTAATATTAGATGTTTAAATGACGTTTCCCACCGCACTGTATGATCTTCTGTGTTTTGTTGCGTAGTGACGGCGTTTAATCTAGCGGCCGCCGGGGTCGGCTAATTAGTTCGGCGTCTGATGTGCTCGCCCCGGACTGCGCGCTCGGGACAGCGGGCGCGGGACGCGGGACGGCGAGGGACCGCACTGGACACGGGTGATGGGCGCGACTAGTCATTTTGCGCCACACTCACATGACGTGATTTATACCTAGAGCGCCAATGTCATGTCCTACCTATGAGGATTAGTCAGGCATGACTTAATTCAAAAAGTTTACATTCCTCCATTTTGCAGATAACAAGATTTTTTTTTCAAAACATTATTAGAAGAAGAAAAGTGATTAAATCTTTTGCTGCGTGAATGTATTGCTTAGGGTGGGTCGAGTAGTAGTCGTAGTCGCTTTACATCAAATATAAGCTAAGATCTAGTCTTGATGTAACGTTATTGGCTGCGATTATGACCAAGAAAGCAAGAGCTCGAATTATTTGCATCTTCAATCACGCCAACAATCATTTACAGTTACAGCGTGTATGGTGACAGCTGCACGTTCCGTGCGTTCAGATGTAGCCGCACAAGCACGTGCTGTGTGTACACTGCGCGCTCATCTGCCACGCTCATTAGCCGCTGTAGCCGATGTGATCGTATCCGCGCGCTATGATCCCCCGTTTACATAACCTGCGTTTCAAACTAAAAAATAGTTACCAATTTTATTATCTAAGGTATTTTTTACTGAAACTGTGTGTGTAACTATGTACATATTCGAATGAGCAGTATGTGAGCTTTCTCAAAGTATATACATCGCTGTTTGTCAAGCAGTTAATTTTCTGTGTCGTCTCCTTGTTGTATGCCCCACCTCATAGCCACACTATGCCGCCGGGCCGGTTGCTGCTAGTCACACGCCGGCTGCAAGTCGCTCGTCGGGACTGTGCCGTGGTGGCAACAACATGCGACTAATTGTGGTTTGATCTGGCTCAGTGACGTCATCGCGTGTAGCCGCCACGTGCCACTAGTTTGGCCGCAGTCTTATGCCGTGTGTTGATGTTTGTGTGAGAGTGTGATGTGTACCTTTGTTTAACAGATGTTACTGGTTTGGTAGAAGAAAGTGGAATAAATGTTAATATATTTTACAAGCTTTTATTTAACTTTTAATGTTTGTTTCTCCAACCGATTGAGCTGAAATTTTGCACACACCGTTTGTTCAGTAGCGACAATACATTTTTATAATACAGATGACTTGATTCTGCAGGCAGGATCGTCTCCTCACGAGAGAATTCCTCGGCGGTTAATAGCACGGATACGAAAATGTGTGAAATGTGTATGTACATAAGTGTATTTGTTTGTTTAGGTCAAATCTTGCAACTGAATTTTAAAACAGTTATCCCCAACCGATTATTCTAAAATTTTGCAAACACGTTTAGTTAGCGGCGTCTTTCTAAATCCAATATAGCGGAATCTCCAAGATGGCGGACTTGTTATTTTTATGCACATTCATGATTTGGGTATCAATTAAATGGGTTTGATGAGGAGAATATAGAAAAAAAAAATACGTCATGTAGTATGTTTTTACCATAAGCTTGTTGCATCTTAACCATAAAAAGTGCGCATTTTTAGTATGTGAGGCTAGAGTCACCCCTACCAGGGCTACTTGAATGTTAAAGAACATATCGCCAATATTCACAAAAAAATCAAACTAACGTTTTGAACCCCGCCAAACTGAGATATTTAACTGTCGGAAACATGCCATTTACTAATAAACAGGGTACAGAGAATATTTTGTTCGAGTAATAATTACTTCGCGTTAATGACAGTTCTGCAGCTGGCCTAATTATCGCACACATTATAAACTGAAAATAAAGGATTGCTCTATGGGCATTTAACAGCTAGTTAGATTTAGCAACAAACGTGGATACAATGAAGTGCGACTGATTACACGGCGTTTTAGCGATCATCCCGCGACCTAATTAGCTGTATATTAATTACAATGACCGCTGTCCGGCGTGCGGCGGCCGCGCGACTAGCATCACCCGCGCGGCTGTTCGCCCGCACTAATTGGCGCCGCACTCGTCCACATTTACATAATGACGTGACGACAGTCGTATGAAGGGGCGGGGGTAGACTTCTTGCCGCGCCGTTACGGTGTACATGGCGACAGAACTTTGTTCAAAGGGTTGAATTACTCACTTACGCTCTCCTGAATTGACTTGTATGAATTAGGTTTAGGATATCTGTGGTGGTTAAATAATAACAGCCGCTCGGGTCGATCTTTAGGTTAAGCCATGCTTGGCCAGGTTGGTCCGTCTATGGGTGACCACCCATTACATGCCGAGTTTCCTCCGTGCCTTTGAAATCAAGTTCTCTTTCGATCGTTCGATCTTTGACACTCGTTACAGGTAGTCAGTGGCCAAGAAGTCTGACAACCAGTCTTGCCAAGGAGCATCGTATCACCCAGTACTAGAAGTGTGGCGGTCAGATAGGCAGTCGGTCCAGGGACCGGCTGCCTATCTGACCTGAGAGACTGACGGATGCAGCTGAACACCACTATTTTACAGGTAAAATACTGGTAATCAGCTGCATCCGGTTAGACTGAAAGCCGACCCTAACATAATTAGGAAAAGGCTTGGCAGATGATTTCTGTGGTGGGACGTTCTGTCTTCGTCTGTGACGTGTCATGTTCATTTTGGTACAAGTTTTCGTTTTCAGTGATATTTATTCGCATGAGGAGTCACCCCACCGCCGCCAGGACAAGCTTGTCTGATGATGATTTATCTCTTCTCGCGTATTTCTGAACATAATGTGAGGACGGGAATGCTTTTACTATACATTTCCCTGACTCGGAATAAATGTGTTTTTCGCGTAAAGTACATAAATCTTACGCGTCACTTCGTCGCGGCGTCACGCGTCGCATATAACTTATACAAATAGTTCTTTATGACTAAGTTCGTCGCCGTTGCTTTCGTAAGAATACCAGTCCACTCGGAGGCTGAATGTTCCTAACAAACAGGGTCTGCAACATGTCCTATATGAAGCTAGACGATGTTCCTACATGCAAGATATTTTTACAAGGTAATAAGGATGTTTTCTTGAATTTATGAGTTGGCAACACTCTGATGCGTGGGGGTAAACTGTTGAATATTTTGATTGCCATGCAATTGGAATTCCTGCTTTACAAATGTAGTATCTGTCTAGGTGCAAGTAATTTATTTGGGCTTCTGCTTTTCACTCTTTTAGAAATTGTTCATACAAGGGAAACATGTGCGAATACCTTTTTATAAACATATTTAGCAATCAACACTATTCAGTAATTATACGTAATGGCTGCATTGTTGGAGTTCCTGAGCCCGATCTCAGAGACAGGCGAGATGTATCACTTTCGGCAAAAACACCATCTCGCACACATTCGCAAATGTAGCCGAGAAGTTTCCTTGGAATCCTCCCTGACCGCCGTAAAATTAAGCCATAACCATTAGCCATCTGGGAAGAGAGATGCTGCGACCTGCAATTACGTTATTGAAGTTTCAGCCAATATACGTAAAACCCTAATCCCTGAATCAAGGATTTTCATAAATTGGTCGTCCTGTCCTGTCAGGGACTTCACATTAGTAACGAGGTGTTATAAATGTCAACAGTACGGCCATGCAGCAAAATCTTGCAGAGAGATCAACTCTACGTGTAGTCACTGTGGTGAAGAAAGTCATGTGATGTTCCGAATACGCGAAGAAAACTGAAACTCCGAAATGCGCGACTTGTTCACGCTTTAAAAAACCCAGTGACCATAAAACCGGAGACACTGAATGCCCTGCTAGGAAAATAGCTGAGCACAGATATATCAACTCCATCGATTATGACGGCGCCTAGTGCGTCATACAAAACCAGCCTTCCGCTTCTATCTTTTTTTCCTGACTCAACGATACCTATGCGAGACAACCTGCCCTACTTACCATCGAATTGTTGCTGTCTAAGCAAATTCTTGACCGCTATATAAAAATATCATGACAATGATTTTTGCAATTTTTACTTGACCGAGTCTAATTTGTTTATGAATTCTGCTAAAACTATTGTAATAGTGTAATTAATTAAGCGCAAAATTGTACATAGCTTTTATCTACATGTTTAAGACCTTTCTTCTTTTTTTCATTGTCATTTTGTTCTCATCTAATAAATAATAGAGTTAAAGTAAATTAGGTATATTATTATCATAATAAATTAACAATTTTTTTCACTAATTTCAATTTTTATCAATTTAACAAATTTGTTTTAATTATTCTGTGTATGTAAAAATCAATGAATCTGTGTATGTATGTTGTATGTATGTATGTTTCTGTGTATGTAATGTCAATAATTTAAATATGTTATGTAAAACCGTTTTTGTGCACGTGGTGTTAACCTGTAATTAATTGTTGCACTTATAAATGTTACTCTAGTCATTAAGTCAGAAATGTACATAGTGTAAACAATTGTTGGTTAACCTAAATAAATAAATAAATAAATAAATTTCAAAAAAACATCGTATGTTAAATATTGTTTAAAAAGTTGTCCAAATATGTACTTAGTATTAGAACACATCGCCTGTGATACAGGTTTATCCTAGTACAGGCATCTAACTCTGTTTTACCTACATTATTTCTAAGACTTATGTTGTATTGAACTTTGAATAAATTGAATTGAATTGAATTCACAACCGTAATATGGATGAATGTTTCACAAACACACGCTCTGAACACAGATTACTTCAAATTAGTGATGTGAGCAAAATCCGAGTTCGACATTGATTAAATGACGCGCGCGAGAACATGTTCTCGTGTATTTTTACTTATAGACGTGCCACGGCTCACTCTCTGAACGCATACTTTGCGTCATTTGTCTGCTTTATTTATTGCTACATTATGACGTTGAGGAGTCGGCCGGAGTATGATAACGACATAACAGCCGCCCCACATCGATATGTCACGATGTAACTTCACATCCGCCCGGGTCAGTCCGATAGACTTGCTTACTCGCAGTTATGAATCCCTGCGTATATAAGGCGCTTCTAAGGTAAGGTATAAGTGTGTTATATGGCACAGGTAGTATTACCTATGTAGTCAAGGGACATGCTATATTAAGCACAAGAATGTACTAGATGCCGAGCTATACACTTCATGAAATCGCGAACCTAGAATTTAATAAAACCCTGGAGTCTGTATTGTCATTATATGCGTGACCAATGTGTTAATAGAGCAATCTTGAAGGATTCAAGGAGGTTTTACTTACTTAACCAATTAAAATACTATTCGGGCCTATTCATGCAACTAATATTGTAACAAATATTAACACAGAAAGCTTGTTTTTTATAATTTGCATTCTTCGATAAAGTAACCGAACAGCAGAACTGCATGATAGCAAAACTCAAAGATGAAAAATCTCTTCAATAAAAGTATCTGGCGGTTTGTTGGCGCTTAGTGGCGACTGCTCCGAGCATACGGGCGCTGAGGGAACTGAGAGAGACCACTCACTGACAGAGAAGGCTGCAGAAAACCCACATCAAGTTACAGAGTGGTGAAATATGGTGGCACTGGACAGAGCCCAATGGAATTTGTTAGAAGAGGCCTTTCTTAAAGGCTCACCGAATTACGTGATATCTAATAAATTAAATTTAAAAAAAAAAAAACTGGTCAGCAAGACGACCGGTCACACAAGCAGCAACAGCTGTTAACGAGCATAAGGTGAAGATCAGCCATTACCCCCCTCGCCATATTTAAGGGAAAGAAGTAACCCGACACTCGGTGCTACCGCAACCAATGACATCTAAGGGAGCATGACGTATAGCATTATATTGATTTATAGCATCTAATTTTGCCTCATTTTACTTTCCGATGAGAATTTGTTGTCGTGTAGGAACTGCAAATTGCTTTTGTTTTTCATTATGATGAAGCCAGTTTACAAATACGTGTAGCCCGTTTTCCACGCTGTATTGTACCATGTTTTCCCATGGAAGACTACCAGGGGCGGCTGAAAAGTTCGCAGCCTGGGGTACATAACGATGAGTAATTAGCTTGTTACTCATGTCACTAGTTGCGACACTCAGTGGTATTATAAAAGCAATCACTTATTAAGTTTGCACTCATAGTTCAATTATTTATCGAACAACAAACATCACCATGTCAGCCAAATCTGGAAATTCTCTGAATTTTGAACACCGTGCCGTGATAAAATTCCTCTTAAAGAAGGGAAATACACCGAAACACATTTTTGAAGAGACGTCATCGATTTTTCAGGATTTTGCGCCTTCCTATACGATGATGAAAAAATGGGCCCGCCTCTTTCGACAAGGGTGAGAGATTTGTGAAGACGACCCTCGTATTGTGGTATCATTTGCATATGTAAATATTTTAGCCTATAGAAGTTTAATAGAGCATATCCCGTGTATATAAATTACAAGCAAAGTAGGAACCAAAACGCTTCCCTGCGGCATGCCAAAATTTATAGTGACTAAGCCACTGCACTGATCGGCCAGAACCACTCTTTGCATTCTATTACAAAGATAAGAACCGAACCATTCAACTGTATCACCACGTATTCCCAGATACTACAATTTCCTTATTAGCATTTTGTCAAGATTATTATCGTATCAAAGGCTTTTGCTATGTCCAGGAAGATACGTCATGCTCGACCTTGGTCCAGATTATGTGAGATAAAATCAACAAAGTTTGTGACTCATCATATTAGGGCAACTCCTGCGAATTTTGCTAAAAACAGACAAAGGTACTAATTATAACAGGACGATAAGTCTAGTTACAGAACTGGTGGTGCAACAGTTGTACTTCTGTGCAAGTTTATTCCGCTGCTCCCGAGCCTGCATGCAAACATCGCAGCACAAAAATTGAATGCGGTCGCTTTTACTGGAATCCACGGCTTCTGTAACACCCACAGCTGTACTTCAGTATCAATAGAAACCGAACTTTACCTATACAGTATACAACCCACTGTATGATTGTGTGGCTCTTGCTGATCCAATCGTGAGCAGCGTTTTGAAGCGATTTCAACATTATATGTGCAGTGCAATTACAATTGTTCATACTCAGAAAGTAAATCAAAAACTTGCGTACTGCGTACTAATATGAACAATTACATGCATTTACAAATTGCAGCATAAGCGATAAACCGTTTACTCCAACCTTCGTTCAGTTCAGTACGCTCCAGTAGCTCAATAACATATTATTAATACCTACAATAGTTTAGTACAGTTAAACCATAATAGCTTAAAGCAGTATATTCTATCCTCGAAGTTTTGAATAAAGTTTTAATTTAGTAGTGAATAAAGTGTTTTTTTACCCACGGATGAATTGCTGTAATACGACTCCCCGAGTCGCCCGGTGCCCTCGTTACAAACAAAAAGGACCCACGGAGTGTCATCCTAACAGTACGAAGATATTTTTTTTATTGACGCGTATTTGATCTGTTGGAGTAAGCTGGACGCCTGTATGAGCAAGTTTTAAATATTACATATTTCCTATCTATTGATGCTTGCATAATATCGTTAAGTATGGCATTTATAGGTGTAGGCGACGCGAATTTGTTTCCACTCGTCTACACTATTGTATTTGGTGGCTCCGTGGCCAAGTAGTCCTTTTGTGAAGCGGTCGACGATAAGCCTTGGGCTCCTCCAAAGCCTAAGCCCGCACTGCTGCACTCTACGTGATCGACGGTAAGCCTCCGCTGTAGAGCGTGAGCCCGCAAGATACCCGAACACCTCCTGCTGCCCTGTGGTCGACATTCAGTCTCCACTCTCAAGTGTAGCCGCATCGCAACATCATTCCGAGGATTTTCCATCGAGGTCTCGCTGATGAACTTTGACTGCTCATCATCCATCATCAGCCACGTGTTTTGAACGCACCACGTATAAGAAGAACTCAACGTGACGACGAGCATTGCTGTAATACGACTCCCCGAGTCGCCCGGTGCCCTCGTTACAAACATTAGTTACACTTAATCTGATACACGTAATAGAAGGGTAATTTTTACTATATTTATTTTAGATGGCTGGGCTGGAAATATTGTGCATCATTATATTACTTTGGTCCCTAAACTAAGGCCTAACCTAGTAAGGTTGACAAAAAATCTCTACCTCCTGCCACCTTTCGGCAAGTTTTGATATTTTTTTTAGGAAATACGTCTCATCAAAAACGGTTATTTTCAAATTATTTCCAAGCCTCACCTGTCGTTCTCTCCAGCAGTTTACTACATGTTGTCACTAGTGGGCCCTGTTCGCCTCTGTGTCAGTTGCGTCGCTGCCGCGCTCCGGCGCGGCACTTACTTAATACTGTGTCCGCACAGTGCTAAGTAACCACGTAGTCTGCACGTAACAAAATAAAACTTGTTAAAGTACCTACTACAAACATCGTTTTATTGTACTCTCACAGATCCGCCGCACTGCACTTACATTATGTACGTTTTAAGCTCTTTATACTTTTGTGGAGCGGAATGTTTTAAACAAGCCCTAATGTAACACGTTTTAAAACATTTCAAAGAAAAATTTAAGGTTGTACAAATTTACAGTAGTCCACGTACATATAAACCTTTGTTCGTATTCTTCTGTTTCCTTCTTCTTGACTGTTTGTCTTTGTGTACATGGACTGTAAAAATAGCACAGTAGATACTAAACTTTTCTTCGTAATAGTACCTAACTAATTACGTAGTAGTATGTTAGTGGGGTAGTGTCCGGCCGGCACAGTCGACGTAGCGGCAAAGGTGCCACGTGACACCCCCCGCACGCCCCACACGCTCCTTACCCTCGTGCTGCGATATGAGTTTCGGGGATTTATGAAGTTATGAAGGTAAACAGGTAAGATGGCGCACATTACATAAATTACACGAACATGATTAATTGCGCGCCGCGCGCCAACAATGGACTATTAATTACCTACATTGCCAGCAAGGTAAGCGACTAAATCATTTAATACCATATCGCAAGTCTGGGCTGTACTTGCAGGTCTGCGAGTTCTAAAGATCTTCTATACATCTATATCTATACATAATTATAATAAATCTGTAGACGTGGCGTTTCTGTAAATTGAAAATATTTAGAAAAAATAGTAGGGGTGTTAAAGGATAACAAACAGAACCCATTTCTACTATTTTTAGAATTTTTGTCTGTTTGTCTGCAGTCTGTGAGTCTTCGGCTATGTTTGTTTGTTTAAGTATCACGTTAAAATTACAAAACCAATGTGGTTAGTTTTATGCACAAGTGTTATACGTAACTTAGAGAAGGTATTAATTTTTGTTTCATTGCAATCTGTGCTCTTAATCAAAAGATATATGAATTTAAAGTGTTCAAGAAGCAATCATCATCATTACTTAAGATACATACATACAACGACATCTATTGAACTAAAATGGTACTAATGAATAAATGTGCTCACAAGATCACTTTTAAATCGACTGCCCGAGTTTTTCAAAAAGTTATGATAGTGTAGTGAGCGCTGACGCAGCTTTTTGTATTCGTCGTGCGCGCAGCGCTCGGCAAGTTTAGTTCGCCCAGAATAGCCACATACTGTAAACGCGCTTTCGACTTAAGTAAATACCTCAATGTAATAAGCGATCGTGATTAAAAGAAATGTTCAAATCCTTTCTCCGCATTTAATTTCTCTCCATACACACAAACGCCTTAGAAGAACTATATACACACGTACACAAAAATAGCAAAAGGTACTCTATATGGCACTGCTTTGAAAATCTACTTAATATAGAGTGATTGTTGGATCGCATTCCATGCATTATATTTTAGCAGTTTAACTCCTTGCTCGATAGATGGCGTTGTGCATTTGACGCCAGTTTCTGAATCGCGGTGTTAAGATTTTACGTGAATGAACTACGCTTGCGACAGTATGTGGTCGTAAATTTTGATTGATTAATCTCCTAAATCTATACATAAACAATATTAAAATTGTATAAATTCCGAACATTTTTTTCTTAAAACTTTATTTTTACAAATGGTCCGTTTTAGGCTACCGTTTGAAGGCTTCTTCAAATAGTAGCCTATATTATTATTGTTATAGATTAGATTTGACTCCGAGGTCATAAACTCTTTTTATACACATATACTCTTTGTACTTTTACTTTACGTCATGTCACTTTGTCAACAAGCGTTGGTAACCAAGCCGAATATATTTTACGTGTTTTACAAAAACCAAAATCTTTTATTCAACTAAACAGGTTATGGGCCGAGGTGCGTGAAAAAAACTACCTGAATGTGCTAAAGTGAATAAAAGTATGGGTAAGCAGCGATAAGTATTTTTTCGTAAACCGAAAATTAATTTAGTGAATAAAGCATCGAGATATAAGTACTAACGTACTAGAGAAGACACCGTAAATTCCTACTTTGTCTCGTTCAACTGCGGCGATCGCGCCGCACCTCACTCAGTCGCTCTCTAGCTCTCTTTCGCGCCTAGTACTTCTGACAATAATAAATTAATTCATAGAAAAAATCGACGAAAAATGCCTTGGTGTGTGTTGAGATATTGTACTAATAATTCAAGGAACACGGCAAAGTGCAAAGGAATTACGTTTCATCGGTAAGTAAACTAATTTCCTTGTTTTACAAATTAAATAATTACCACGCGCCATATTGTATTGTTTGTCATAGACTAATCAAACAGAGTGCAATGTAGGTAGATTAGACTGACATTACGGTGAAAATATCGTATGTTGTGTTTTTAATGTTGATATTAATATTTAGTTTTTTAAACTATCGCACTTTAAACAGATAATTATTAGTCTTAACGGGACTTAGCACGAACCTTTCATTTATATATTTTTTTCTAGTCTTGCGCAACCACAGTGGATGTAACTACATCGAAACGTCAGCAGATATAAATAAATGAAAGGTTCGTGCTAAGTCCTGTTAAAACTAATAATTATACATATTTAGGTAGAAAAAGATTTAATAAATTTTCCTATAGTATCATAATTAACCAGACAGTTTTTACATTAATGTTTAATTAGTTTTGGATGTAATTAATTATTTTAAATTCTTATCCAGATTTCCACGTCCAAGTCATAAAAATAGAGAAAAATGGATCCGATTTGTTCAAAACAATCGCTGTGAAGAGACCTGGCTACCATCCGATCATAGTTACATATGTTCGTTGCATTTTCGTGAGGATGATAAGTATGTTACGAAAGGGGGAAGGCATTTTCTAAAGAAGTCTGCTGTGCCCTATGATGATGTGAGTATCAATATAATTTTAAATATTTGATGCTCCGTTTGTATTAATTCCGAGTATGGTGACAACATTTAATTTTGCCGCCACTAACATTGTGTTGTTTGTTTTAGCAAGACACTTTGTGTCATGGAGCCATTGAGCCGATTTCAGAACCTGTCAGTGAGTCCGAATCGGTTTTTGATACCCCAAGTAAAATCATCCTGAAACATCAAATTCGGACCCTGACGTCGGCTAAAAAAAAATTATCAGAAAAATTTAAGAAAGTTCAACGCCAAAATAGAAATCTTAAGAAAAAATGTGAGTCATTGAAGCTTCTTGTAAAATCATTAAAAACAAAATTTCCACTCGGTGAGGTAGCTGAGAATAATTTACTGGCAAAGGCAGAATTACTCGAAATCTATAAAAGAATGTCAAAGTGTAAAAAGAATAGTAAAATCTCTTTAAAATATCCTCCATTATTACGTAAATTTTCATTAACCCTCCATTACTACTCGCCAGCTGCATACAAATATGTGAGAGATATGTACGGCAATCTTCTACCACACACAAGAACTCTCTGTCGCTGGTATGGAACAATTAATGCTGAGCCAGGATTTACAAATGAATCGTTTGAAGCTCTAAAAAAGAAAAGTACTTTAAGTCAGCAACCTCATATATGCAATCTAGTATTCGACGAGATGGCTATTAGACGCCAAAAGCTTTTTCACAATCAACAGAAGCTTGGTGCTGTGAATTTTGGTGCTGGTCCTCAAGAAGGTGATGGAGATGATCATGTTGCGTCACAGGCGTTAGTATTTATGTTGGTGTCAGTGACTGAAAATTGGAAACTTCCTGTAGGCTATTTTTTAATATCAGGTATAACTGCAGAAACAAAAGCTAATTTAATCACTACATGCTTGCATAAATGTCATGACGCCGGAGTTACAGTCGTAAGCATGACATTTGATGGATGCCCTGCAAATTTGTCAGCTGCAGAAATTTTAGGGTGTAAACTGACGAACCCAAATGATTTGGTGACCCATTTTCCACATCCATCTACACAGGAGAAAGTGTGTATATTTCTTGATCCATGTCACGTCATCAAACTTATAAGAAACTCATTTGAGAAAAAAAGATTATTATTTGATCAAGATTGTAAGAAAATAAAGTGGCAGCTATTGATTAATCTAAATAAACTGCAAATGAAAGATGGTCTTAGGTTTGCCAACAAACTTACACCACGGCATGTGTACTTCCGTAATCAAATTATGAAGGTCCGTCTTGCTACTCAACTCTTAAGTAAGAGTGTAGCCAAGGCATTGCAGCTATGTGACGAGGATTTGAAGTATACACAATTCGCGGACTCGTCGGCTACAATACAATTTTTGGAAACGTTTAATGATTTTTTTGACACAATGAATTCAAGAAAGTGTTATTTTTATGGGTTCAAGCGACCAATTGACGCCATAAATAAGTTAGAAGTACTGAATTTTTTGTCAAAAGTAAAAAGATACATATTAAATTTAGAATTTCATATAAAATGCAGAAGAGTCGTAAAAAGAAAAGATTTAGATCCACGTATTACTTTGTCGATTTCAAAAAAGAAAATTGTTGAATCGGCTAACAAAACAGGATTTATAGGAGCTTTGATTTGTATAGAATCTCTAAAAACTTTATATCAACATGTAGTAGAAGAAAAAAAATATATGACATATATTTCTACATACCGCCTAAGTCAAGATCACCTAGAGCTTTTCTTTGGGGTCATAAGAAAGCACGGCGGGTACAATAATAACCCCAACGTTTTACAATTTCGAGCTGCCTACAAAAAAACCCTGAACCATTTGGAACTTCGTTCATCATTCACGGGTAATTGTATACCTTTAGATAATATAAACATTCTATGTAATTCTTCAACAAATGTTATTAATAGTACGACGCCCTTAAACAGACACGACGATGAGGAATACGAAATATTGTCAGCAACTAGATGTTTAGAATCTGATATAGAAGCTGAACACAATTGTTATATTTTTTCCGATACTCTCAGTTCCCAACAAATACCATTTGGTTCTCAATTGATAGTCGGTTACATATCTGGCTACATTGCTCGAAATCTCACAAAATCATTAAAATGTGAAGAATGCGTGGACGCATTAACAACAGCAGAAAGGCTGCCACACCATAAACTTATAACTATTAAAGACATGGGCGGATTGTTATATTCTTCAGAAGACGTATACAAAATATGTGTGATCACGGAAACTATCATACGAAAACTTATAAACCAGTGGTGGAAT
This sequence comes from Standfussiana lucernea, assembly GCA_964057025.1. Lineage (NCBI taxonomy): Eukaryota > Metazoa > Arthropoda > Insecta > Lepidoptera > Noctuidae > Standfussiana > Standfussiana lucernea. The sequence continues at coordinate 15,438,431 of OZ059805.1, forward strand.
TAGCCTCTCCACGAAATACTATTACAGTTACATTACTGTAAATACTTTGGAGCATTTTATTCACACGGAGGTATTTACATCTTTGGTTCAGCATTCATTTTGCCAACCAAGTACACTGAATCATAGAATTCATTTGATTCGGGCGATTATTAATAAATATACTACTATTCGTTTAAAACATGAAGCAAAAACAGATCAAAGCGTTGATTATTCCACAGAAAGGCAAAAGATGACTAAACTCATATTATTTAAGGGTAACTAAATAAAATATATCAAAAAAATAAATTGTTTATTATTTATGAAATAAACCCTGTAGGCAAAATACCTACGTTGTCCATTCTGTAGTACTCCTGTCATAGTCTATAGGGAAGACATGTTGTTGCACTTTGTCGAAGAAAACGCGTAAGTGCCGTGATTTACATGGCGCTTAAGACCTTTTTGCCGAGAATAAATACACTTCTGCAGCAAATCTAGCGCTGTAGTAAATTAGTTACGGTTTAGACGAATTGTTATTATTTTAGCGCTGCAGCGAACTAAAGATTCAAATTACGAAGAATAGGACAATTCAGTTATTTGACGTAGCTTCTCTAGTACGTTAGTACTTATATCTCGATGGAATAAAGTTTTATTTTATTTTATTTTATTTATTCAGGGACAATAAACAGCTACAATATGTGTTCGAACAAAGGAATGATAATACAAAGCATTAACAATATTGCAACCCACTACATTATCCGCATATTAACAAAAGAAAATATGATAATGAGTGCCACTAGATAGGTAATAAATAATTACATCACATTAATAATAAATAATTACACAAATAACAATTAGCAATTATTAAATCATTAGATAAACGAAGTATAAATTACATCATGCAAAATAGAAATTCCAATTGATTTGGTTGCTTGGCAACAGAGCAATAATTAGCACTAGAAACAAATAAATAAAAAAATCTAGACTAGCTTACATTCCTAATAATATTAAATAATTCTCATAACATTAGATTTAAATTTGGACTTTGAGCATATAAAAATATCAATATTAACAAAATTACAATTATAAGATTCAACCATTCGACGGATAGGGCAGCGCAAACCAGAATTAGTTCGACAGGCATTGACAGCAAATAGGGTACCTGCACGTGTACTACGTACATTAACGGTGCGTGGAACTACATAACATAGTTTACTCGTAAGATCGATACAATCGAAATTACCATGAACCATACCATAGAGCACAGAAGCCTCTAGATACTTACGTCTAGATTCTAGGTTGACCTGCCCATATTTATCAAGTAATTGTGAGTACGACAAATACGTTTTATGGCATCTATAATGCATGGCTCGTAGAAACTTACGCTGGACTTTTTCAATCTCATCTATGTATTTCTGGTAAAACGGGTTCCAGATAGGGACGGCATATTCCAATTGTAATCGTACAAGGGTCTTATATAGATAAAGGTATGTGGAGACCCGCTTGAACTCAGTGGACGATCTCATAACGAAACCATACATCCTAAATGCCTTGTTTACAATTTTTTCTACATGTTGGTTTAGGGACAACTTATCATCAATCAACACACCAAGATCCTTCACAGTAGATACATTGCTGAGTGCTGTATCGTGCAATGAGTATTTGAAGCTAATAACCATTTTATTCTTTGTGAAATTGACGCAATTGCACTTGGAGAGACTAAGGTGTAGTTTATTGTTCAGACAGTAGTCAGTGAGTCTGTCAAGATCTTGCTGAAACAGTCGACAATCCTCTACAGTTTGTATAGATCTATAAGCTTTTAGGTCATCAGCGTACACAAGAAACTTAGTATTTGAAGTAACTTAGTAACTTAGTTTTCTTTTTTGTTTTTCAAGTTGAGGAAACTTACGTCATTGCTGCGACTCTAAGAAGTAATCCACTCAGTGGAGATAATTATGATAGCTGGAAGACACAGATGCGAGCGATTCTAAAAAGAAACGACTTGTGGGAATATGTATCCGGAGTATTACCACGACCGCCGTGCTCCGATCCAAAATATCCCGAATGGATAAAAATGGATGGAAAGGCAGAAACTGACATTTTATTGGCTATCAGTCCAAGTGAATTAAGTTGTCTGGATGGCTTAAAAAGCTCAAAAGCTATATGAGACAAGTTGATGTGCATGTATCAGTCGAGTGGACCTGCGAGGAAAGCCTCGTTGTTAAAGAAACTCGTATTAACACGTATGCAGGAAGAAGATGACGGAGAAATTGAAGGAAATCGGCTTGGTAGTAATAGACGAACTACTGGCTATTTCGTTACTATACAGTTTGCCAGACTCCTTTGCCATGTTCCAAACGGCAATAGAATCACGAGATGACCTACCTTCAACAGAAGTGTTGAAAGTTAAGATTTTCGAAGACCATGAAGGTCCCAAATCTCAAGTGGTGGACCAGGGAGCTATGCTTGTCAGACGTGCAAAAACAAATACCAGTCAGACGAAAAAGTCAAATGACGATCAAGCCCCTAAAAGGACGATTGAATGTTATCGTTGTGGTCGTCGTGGGCATTTTGCAAGACAGTACAGAGTGAGGAATACACATAAAGGAAAACAAAGTGTACAAAACCTAGATCGATCAAATTGTAATAGTAGTCATGAAACGTCGAAGGTGTTGACGTCGATGAGCACCACTGAAGAAGTGATGTTGAGTGCACAAGGAAGAAATATAATATGTTGCATTAATAGTGGTTGCACGGGGCATATGTGCAACGAAAGGAACATGATTAAGGAATTCAAAGAAATGGATTCTGAGTTGAATTTAGCGAATAATGGAAAGACTAATATTAATGCAACCGGGATGGTTGAAATTTCAGTAGATACAAGCAGTGAAATTCGAAAAGTAAGCATTGAAAAGGTGTTCTATGTATAATCGGATCTGCGAACAAACCTACTTTCAGTAGCAAAAATGACTGATTACGGATTTGAAGTTCATTTTATAAAGATGGATGCTATTGTTGTAAAAGACAATAAGGTGCATATGCGTGCGGATCGCATAGGAAATTTATACCACGTACGTATGAATGAAAATGATGTTAATAATGTTGAAGTCAAGAAGCCCATAGATATATGGTATGAACGACTGGGGCACTTGAACGAACGTCATTTAAAAGCTGTGGCGAAAAGCGGGCTTGTTCGCGGAATGAAGCTGGATGGTGGAAACATGTCGGAGTGCGCGATATGTTGTAGCGAGAAGCTGACCTGCAAACCATTTCCAAAGGGTAATGCAGATCGTACCAGCGAATTGTTGGAAATAGTACATACGGATGTATGTGGCCCCATGAAACATGAATCATTTTCAGGAAAGAGATATTTCGTTACGTTCATAGACGATAAATCTCGATGGTGTGAAGTTTATTTTGTAAGTAATAAACATGACGTTCTAAATGTTTTCAAGAATTACAAAGCTGAGGTGGAAAATTTTACAGGGAAGAAGATTAAGTCTTTACAATCAGATAACGGACGAGAGTACATAAACAAAGAATTTGAAGGCTTTCTGAAGAAGAATGGTATTGTTAGAAGGTTGTCGGTTCCATATACACCGCAACAGAACGGGGTAGCAGAGAGAAAAAACAGGACGCTAACCGAAATGGCACGTTGTATGATGCGACAAGCCGGAAGCCCTCCTATATATTGGGCAGAAGCAGTTACCACAGCGAATTAAATTCGGAATCGATGTCCAACTGTGGCTTTGAAGGGTGAGATACCATTCACTGTGTGGAAAGGAAAGAAGCCTACCGTTTTATACAAGCAAGTTTTTAGATCGAAGGTGTATTATAAAAAGAAAGGCGCGAATAAAGTCAGAAGGAAGTTTGACTCCGTTACCGAAGAAGGAATTTTCTTGGGATATGACATGCAATCCAAGGCATATGGGATTCAAAATCCAAAGACGAGAAACATAGTAGTGACTCGTGATGTAAATTTCATGAATGAGATGGCATTCAGTGAAGAATATAAAGGCATACTTGATGAAGAAGAGAGTATTGATGACAAGAAGTTGACAGTTCAGTTAAATAAGCCTTAAGTCAATCATCAAGATAGAGAAGAGCACAGAGCTCTGAGTGATTCTAGTAGAACATCACAAGAAAGAGTCGAAAGTGAACAAGAACCTGATGAAAATGTAAACATTCAGCTGAAAGACTTAGTCCCTTTAGTTAAAAGAGGACGGGAAAGATCAAGATTGGTTAGAACAGGTTCGGTGGGAAGACCACGAAAAGTGTACACGCCAGCCAATGATAGGACTGACAGTGAAACCGACTCTGTGTATAAAGATACTAATGATCAGTTGATAGCGGGAATAGCTACTGCTGACCCAATGACATGGAGTGAAGTTGAAAAAACTGACGATGTAATCGCATGGCGAAGTGCCTTAGAAGATGAGTATTTGGCACAGATTAAGAATGGCACGTGGGAAATTGTACCGCGGCCATCTAAACGAAAAGTGATTGGGCGCAGATTTGTTTTTCGTACCAAAACTACGGGGGTTTGTTGAAGAAGTCTTTCTATGGTCTGCGTCAGTCAGGACTGCAAGGAATTGGTGAGTAAGTTGACGAATATTGGTTTTGCAGCTTCGCCACAAGATCCGTGTATGTTTGTTGCACGAAAAGGTGAGCAACTGATGTTGATTGCTATTTATTTCGATGATATTATTCTGGCTACGAATGATATTGCGTGGTTGTGTGATGTAAAAAAGAGTTATCTAGCGCATTCGAGATGAAAGATATGGGAAAAATTAATATTTGTTTGGGTATTGAATTTACTCGTCATGCAGAAAATAGAGTTTACATGAACCAAAGTGTGTATCTAGATAAAGTTTCAGAACGCTTTGGAATGTCCGAGTGTAAACCTGCAAGGACCCCTATCGATGTAAATGTAAAGTTACAGAAACCTGAGTGCGTTAATAAGGATGTTATGAGTACGTATCCTTACCAAAGCTTGATAGGTGCCTTAATGTATCTAGCTGTATCGACAAGACCAGATATGTATAGCGTATGCTGTAAATTATTTAAGTCAATTTAATAATAATTACGGAATGGAACAGTGGAAGGTGGCAAAACGCCTATTTAAAAGGCACATCAAATTTTGGCTTAGTCTATGAGAGGACAGGCAAACCGTTGTATGGTGTGGTTTATGCTGATTGGGGATCAGACGCAATCGACCGCAAGTCTTATTCTGGTTTTGCATTTATTTTTCCAGGTGCCACTATAAACTGGGAGGCACGAAAGCAACGGTCTGTAGCTTTGTCCAGTACGGTAGCAGAATATATGGCACTTTCGGAAGCTACCAAAGAAGCTATTTATCTGCGTGATTTATTGAACAATATTAATAGTATTAAGTGTGAATGAGTGACAATATTCGACGACAGTCAGAGTGCAATTAAGCTTGCTCAGAGCAGGTGCTTTCACGCACGAACGAAACATATTGATGTATGACACCACTTCATGCGAGATATGTTGGAACTAAGCGGGATTGACCTGAAGTATATGAGTACAGACATGATGCCAGCAGATGTTTTGACCAAGGGTTTGAATGGTACGAAACATCGCAAATGCTTGCGTAGCTTAGGCATGACGGCATGACTGTGAAGATGAAGAGTGTAAGAAGCTTATGACTTCGAGGGGAGGTGTTATAGATTAGATTTGACTTCGAGGTAATAAACTCTTTTTATACAAAACTCAAACTCAAACTCAAAGCATTTATTTCAATTAGACCATTACAGGCACTTTTGAATGTCAAAAAACACATATGTATACTCTTTGTTCTTTTACTTTACGTCATGTCACTTTGTCAACAAGCGTTGGTAACCAAGCCGAATATATTTTCCGTGTTTTAAAAATAAAAATAAAATATCTTTATTTTAGACCCATTACATAGTCCATAAATGGTTAGTATGTTAGTAAATGATTATTCTTATATGCTATGTTAGTATTATTAGTCCTTTACTTATTTACTTATAGCTACCTCCACCCAACGCCTTTGGATGGGGCAGTCCGGTCTGCCAACAATCACTTTCAGGATGCCATTACGAGTATTGCACGCTATGTGCTTGAGGAGGTTCATTATGCCCGTATTCTTCAATTGTTTGTCATTTCAGTCATGACAAGCATGAGAACTGCTATTCAATACTCGTATTATATCTCAACGGAATAAACGTTGCAAGTACGAGCCCAATAATGATTTCACTTTTTGTGATATTTTTGAATATATTTTTGATGCTTTTTGATTTTCATTATTTTTTTTTGTATTGATATCGTTTGCATTTCTATTTTATTTCAACAATTTCTCCATAATGTAATACTGAAGTATGGAAGAAGAAGACATGCCGCGCTGACCCCAAATAAATTGGGATAAGGGCAGAATGATGATGATGATTTCTTCAAAATCCAAAAAGTAGTGGGACAGATTCTGATAAGTTCGCATGTTCTTGCTGTAGTTTAAGTATTTTTCTTTCCCTATTTGAAAATTAACGTCTTTTTTAAATTTTTAAGGATATAACCGTTGGGTTTGGGAGCCAGGATAGATCATGAGTTGCATGTCATTGTTAGTAGCTCTACAGCTTGACATCCTCGGTACAGTCGGTACACGTGAATGAGTGGAGGACACCAGATCACTTTGATTCCATAATACTGATTATGGAATCAGTGTCGAGTGAGTTAACTCTCAACTTTTGCAAAACTACTAACGCTAAATAAATACCCATACGTAGCTGTGCACACAGTTTATACCATTTTATTAAAGAGATGTTAATGTAAAATACCACCATGTTAATTTATAAAATATACAATCCATGTTACCTGCGGTCTGCTCTAGTTAGAGATTTGTTCAGAATGACCCTTTTGCTGACTATTCATTGGTTAGCTGGAGTTCGTTTTCATCTCTAATCATAATCTCAGTTACAATGATCACGGCTTGGATTTTGCGTGGCTTCATTAAGATCCGCCCGGGGCTATGCGATAACGTTACAGGCTCGTTCCCTATCGTCTTTCAGTTCACTTCTTAATGTATGTACCATGCATTATTCATGCTCCTCAGTTTGGACAGAATTAAGAAAAAAATCAAACAGTGTATTTCCGTGAGTAAGGAGCAAAGGAAGCCATTGAGCGCTCCTTCGGGAACGACTCAGTAGCAGTCGCTTGCTTCAAGCTCAAGCTTGTGCCGAGTGCCGCGGAGTGCGCGAGCGGCCGCAAGTGATGCGCTATCGATAGCTCGCGCTCGGGCGGCGGCGCGGCGGCGCGCGGCGTCGCGCGGCTGCGCCCGGAGCCCGCGGGCCGCGGGACATTCCTTTACCCGACGCTTAATAAATAATAAAATAAACTCATTTATTTCAGGTAAATAACACCCATTGCCACACATAAATTGATATAAACTGAAGACATAATAAGATCCAGTAAAATAAAATATAATAAAAACAGAGTAAATCAAATTAATGACTGTCTGGATATTGCTAGTGCAATTTTTATTACTCTTTCACGCAAAAATGACTGAACGGATTTGAATGAAATTTGGCACTTAGGTACCTATCCCGGTAGTAATCTCATAGGACAATTAGCAAAAACCACGTGGGCGAAGCCGCCGGCCTAAATATTACTTTAAATTCCTTTTGATTTTGTTTTATCGCTCAAAGATATACATATAGGTACAATCATAATCGCAGTATTAAAATAGAACACTTGTTTTTGTATCTTTTGGCTCAACGCGACCCTAAATTTTGTTCTCTAAGGACATCGTCGGGAAGACTTCGCGGGTTTTTTTGGGTACCGTTGCCAAATGGAAAAAACGGAACCGGAACGGAAAAATGGGTTTGTAAAACGTTTTTTCTTTCAATACTTACAAATTAGTTTGAATAAGATTTGATATTTTTATTTTTTTAAGATATTGTGCTTTTTCGTAAAACTGCAGTAGAAACATTATCATTGCTTAACATTAACATACTATGAATAAGCGATACAAATATTGTTATTATATTCTTTGATGCAACGGAACCCTTTGTGCGCGAGGCCACCTCGCGCTTGGCCGGTTTTTTCTGTTGTTTCGTGAGTCGCGGAGTTTTTCGTCTTCCCTCTGTCAATTAGGTAAGTAACCGTCACCGCACCGTGGCTAAAAGGAACAAGATAACATTAAATAGACAAAAGGCTGTAAGGTTCCATTGTGAGTTTGTGACCCTTTGCTGAGATTAAAAATATAAATGCGTTATTATGGACACGCTAAAAGCCTCGACGAGACGCCGGAATTAGATTGTGTAAAGCTGAACCAGCACCGCTCCCCCCTCCCTCCCATCTACCGCGCACCCCCCAGCGCTCTCTGCAACCCTAGTACATCGCCGGAGATTTGTGCTTATTCGATATAAGACTTTCGTTCTCTTTAAAAATACTTTTAACTTGGCAGCCAATCTAGCTGCCTATGTCATGAATCATTTACAGATATAAGTGCGAAATAACACTGTTCTTGTAGAGTCAGTATATGCATGTTTGTGAAGAAACAGATCCACTATCAACTGCCAGTAATGTAATGTAGCTGCTGCATAGTCAACTGCCTGCATACCATGCAAACTGATCCACAGATTGCCTGTACCATGTTGATATCGAGATAAGCTATCGCTTTTACAATATTAATATCGTTGCGTGACGCGTCTGTATCTCTTTATCTGCATAATACAAGGTGTAGTTTTGCATCTTTGTCAAATTCAAGGAGGTAACTATGCTAATGATTCTCGACCCGAATCAATAATAATGGGTAGGTATATTTTTTTATTTTACTTCATAATATCCGAAATCGGTAAGTGTACACGACCCGTATTAAAACGCGAGCCGTCTAATACTAGCCCTAACCCCACCTAACCGCGCTTTCACACACAAAAACAAACGCAGACGTTTATTCGATAAACGGGTCATTCTCCTCTTTTGAGAAGGGCTTCATTCTGAAATAGTGTCAAATTAATACAACAAAAAAAGTATTGTTTATTATTATTGACCAGGTATCGTAATTTATATTGATAATTTACGTCTTCTATAATAACCTCCTGGATTTTGACGAGTATTTAAAACTACACCTTGTATAGCAGTAGCGATGCGCAAGTACATCGCGCTGATGCAATTACAGGAATGTTTCAGTGCGGGACAACGCGGGACAAAGCGCGAGATGTATGGGTGGCGTCTGATTAGGTACATGCGCGGCGCATTACTTCACTATTCAATACTGCGTTTCGCTGTTCTCAACACTCAATGTAATCAAATAAGTAATGTTTGGGGGATGGTCCCCAAGAGTGAACCTGTTATGTACTTGATGTAGACTTGTAAGGTAAGTTATGTTACAAGTGACTCCCTTGATGGATTTATTGCTACTGAATTATAATTACTTACTTACACAATTACATACTAATGCATGAGAAATGCATACCCAAACCATATCGATATGCATAAATGAGTACGACGCAACGTACAAACAACACAAAGGCCAGCACACAGCTTAGCTCGTACAAGTAAAGTGCCATGTCGGTTCTCAGTCTCCTGACAAATCATCTCAAAGAACTACCGTGAACTAACAAATATTGACAGACGCACCAATCTGGTCTTTTTGCTCGTAATATTTTAGATTGTGGCGGCTTATAAGCTTCAAAATTGAGCTACATAATTGTTATACCATGTAGCTCATGTAGCTCAAGCGAGGTATAAAGGTATCCAAATTTGGGCCTGGATGTAACTACGAGATTATGATTGATTATAATGAAGTTGTCGCCGCTACCAGCGAACAACGCCCGCGGCACATTGTGTCAGCGCGTGACGAACCAAACTTTCTGATTAATGACGATTCACGGTCTAGGGCTTTCAGTTTAATTTTGCGCGACCTTAGCGAGTGTAAGGAAAAGTTACAAGTGTCACGGTTCTGCCTGAGCGCTTCGCTGGGAATTATTACACCATTTTAGTTTGTATAGGCTTCACCTTGCTTATTTGTAGACGATGTCAAGTAATCGCGATATTATTTTTCCTGCAATGTAACTGGATGACTGTGTGAAATACTTATCTTTAGTTCCACACTAGCTCATGATATAGTTAATGTTATGTCAAGCCGTGATATAGTTTATGACAACAAGCTATTAGGGTGATTTAATACGACAGGGTGATTAGTAGTTTGTGTGGAGTGGCTCGTTACATGCTCGAGCTAGTTTCTTGTGAGAACGGCGCGTGACATGTGGATGATGTGGGCCGGTCAGCCAGCGCGACGCTATCGTCTGTTACACACACCGCGCCATACCGCGCCATACCGCGCACCGGCACTGCCTAGAGTCTCCAGTGGTAATGTGGAAACAGGCGCAGCATCCTCGATAATAGTCCGATAATGTGTCCGTGTGTATAGTGTGCGCTGAGGCACAGGCAGGCTGAGCAACTTGTGAAGCTAATGCCAGAACAACACATGTTATTATCGACGTGATAAAACTGTGAAGTTCATTTCTAACTATGTTCCCAGTGCAGGTACAAGGCATACTCTCTGTGAGAAATGGCTGGCTGTTGTCCGGCCAGACCCGTGCTGACTTGTGGATGTTGATTGTCTTCGATTTTTGTATCTAGGATGTCGGTTTCCTCTTGAAGTTTATCCGTTTTAAAAGCAATGGTGATGATCATGCCTTGGTTCGAACCCAAAAGCAAATGCGCGCAAGTCGAAGCCTAAGCCACTGGGCTACCGCTTGCTCCAATGTTATAAACTTATAATACTCTAAAAAAAAAAACAGTGAAAAAAATTAGATTCTTAACAAAAGTTGACCAGGAACAGAGCCTTGAGAAACCCTTTTTTTCAGATTCCAGAAGGTTTAACTTCTTATACTTAGTTATACGGACTAAGTACGGCAGTTAAGATAACTATGTAATCAACGAAAATGCCTGCGAGCAAGACGAGATAGTTGCGATAAAAAAAAAAGAATATAAAGAGTGTTTTCCGGCTGGATGGAATCACATAATAGTAGTAATTAATGTTCATACGAGCAGGAGGATGTTATGGGTAGTTCCTCGAAATTTGATTCTTCGACTGATGTATATGGCCAAAATTTAATTTGACTTTGTAACACATGTTCATATGAAAATAAGTATACCAAATAACATATATTTGAATGAGGGACTCCTTTTTGTAAATTCGTTTTCAAGATATCGATGTTCAAATATTTTGTGCCCAGATGAATCAGAATTTGTTACAGATGAATCAGAATCAGAAATAAAAATGAAAAACTTTATGTAGATGGGCTCTTTATTAATAAAATAATCATAATTTAACAACAACAACAATCAGTTTTTAAAAAAGACATAACTACACAAAAAAAAGTAACCGAAATTAATGACTTTCACAATTTAGTTAATGGCATTAAGTGTAACCTTTTCACGAAGTTTGCGTTATGATGTCCCTGACACAGTGTATACCAAAAATTTTAACTATTGCTAATATTTGTAATACAATAAATTCTGTTATGTACTAGAAAGTTATCATAATGCTACATTATATATATTATTCTATCTGCTTATTTTTTTCGTGTACAACTCACTACTCCTATTTATTAGAGTCAAAGTCAAAGTCAAAATTATTTATTTGCGTTAAATGTGGTACAAAAGATGGTAAATATAAGATGTAGTGCAGTGACACATTTCGCCATAAAAATAGCATGCAAATATTAATAAATATAATTATTATACTTATTGACTTAGCAATCACCTTTCATAATTAAAAAATCACAGGAGTACAAACTTATTTTAATAATGGCACTTTTGACTTCAGTCTTAGTTAAGCAGTCTTAATTATTAATTGTATATATTTCTTTCATTTCCAATTTCCACAGAGCATACTTGTCTGGATCTTTTCTTATGATTTCCATCCTTCTACGTTCTGCGAGTCTCGATATTTAGTTTGTGGCATTGTTGTGAACTGCAATATTAAAATAACAAAAATGAGATAGACACTTTAACTTATGAATAAATAGGTTTTTATGATTGTTAATACGGAAGAGTGATGTCAAAGGTTCCATTTAAATAACACTGGTCTCAATTTAATTACTTTATTGTTAGTAATAAATACACTGTTAGTTATGATTGTTAATTCTAAATAATATATATTAATTCTTAACTAAGACTGAGACATATCAAAAGTTTCTTATGTAGAACAAGTTTATACTCCTGTGATTTTTGCATGATTAAAAAGGTTATAACTAAGTAAATATAATAAATAAGACTAGAACTACTGACTTGTAGAAGGTCAACAACTTGTACATGGGCAAGGAGAATTACGCCACAAAAGCGCTCTTTTCGTGCTGGAGAGGGAAAAAACTAATTTATTTTATGATTCATATGGGGTTTTGACCATATGAATCAGACACAGATGAATCAGGATTTTGCCTATAATCAGGCATAACTCATCATACTATACAGACTTCAGTATTGTCATTTTTCTACACGAATCTATAACCCAAAAAGCATCGCGCGAAACTCAGATTGAAGTTTTAAAACAATAAAATAAATTTTATAAAGTAGGCATTGTAATCAGACTGCCACCTGAACCAAGCACAGATGAATCAGATATTTACCTTCGTAATACCAGGATCTAAGCCAACCAGCCGCACATCCACCTTCTAGCTCGTCTGTTGCACGACTGGCTTCCCCCGCGGGGGAAACCAGACTCTCATTATTATTACCCGACCAAGTACAGTCAAGCGCAGCTTACGCCACATTAATCAGTATTATTCACCGGACACTTCTTATTTACTTATTTATAAACACACTAACGTAGTTATAACGAATACACATTTTTTTTGTAAGAGGACAATTCATTGCCTTTCGACATAATTATAATTTATATTGATGTAACTGTAAATTTTGTTCCGGAAAATGGCAAACGGACGCGTTATATCAATCAGAAGAACGAACTTCAAATATTTTTATTTTGTACCAGATAAGGATAAAGCGAAGCTATAAAAAAAAAACATGTGGTTTTGTTACTTGGTTACAGAAATATACCCATAGAAATCGAAAATTTTGTCTCTGAAGAACTACCCTTATACGTAACCTGCGAAATATTGTGCACTCCGCCTGCAGGCATGCGGGACGGGATTACACTTCTCATAGATTAGCACTCTCTAATATAATATGTATTTAAAACTTAATTTATTTTTATTCAGCAAATCTTAAGTCAGCCGTTCTTCTTAGCGTGTCGATGGCAAATTTTCATTAAATATATTTGGCCTAAAATTCATGTACGCAAATTCCGCTGATGTAGTCATGAGATCGTCAAGTGCGCAGATGTCTGGCATGCAGCGCAAGATGGCGCGGCGGGCCATTGTCTGTGGAGACGCGCCGCATACACACTTGAGATCAGAGCCGTCTATAAACCTCTGTCTGAAGAGATTGTCATTGCTACGGCCGACTTGGGTAAAGAATAAGTCAGCATTTACCAGATATTGCAAATACGTGGGACACTCAGAAAGTTTTGCGACACTAAAAAAAATTGTTCTACAGGTACATATATTTTTATTAAATCTTTTCAAAGTACTCTCCACCAGCCTCTATACAAAGATTCATGCGTCTGAACTAGAGATGTGCCGTTGCCGGCAATATTGCTCAAAGTGGGAATATTGGTGGCAATATTGCCAGCAATATTGCCGGGAGTGGAAATATTTGGGAATATTGGTTAATGATAAGTCAAATTAAGTACGCAAACTATGTACAATACTCAAAATTAGCATTTACAGGCCCTAATCTACATTATATACAATAAAATATTGTTTTGGGTAAAATTGCCAATACTGCCAGCATTTTTGGCAATTTTCCCGGTATTTTACCGGCAATATTGCCCATGTTGCCGCACACGATAGTGAATATAAGAAATAACACATGAATATTAAGATAAGAATTGACGATCGTTGTGTATTGAATAAAAGGCATAAATTCGAATAATTTCCTTTAAATGTTGTACTTGTTTTTCATGCAAAATCACATAACAAAAACAACGAGTATAAGTATATAATATGGAAATAACAAAGTGTAAATCTTTACAAATCTCTATCAAAACTACAAATAATCAACAAAAATAACAATTTTTTAATATTTTAATGCACTTGTTTTGGTAATCCTTACATAATCAGTAAATCACAGTTTAGAGTAACAACTTAGTAGTTTTTATAATCATTTTAAAATCACAGCTCTTGTTGTATTTTTTTAATCTTCGTCATTTATGAACCGATTTGAAAAATTCTTCTTTTATCTGAATGGATCTACTTCCCGATTGGTCCCGTAGAAATTTCATCAAACTCGGTTCAGCAGTTTGGTTTTGAAATCAAAATAGCTGTTTTTACAAAAAAGTTTTTATTTTACCCTTTTTAACCGACTTCAAAAAAAGGAGGAGGTTCTCAATTCGGTTGTATGTTTTTTTTTTTTTTGTGTTTGTTACCTTATATCTCCATCATTTCTGAACCGATTTGAAAAATTCTTCTTTTATCTGAATGGATCTACTTCTCGATTGGTCTCATAGAAATTTCATCAAAATCGGTTCAGCAGTTTGGTTTTGAAATCAAAATAACTGGAAAAAATTTCATCCAAGTAAAAGAAATTGCGAAATTGATACTTGACAAGGATTTGTGTGTGATACGATAACTAAAAAGGGTAAAATAAAAACTTTTTTGCAAAAAAAAACCGACTTCCAAAAAAAACACTAAAAAAGTGGAAAATAACTTTACTTTCGGAAGTCGGTGGCAAAAAAGTCAATTAAACAAACAATAGTCACCGAATTCCGAAAGTACTTTTTTAGTGTTTTTTTTGGAAGTCGGTTTTTTTTTGCAAAAAGGTTTTTAGCTATCGTATCACACACAAATCCTTGTCAAATATCAATTTCGCAATTTCTTTTACTTGGATGACATATTTTTTCCAGCTATTTTGATTTCAAAACCAAACTGCTGAACCGATTTTGATGAAATTTCTATGGGACCAATCGGGAAGTAGATCCATTCAGATAAAAGAAGAATTTTTCAAATCGGTTCACAAATGACGAAGATTAAAAAAAATACAACCGAATTGAAAACCTCCTCCTTTTTTTGAAGTCAGTTAAAAATGTAGAAAAACTCCTTGCCACAGAAGCAGAAGTCGAAGGAATAGATAAAACTTTTCACCGCAGTTTTCCCTAAACTCGTGTTAGGAAAAAATAGCTACCACCAATTATGATACCAATACAATTTGACCAGGCAACATTGGCAATATTGCCAATGCTGCTGGCAATATTGGTATTTTACCGGCAGTGGCAACATTGGGAATATTGCCGGTAGTGGCAATATTGCCACCAGGCACATCACTAGTCTGAACCAGTTTTCAAAACACTTTTTCCAGTCTGCCGCAGACACCTCGTTTACAGCCTGCTCGAACGCAGCCAGCGCATCTTCCGGCGACGAAAATTGTATCCCCTTGAGCTGATTTTTTATTTTTGGAAATAAAAAAGTCACACGGTGCTAGATCAGGGCTTTAAGGAGGGTGACCCAGGAGTTTGACTGGTGTACTGACCAGGAAGTATCTCGTTTTGAGCGCGGTGTGTGCAGGCGCATTGTCGTGGTGGAGCAGTAGTCCGCGGAGCCCTGTGTTTGGTCGCTTGTTGCTCACAACAGAAAAAACTTCTGGTAAACATTTGGTAGTATACCATTCGGCGTTGATGCTTCTTTGATCTCGTAAGGGAATTGAGGCCAAGTGGCCAGTCAAATTAAAAAAGCTGGCGATCAAAATCTTCCCCCCGCTTCGAGATCGCTTCACTTTGGTAGGCGTTGGTTCATTTTGAAACACCCAAACTGTCGACTGGCGCTTGGTTTCTGGATCGTATTGATAAATCCAGGACTCATCACCTGTTACGATGTCGTAAACACGCCGAGACGAGCCTGCTTCAAATTTGTTCAGCATATCACGGCACCATTCCACCCGGGCCTGCTTCTGAGCGTCGGTGAGGTAGTGCGGCACCCAGCGCGATACTATCCTCCTCACGCGAAGATGCCCGTGTAGAATCTCGTGAACGCTTCCCGATCCAATCTTTAATATGTGCTGAATCTCCTGATATGTAATTCGCCTATTATCTTGGATTAAAATTTTCACTGCTAGCACGTTTTCTTCCGTAATAGCCGTCAAAGGGCGACCGCTTCTTTCTTCATCCCCCAAAGTTGGTCGACCGCGCCTAAATTCGTTATACCAACGACACACGGTTGCCTTGGAGGGGCTTTCATCCATAAATGCCATTTGAAGTCTATCGAACGATTCATCCGGTTTCAGGCGACACTTGAAATCGTAAAATCATAGCTCTAAAATGTTCCCGGCGCAGATCCATTTTTCAGTAAGACACGATACTTTGAATTGGCTCGCAAAAAATGTGGAGGGAAATTTTGAAAATGGAACACACATATTTTTACTTACAAGTAATCATATTTTCGAAAAAGATTCTAACTGGCCAGTCTCCCATATATAAAAACTATTTATTGCAATACTTTCTGAGTGGCCTGGTAATTGCGTTTATATATTCAGATTTAATTCATTTCTCATTTTTTTCGTTTGTGCGATTTAACCAAAAAAAATCTAATACAAACTTTCACTGATGAACGCTTCTGAAATTAAGCAATTCCAATAATACCGAACTGCTTTCAAGGAACTAGAAGTTAGAATAACAACATGCTGATAGAAAATAGTGCGCACGCATTGTTTTTCCTTTCGGTCGCTGTCTCATTATCAGCAGGAAGCGATGTCTGTAGCAAGCAGCGCAATCTGCGCGCGCCGCACGCCTTAGCACGCCGCGCACCTCTCGCGTGCTCGTCCGGGGGACGTTCGCCGACACTAAGCATGTAAGCGCATTGTAATCTTTTAGCGAACTTAAAGCAAGTACAAAAGCGTATTGTTTAATATCGTGCTTCGTCACTAGCGGGGGCGAACAGCAGGCGCAGGGGCGGGGGCCGGGGGGCGGCGGGCGAGGGTCTTCTGTTCTGGAGCCCCCGTGACTAGTCACTATCGCATATTAAACCATTTTCATTTAAAGAAAATTAATTGAATTTTAATAACGCGTCGAGGGACATTTTTCATTCTGTCAAGAGTCCGCAGTGGTTGGCGTTCGACGGCGACGAAACAATAATGATTTGCATTCAAAGGGCCGCTCGCAATGCCTCCTTTTCTTTTGTTATGTTTCGACAAATTATTCCGATATCCCGGATTTGATTTCTTTATCGATACCCAACTATCTATTATTGTTAAAAATGAAATGTTTAATTAATCAAAAATTGTATATATATGCTTCACTCACGTGACTGTGTATTCTTTTGGCAGGAAACATTACATGGGAATTTGAAGTCGTAGTATATTCCTAACATCCTCTAAAAATAACGTACTAATAAACTAACTTACTGCTTATTTCAACTAAAACCTGTTAGTACGTCTTTGTTTTATGTGCGCTAAGAAGAAGTTTATGAACTAAAGCAAATTAGGTTAATATCCTTAGAAATTGAAATAAAATCTTTCAACTCAAAGAGTTTATCAGCCGATAAAAAATCAAGGTAAGAATATTCAAAAAACACGTTACTGAAAAATACTGTAAATTCTTGAATTTAATGTATTTAGTAATAAAAATAAAAAGAACATGCGCTTCGATAATTTTCATGTTTCTGAATTAACACAAACGTCGTGCTGCAGTGCGCCCCCCCCCCCACAGATGCAAAGCTTCTTAGTTTGGTTTTTCAACGCATCGTAGTGCATTCATTGCGTATGTTACTGAAAAGTTTGAAAGATTTTAAGTCGTAAATCTGTAATATTCTAACTATGGTTATACATAAAGGCATGGTTGTAGCAGCTCAATGTGAATACGAAGCTCCACCACCGACCGACCATGGCCGACTTGCTGGAGTGTCCATAATGTCTCTACACCTACATTTTAGAGGACTCAGTGTCAAAACCTACTACTACTACCTGAGAGACATTTCTCGACGACATGTACAGCCAAGTTAGAGGCCCTAACACAGGTTAGGCACACGGGAAAGAAAGAAAACAGTCAAAAACGCTACTGAAACCGCGATTACCGTGGTCGACTAACGATACGAAAGAAGAAGAAGAACAGGGCAATAATGTTACGTCTCGTATTTTCGAAAACAGATCATGATTGCCGAAGCGTATACTTTTCCAAGGACTCTGATGAACGGGTAAAAAAAATTTGAAGCGTAGACGCAGGTATCACGCAGATCGATGTAACAAATACTGTTGAAGCAAGCCTTTCGCATTTGTTGACTGTTATTGTGTTGTTGTAGATTGAAATAAAGAAATTGAATTGAATTGAATTAATATTTTGTTCCGAAGTTTTAAAGCTTGTCTAGTTACTAAAAAAAAACAAAAAAAAAACATACAACCGAATTGAGAACCTCCTCTTTTTTTTGAAGTCGGTTAAAAATGCGTAATGATCCCATCTGTTTACAGAGTGAATATCGTCGCTGTAGAATGATAACCTCGTATGTCCAGGAAACCAAACTTCACAGGAAACGAAAAAAACGTTTAATTTTGTTACGTCGTTACCTGTAACGTCTCATGTTTTGAATATAATAGATGGCACTAGTAGTCATATACTAAGTCTCCTCAAAGATATTTTGAAGCTGAAAAATCAGATCAGCGTTTTAGAAGACAATACCGTGTCTAAGGAGCAGTTTCTATCGCTTCAATTAGAGGTGACTAGTCTTAAACAGGCATCGCTAATACACGATACGCCTACTGTCAGGAATGGTCATATAAATGCGAGAAGAGGAGCATGTTTACAAAACAGCTTTACACTAGATAGTGGTCCTATAGGATTACAATATTTACCTATCAAATACCCAGCTGATTGCAAAGTAAACGACCTCTCATCTAAAGGTGCGTCATCAACACAAGTCAGCGACAGTAATAATGATGTCTCTGTCTTACAAGGACATAATACTGAGACAGGGCATCGCACACGCATGACAAGCAAATTTGATGAGAGCGGCTTGTGCGGGAGTGAGACAGCGCGAGAATTAGACTGCGTGGAAGCAACTACAAACACCGCGGCTGCTTGCAAACCGGTTAACTCATCGAGCCCGGCTACCTATGCTCACACGCCCGTCCCTCTCACCTCTGTCAAGCGGGGGACCGCTGCCAGTCCGTCCGCCACTACGGCTGTGAAGGCACCGAGTGATCTCCAGCTAACAACAGTGCAATGTGAGAGTATGCCGTCCATAGATATGTATGATAAGACGGTATCTAAAATAGTGGTGAGTGATCGTAGTAACAACGAGTGGAAATTAGTGCAAAATAAACGTTCGCGTTCGAACTCATATAAATTTGCAAGCCAAAAAGGTCGTGCTTCTATTGTACCGGACAGTAAATTCCGTGCGGCTGATATTAAAGTCCCGTTATTAATATCGAACGTGAATACGGAGGCCTCTGAAGATGACATTATTAGTTACATTAAAAGTAAAACTAACGAAAGTGTATCTTTAAAAAAACTCAACATCAAGTCGTATAAAAAATATAATGCATATAAGCTATATGTATCTAAACATAAGGTGGAGATGTTTTTAGATAACCAGTTATGGCCTGATGGTATTACTTTTAGACGGTTTGTGCATTTTATGTACCGAATAAACAGAGAGGCTCCGGAGGCTCGTAAAGTTAATGAAAATAAAATTTAGTATGGATTGTCAAAATAAGTATCAAGTAAAATTAACTAGTTTTAATTGTAAATCTGCGAAAAGATCAGTTGATAATATAAGAAATATATGTGAGTGGTCCGATTTGATCTGCCTACAGGAGACTTGGCTGTTACCACATGATATATCGATATTAGGAACGATAAGTCCAGAATTTGATTTCACTGGTAGGTCTGCTGTAGACACTTCAGAAGGGCTCCTAAGGGGACGGCCGTACGGAGGAGTGGCCATTCTCTGGAGAAAGGGTGTTTTTGAGTCCATCTCGGTAATACCCTGTAATAGCTCTCGGCTGGTGGCTATTAAAGCTGTCTCCGGTAGTCGCACTATTATTGTATTTTCCGTATATATGCCTACAAACTCACCGGAGAACCTGCCTTTGTTTACACAGGTATTAAGTGAAGTTAGTGCAATAATTGCGACGTATGACGTTGAAAACATATATATAATGGGCGATTTTAATGCACATCCGCAAGAATTATTTTATGTTGAGTTACTAAGTTTTTGTAACGATCATTCCTGGGTCTGTGCTGATACAAAGAAGTTAGGATATGATCTAAACTACTACACGTTCATTAGCGAGGCTCACGGCTGTAGGAGGTGGTTAGACCATTGTGTGGTCTCTTCGTCAGCCTGGCAGACAATTGTTAGTGTAGGAATTGATGAAGATATTTATGTGTCTGATCACTTACCTATATACATTACATGTGACTTAGATGTAGTTAGACCTAAGTTGGTGACCGGGGCTGCACCCCGCAATGCTGTTCTTTGGGGTGTCAGAAATAAAACAGAGATTGAAAAATATCAGGAGATGTGTTCCGATAAATTGCGGGAGATAGACTTCCCACAGGAGTTTGTGGTGTGCAGTCATGGGTCATGCAGCTTGGATGATCACAAACTTGTCCTTGATAAGCTGTACAATAATATTGTTGATGTCCTTTGTGAGGCAGCGAGGGAATCTAATGAAGCACACAAGAGACCTAAGCGTGGTAGTCCTTTATGTGGGTGGAATAAACATGTGCGAGACGCTCACCGAGAGGCCAGGCTTAGATTCCAACATTGGGTTTTGGCCGATCGACCAACCTCTGGCGCTGTTTACGATAAAATGTACGAGACGCGCAAAATTTTCAAAAGCCGGCTAAAGCACTGCCAAAATAGGCAAGATCAGTTAAAAATGGACGTATTAGCCGAACAAAGGGCGACAAATAATTTCAGTGCATTTTGGAAGTCCACAGGTAAGTTGGAGGCTAGGCCTGGTCTTGCGGCAGAGGTAGGTGGGGTTGCTGAGCATGAGGACATCGCAAACTTATTTAAAGACCATTTCAAAGTAAGGTCTCCACTTGGCCCCTCAGTATCGGGCATCGGCTTTGCGTCTCATGTCCGGGGGCAGGAGCCGCGGCTACGTTTCACCATGAAGCAAGTAAGATCGGTGATAAATAGTATGAGTAGGGGCAAATCCCCTGGGCATGATGGGCTTAGCATTGAGCATTTAAAATATGCAGGTATGCATATGCCGAGGGTCCTGTCCTTGTTCTATACGATGTGTCTCAGCCATTCGTATCTACCGGCAGACTTAATAAAGACCATTGTGGTACCCATCGTGAAGAATAGGACAGGAGACATCTCGGACATAAACAATTACCGCCCAATCTCTCTTGCAACTATTATGGCCAAGGTGTTGGACAGTATGCTTGACTCTTGTTTGGCGAAATATGTTCAGTTGCACGACGCACAGTTTGGGTTTTGCCCTGGACTATCAACCGAAAGTGCTATTTTAGGTGTTAAGCATACTGTCAAATACTACACTGATCGTAAGACGCCGGTGTACGCCTGCTTCCTTGACCTCTCCAAGGCTTTCGATCTCGTTTCTTACGACGTGCTGTGGAGCAAGTTGAGAGGTAGGGGTATACCGGAGGAATTGCTCAGTGTATTGCAGTATTGGTATCGTAGCCAGACAAACCGTGTTAAATGGTCGAATGCGCTCTCGGAGTCATATGGGTTGGAGTGCGGGGTAAGGCAGGGTGGTCTGTCGTCCCCTCGGCTCTTCAATCTATATGTTAACGACCTCATTGTCGAGCTCAGCAGCATGCGTGTCGGATGCAGGGTAAATGGCGTTAGCTGTAACAACATCAGTTATGCGGACGATATGGTGCTGCTGGGCCCGTCGCCAGGAGCGATCGTGGAGATGCTTCATGTATGTGAGACCTTCGCTGCTGCACAAGGACTGGTTTATAATGCCAAAAAGTGTGTATACATGGTCTTTGAGGTCGCTGGTAGGTGCCGGGAAAGTACTTTCGAACTAGCCATAAACGGTACGTCAATACGTAGAGTGACACAGTTTAAGTATCTTGGGCATTTTCTTACCGACGACCTCAGTGACCATGTTGACATTGAACGGGAGCGTAGGGCTCTGGCGGTCAGGGGAAATATGCTGGCACGAAGATTTGCTCGGTGTACTGACCAAGTAAAGGTAACGCTTTTTAAAGCGTATTGTCAGAGTTTTTACACCGGTAATCTTTGGGTCAACTACTCGAAAAGGTCGCTGGAAGTCCTGCGCGTCCAATACAATAATGTGTTTAGAATGCTGTTGCGATTGCCTCGTTTTTGCAGTGCCTCTGGGATGTTCGCGGTAACTCATACCGATGGGTTTGATGCCATCATCCGCAAAAAAACAGCCTCGCTCCTGAGCAGACTAAGGGGCAGTCGCAATAGCATCCTGAAGGCTGTGGCGGCTGATACTTCCTCCACCATAATTAGGCGATTTGTGAGAAGACTTATACCCTAGTATTCCGTTGTCCTGGGTCTAAGGACTATGGGTGGTCCTCTCACAAACTCGTCTTTAGTTAAGTTACTAACAATAGTGTGTAAGTGCAAAACTGTTACTAACAATTTATGGATCTTTTAGTTGTCCGAAATAAAATGATTAATAATAATAATAATATACTGGGTTCACAGTTTCGCCGTATTATAAAATACGTGGTTTTCATACGAAATTTACAAAAAAAAAAAAAATTTTTGACATACGAGGTATTCATTCTACAGCGACGATATAACGAATGGGTTGCCTGATAACGTTAAGTCAAGACAACCTTTTTAAAATTGCGACAACCGTGTGGAGTGTGCGATTTTACTTAGACCATCGTGTTTGTAATAAAATGAAATGTCAAATTTTTTATACGTCATATTTTAATAATAAAACAGATGAGTGTACATATAGTATTATAGGAGTGAGAAGGGTGTAAAGTTCATCATCCCCCATAGAAAAGGGAGGATTCTACAACCAGATGGTTTTTATGTCTGGTGGGCTACTGCACGACAGGAATTGTCGGGTTTTTCTACATAGTCTTAAGTCGCGGATAACTTTAACTACGCGATTTAGAATTTTGATTTTAGTTCTCTATGCCATAGAGATGGCGCTGTAGTACTTTCTGGACAAAGTTGCTGCAGTACTTTTAGTAGTGTTGCTTCAGTATCAACTCATCCATGTATACCTCACAACCCCGTAGGGACGAACACATAGACAACCTAACAGATTCTTGGCCCTAATGCTTTGTACTTTCATTCAATTCTGATTTCGTTTGCTATGGGAAAAAAAACATGAGTTCCGTTAGTAAAAGGTAGCCTAGACTTAATTTTATCAGGTAACCCATTCATAATATTATATTAAGATTGCTAAAAATATTGTTTTCATTCGGTAGCCAGATGAGTGAAGCTCGATCTCCACAGGCCTGATGTTGTGTTAGTTCAACATCCTGCTTGTAATTCCTGAAGGGTGAGGCTGAGGTGTACCTGGTATTACAATTACATTTCGCCAGTTATGTTGGAGTCCCAAGAAATATGGGGCGAGCCTATTGCCATCAACCGGGCACAAATGCAGACTTCGTAGCTGCTACTAAGAATTTTCTGGTGAAAAAACTTAATAACACTTTGCCCGACCCGTGAATCTAACCCAGAACCTTATGCTCGCTTTCGAACACCATACCAACAACTAAAAAAGTGATTTGCGCTATCAATCCTTTAACATCTTGTAGAAATATCGTTAAAAATAAAAAATGTGTGTCTGTATCAACTGGTCTACTCATAATCCAGGCTTGTATTTAAAGAAACTTCTTGTTTGTTTATAGCGTACGACTTACGTTCAAAATGCTTAAAAATTACCGCAACAAAAAATCAAATAAATTCAGGAACTTTACATCATGCTCCTGCCCTTATCCCAATTTGTTTGGGGTCGGCGCGGCATTTTTTTTCTTCTTCCATTCTTTTCTGTTACTTTTAGGAGATGTATTTCAAGAAAAAAAAAATATGGAAAATTAATAATTAATAAATTTAAACGACTTCAATCCAAAAATAAATGGAAATGTCACAGCATCAAGAAAATATTAAAACAAATCACAAAAAGTGAAAATAATGTTGGGGTTCGAACATGCGACCAGGGGGTCTAAAATGGCCACTTTAGCAGAACATAATAGGATAATTATATGAATTACACAGCGGTCATGAAACTGCTAGGCTGTTTACTTCGTTGTCATAAGTTTTGAATAGCCGTTCTCATGCACGACATGAGTGAAATGTCAAACAATTGAAGAATACGGACATAATGCAATATTGCTCATCCCCCTAGGCCAGAAGCGTGATAATATATAGCCTAACATTCGAAGAATCCTGTAAGGAATACTTGTGCAAAATTTGAACAGAATCAATGCTTATAGGTACATATAGTTAATATAGTGGTGTCTTCGTCGTGGTAAAATTTGAAGTGTCGCGACAGTCGGCCCGTGAGACCGCGCTCACGCCCCCGCTGCCCGCGCGCCCCCTCAGCATCCGCGTGCCTCCGGCCGGTCGTAGGCATGCCATGCATAGACAGTAGTTTTTGCGCCATTTCGGAACATCGATTTGGATTTTTACCATCTTATTATAGATTTATTATATGTATCTAGATTATGTAAGGTATTTAATGCTAATTATTAATTGTAACATAAGAAATGTAATGATAATATATTCTAGCGCGCAGTCAGTTTAATAGAATGTATACGTACAAAGTGAGCGAGCAACACATGGTACCTGCCTACCGGCTGCGTACAGGAACATGCGAACAGACACGTAACGCTGCATTAGAACAACAACATACTACGCGTTTCATAATAAATCGTGATCACGCGTTGTGACACTGCTCCACATGTGGACTGCGGGCTGCGTACTGCACGTACTGACACGCACTGGGTCAGGCGTTAGCGGTGCCGCAACACTATTGTATAGAGATTCATTTGTGATAAAGGTGTAAGTACTTATGGTACTTGCCTTATTCTCATGGAATGGAAAACACAGTAAGCAATGAGCAGCAACCCTGCAGCTTCCCATATGGGTAAGTTGGGATTGCAGTTAACTGCGGTCCACTTTGGGTCACTGTGGGTCACCCTTGAGACTCCTGCCACCTCATCGGGTGCAAGGTTACAACATCTCCGTCATTTCATTTCCTGGTTTAAGAGAGATAGAGATTTCCATATCTTTGGCGTTTTCAATCTTAAGCCACAAAAAAATTACATAAATAATAAAACACTCTCACCAGACGGTACTCGGTAGCCACATCGAACACTCAGCCAACAGTTCTTGAGACATTTCCTCCCTCCCCTCCGAATTAGAATGATGTTCAAACTTGTCCTCCTCCTGAAACTTCTCGAGTTTTTTACATCAACCCTATATCAAGTTACCTCCCCGTGGACACATTGTCCAAAGTATTTAATGTTTCAAAACTACCCCCGACGGGGCTCGACAGATACACTCACGTACCAATGTGTTAGTAGGTGTAACGTGATTGTGGACACTGTTAATACTATAGTGACCACCAGGACCAAAACTACCAGGAATTTAGTCTTAAAGGCAAAATAGTATTTATACTTTTAGTTGTACAGTTGTCGTTAGAAATACCGCAGCGCCGTAGCTCTGTAGGTATTTCGTAGCAATCTCGTAACAGGTGGCGTAGTAGAATCGTAGCGAGTATGCACTAGTCTTGGTGATGATGTGACCCGTGCAGTGTGAACAGGAGTGTGCGTGCGCTAACTAGTTTAGCATGGAGAGTCACATGACCCCCCCCCCCACCATAACCCGTGCCACCTCGCCGAGCAGGGTGTATACTCGCACTTAATTACCGCCCTGCGCTTGATGTACCAGGATGCGGTTTTGATCCACAACCACAGCACAACCCTATTTTTAGAGCCTTTTTTCCAACTTTCAACACTTATTTGTTTGGGCGTTGAAAACGCGGCGCTCTCGAAACTTTGTTCCCTCTCTCACTTAGTTTGTTTGAGCTCTATTTTCTGTCTAAATACCACAAAAGCTGTATATTTTAAAGCGCCATATCCATAATTTTTGTGGGCCCAGTTTTCGTCTAAATAAGAAAGTGGCATCATATTAAGAGCAGTGCGGCATGTGGGCGTTGTGTTTGGATTTATTTGAGATAAAACCAATGCTAATTTGTTTTGCTCGTAAACACACAATTACTATAACTACGGACGGTGGATTGAGACATTGAAGAAAAGATTTGTTATTGATTGTGAGTATCCAGTCAAGCCCGACATGACTGTCCTGACAAGTTCGAGGAGTAACAAGCGGCGTGCTCACGTACGTCTCCCAGCTTGTTAGCGCAAGTCGTGGCTACTGATCAGTCCTCTCTCTCCTCTCGGTGGTGATCACCCGCAATTAGGACTCCTCAGTGACAACTCAAGTACCTGTATTAGACGTGTTGCGCGACGGAAACTTTCGGCTTGTTTGTACTCGAAAACTAACAAATGATAGCACTAAGGATTTGATAATTACATTATTAATTTACTTGAGGTAAAAAGGTATAACTCTCTGCGAAGACCGCTCTTGAATGTCGGGAGACGAAAGTACTAACCACATCTCTTCGTACAACATTATGTAACAACTTTGCAAGTATTTACAAAAATAAACAGAGCGGGCTAGAAGTAGCTTAATCACCACTTAACATTTCCATATCCGGCCGAGACCCAAACTGACCAGCTTATTGATGTTTTCAATACGTTTTGTTTAAGTTTTCTCGTAATATTTTCCTCTTCCATATATTTATATTTCAGAAGAAAATTGCTGTACCCTTAATCAGCGTTTGGAGTTTCGCAATTAGGAGAACGTGAGTAAGCGTAACGTTAGCGCTCGCTCCGGGGGAGGTACGAGTAGCGACGAGGTTTGAGTTGTAGGCAATTACTTAAGAGGACAGTAGGCTTATCTGGGTATCAGATCTAAAACAATATGAATAATAAATAAGATAAATAATATTTATTTGCTAAAGATAAGATAATATTTATTTAACATGTGTAATACGGGTTGTGAACGTGAAACATGTAACGAAAATTTATTTGCTATTTAATATACTTTTTATTCAACAAGTATTCTCTTTCGTTATAAAATTGCACCGCAAACAATTCCTTTATAGGAGCAGAGCGTGGTTGGCCATCAGTTATAAGCATCGTGAAGAAATCTTCTTCTATATCTATGCATGTAAAAAATCTGTAGACGTGGCGTTACTGTGCATTGAAAATATTTAGAAAAAAACCGGTCAAGTGCGAGTTGGACTCGCGCACCGAGGGTTCCGTACAAACCTGTGGGTATATAACTTTTTTTTATATGACGAAACTAAAAATTTACGGTTTTCGTAATTTTTCCTATATCTGTACTATAAGACGTGACTTCGTACAAAATTTCAAGATTCTAAGTTCACGGGAAGTACCCTGTAGGTTTTGATTCCCGTGCGAGTTTCGAAAATTTGCGGAAA
The DNA here is from genome assembly GCA_964057025.1 of Standfussiana lucernea. Lineage (NCBI taxonomy): Eukaryota > Metazoa > Arthropoda > Insecta > Lepidoptera > Noctuidae > Standfussiana > Standfussiana lucernea. The sequence goes on from OZ059805.1 coordinate 15,465,935, forward strand.
TTTGCGGCCTAAGTGGCTGTATCTTTTGATTGCGTTGACTTAGAAGGTTGATTTTTCTACAGCTTCCAGGAACAGTAGAACTAAGTATCATATAGAAATTTCAGTTTGATACCTCCACGCGTTCCTGAGAAAAACGGTCTTGACAGACGGACGGACGGACGGACGGACGGACGGACGGACGGACGGACGGACGGACAACAAAGTGATCTTATAAGGGTTCCGTTTTTTCCTTTTGAGGTACGGAACCCTAAAAATAGTAGGCGTATTAAAGGATAACAAACAGAACTCATTTCTACTATTTTTAGAATTTTTGCCTGTTTGTCTGTATGTCTGCAGTCTGTGAGTCTTCGGCTATTTTTGTTTGTTTAAGTATCACGTGAAAATTACAAAACCAATGTAGTTAGTTTTAATGCACAAGTATTGTGCGTAACTTAGAGGAGGTATTAATTTATTAATTTTGTTTCATTGCAATCCGTGCCCTTAATCAAAAGATATATGAATTTAAATTGTTCAAGGAGCAATCATCATCATTACTTAAGATATGTACATGCAGCGACATGACTATTGAATCAAACTGGTACTAATGAATAAAGATAACTTTAAATCGACTTATCGGGTTTTTCAAAAAGTTATGATAGCAAAAGGTACTTTAGATGGCGCTGCTTTGAAAATCTTCATAGCCTATATTGTTTATTCGGTCGCTTTCTATGCATTATATTTTAGCAGTTTAACTCCGTGATCGATACATGGCGTTGTTCATATGACGCCAATTTCTGAATCGCGGTGTTAAGATTTTCCGTGAAAGAACGACCTTCGCCGGGTAAACTGCATTGATGTTTATATAGGCACGACACGCACCGTACCATACAAACACGACTCCTCAAACGTCTAAACTCACGCGATGAATGTGCGGCGCGGGCCTGCTATTTCATTCGCCTACATGAGCGGTGTCACACAAGTACATTGCCGCTCATACTCACACAACACGGCCCCTCTGCCTGGCGCGTAATCGGCCAGATCTGAAAGCGCTCCCATGCGGGGGCGTAGCGACATCCCATAGGCATCGATGTTGGTGAGGAACTCGACCATTCAGCGAGACTTCAATATAGAGAGCCTGGACGACTTTTGCCGCCGCCTCGCATCCAACATGTTCGCGCGTGCCGACGCTTCTGCTTGGCCCCACGTCAAGCACATAGCGCCATGGCACGCGCGGCCACCTGACGCGAGGGGCCTACCGTGCGACCTCATACCCGCGGACGTGGCTACTCGCCCCCCCGGTCTTGACGCACCCGAGTAAGCCGCACCCATCCACACACAGCTCACTCAAACAATATGACTCCACAATCACAACATGCACTCGGTACGTGTCGTGTTCTATATAATATATATTATAGGCACGACACATACCGCTCCATACAAAGACGACTCCCCAAACGATTAAACTCACGCGATGAATGTGCGGCGTGGGCTCGCAATTCTATCGCCTACTTGAGCGGTAATACACAAGCACATTGCCGCTCATACACACACACTACGGCCCATCTGCCTGGCGCGTGATTAGCTCGACCTGAGAGCGTCGACAGGTGGGGGTCAACAGCCTCGATACGGAGCGCCGAGCCACCTCCGTCGCCGGTCGTCACCCGCTAGGCCTCCTCCGGGTAACCTGAGACCTCCGGTTCTGGCGGTGGCAGACCGCCCAGGTGGCGTGAAGAAAGCGGCGCTACTACATAGCGCCGTAGCGCCTCCTACCGGACATCTTTGCAACTACACATAGGCAAGTTGCGTGCGCGCGCTTGCCGTTCGGCTGGGCCTATAAGGCCAACGCAATAAGGGTGCCCGTTGTCACGGGCACACCATAGAAACCGCGGGCCCAAGGACTATGTCCATACCCCGCCAGCCGCGCCTCGATGCGGGGGTGTAGCGAATTCTAGTGCATGGCGTAGCAAATTTTACAGCCGCTGTCACTGGACACGGCTCTTTTAATAAACACCTCTTTGTCATAGGAGCCACAGATAGCCCACTGTGTCGAGCCTGCATGGGGGAAGACGAAACAGCAGCCCACGTGCTTCTGCATTGCCCAGAGGTTGCCTCATACAGGGCAAAGTACTTCGGTAACCCAGGTACTCTCCGCGAGATAGCCAGCAACATCAAGACTTTGTTGGCCCTTCTCGGGGAACTGGGGTGGATCGAATAAAGTTCCCACCCGTACGCAAAATACGCGCGTTGGTCGTGGAGTTGCGGACACCGGCCCGCTATACAATACAATAAAATTCTAGTGCATCGATGTTGGTTATTAGGTGTCTTTCGTTTCGGGTAAAAGTATTTAGTTTCATATTTGGTATAAAATTGTTGGAATATACATATATTGGTCTAAAACGGTAGTCTGAAAAAGTTACATTGTTGTTGTAAAAGTATTTGGTTTCATATTTATACTATAACATTATTAATATTTATTTATTATTTTAAAGCTGAAGAGTTCGTTTGTTTGTTTGGTTGAACGCGCTAATCTCAGGAACTACTGGTTCGAATTGAAACATTATTTTAGTGTTGAATAGCCCATTTATCGAGGAAAGCTATATAACATCACGCTGTGACCAATAGGAGCGGAGCATTAATCAAAAATGTAATGCAGACGAAGTTGCGCGGGTCAGCTAGTCAGGAATAAAAGTGTACCGGAAAAATAGTTGAGGTTAGGAACATTTTTTTTCTACACGTGTCAACGCTGACATTTGGAAAAATATTCTCAGGACCTATTCAGAAAGAAACAGAATGGGCTAAAATATGTTTAATTTTGAGAAACTCACAGGTCGTGAGAACTGCGCGACTTAGAAGTTTAGCGTAAGAACATATCTGGAGCACGAGGAGCTTTGGGAGTGCGTGGAGCCTAGTTCGTGTGCCGCGGTTAATCCTAAAAAGGATATTATGGCGAAATCAACATTAGTCTACTCAAAGGAAATATTCACGTGAAAATTTTTCTCTATGTTCCTGGCTTAGCAACTAACTCTTTGTCAGTAGTATCGTTAAAAGTGGCTACAAAGTAACATGCAATGACAAAGGTTGCTATAATCATGATGGTAATAATATAATAGTTTGTTCAGCAACACTTAATAATAAAATTGATGTGTCAAACATAGTAAATAATTCTGAGATTGCCCACTTATTATCTTATAATGAAAACGTGAACAACACCTATTTATGACATCTGCGGATGGCTCACCTAAATGTTTCAGGATTGACTCTGAACGAAAAGAAAAGTGACACCATTAGATGCACACATTGTTCGAAGGGTAAGCAGACGAGACTTCCATTCAACAATGTAGGATCCAGAGCCACACAGCCCCTGGAGCTCATTCACTCGGATTTATGTGGACCAAGAGGCTGTAGCTACTGCAGCCTATATCACAAATCGTTGTCCCACAGAGAGCCTGAAAAGTAAGACTCCATATGAAATGTGGAATGGGCATAAACCTAACTTATCACACAATTATTAGAATATTTGGTGGTCCACATCCCGAAAGTGAAGAAGCAAAATAGGACAAAACAGTCAGTGAAAATGATACTGCGATAATAGTAAAGGGTACCGCCTACTAGACACCAAGAGTTCAAAGTAGATAATTATGTGTAGTAAGTAGAGATGTGAATTTTCATGAAAAATTGAATAACATTTCGTGTGATAACAATGTTCTAGTTGATATTTGTGGTAAGAGCATGCCTTCAGAAAGCGCTAGTTCATCAGTTGCAGATGAAATCAGTCATGAGAGCCTGATGGAAGACAATGAAGATTCTAGTGAATATCAATCAGGCACAGATGATTTCGATGAGACTTACCAACCACCTAGACAAGCATGTAAATCACAGGGTTATGTCAGTAATATGACTATGAGGCCACGTAATATAATAAACAAACAAAAGAATGAGAATAGTTTTTTATTCCCTTTACTGTAATCTGTCGGACCCACTGTCAATAGAAGAACGCAAGGCTTTGTCAACAGCGGAGGCGGAGTTTTTAGCCATGTCTTCAGCCGCGCAGGAGGCGCGGATTAGCCAGTGATCCACGCGCGCGCGCATACGTATTCTTATCGCTCTGTCCAAATTGTGAAGTGAAGTGCGGGTACACTGACATTTGGAAAAATAACCGCCACCGCCCGAACCGTCACAAATCTTTTCCGTTGGAAAGTGTCTCTCGCTGTGACCGTGATGGGTACGTAGTACCTGTACGCTCACAGCGAGAGCCCTGCCCCGCCCGGTGCCTGCTCACCGTAGCGGTTGCGGAGGATCACTCCACCAAGACCTCCACAAATGAAAATGCCCGCAACTCCGCCGACGGAACAGGCGCCCGGGGACCGGACGACGTCGCTCCCGCGCGTTGGGAACCCGCCGACCGGTTCTCCGCCTGTTGCCGCCACCACCGAAGAGGAAGAAGGGAGGCGCCATCCTCCACCACCATCACCGCCGATACCGCTGGCGCAAGCGTCGCCGCCAGTGCGCACCACGGCCCCTTCGCCGACGCCGCCGCTCTCCAGCCGCCATCCAGTGCCCGTCCGCCCGCCGGCGTTCCGCCCCGTGCCAACTCAGGCGCCGGGGCCCGCCGGTAGTGCTACCCGCGCACCCGCCGCGCGCGCCGCTGCGCCCACTGCGCGCTCCGCTGCGCAGGTGACACGCGCGCCTGTGCCGTCCGCGCCCCGACCGACACACACAACAGCTGCTCAACCAAGACCTGCAGCCGCGCGCCTTGCACCTGTAACAGTGAGTACCACTCGCCCTGCGCGCGTACGCTCCGCCGCTACCACGGCCCAAGCCGTGCGCACCGCGTCGCCCGCTCCCCATCTATTGCTGGCAGGCTCAGCCGCCGCAATGTCCGATGGCAGCTTGATGTCGCCGCCACCACCCAGAAGCGCAGCCCGAGACTCCCCGGCCGTGATGTCCCCATGCTCATCGAGGGAGGGCAGCGACCTCTCGATGGCGTCGGGAGGCTCCACGGTCGGACTTCAAGATGCCCCGGTGGACACACCCGCTCGCCCCGACTCGCCGGACAACGACACAGAGGTCAGTGAGTTTATGTGTACCAACGACGACGCGCTGGCCTCTGGATACGAATACCAATTCGATGCCAGAGCCCAGCGCCGCCCACGAAGCTCGGACGACGAGGCCGCCGAAGAGGCGAAGCGCATCTGCACCGACTCCCCGCTCCCGCAGCGTGCCCCGCGCGGTCGAGCCGGAGTCGGTTCACCAACCTTCGCCGAGGCAACTCGCCGCCCACTCACCGGACAAGACGCAAGCCCGAAGACTACGCCAGCCGCCGCAGCCCCTGCACAAGGCACGAGCGCAGCCGCAGCTGCCAAGGCGACGACTAAGGAGAAGAGGCCACGCTACCCTCCGCTGGTAGTGGAGAGGATGCCAAACTGGGCCACCCACTTCAGGGCCGTGAGTGCCAAGCTGGGCCACCCACCCAATGCCCGCCCTTACCAAGGGGGAATTCGTTTTCTTCCCGAAAGTGAGGACGAGTATAGGGTGGTCCAGCGGTACCTCACCGACCTAGAGAGGTCGAGTGGCCTGAGTTGGTTCTCCTACTCGCTGCCGGCGGAGCGTAGCCTAAAGGTGGCCATCAGGGGGCTGCCGGCGGATACAGACCCGGCAGACATCGAAGAGGAGCTCAGGCTGATGGGATACCAGCCGGAGTACGTGCGCAACATCCAAGCACGACAAGGACGACCCGGCTGCATATTCCATGCAGTCCTGAGGAGGCAGGAGGACATCCGCCAGATATACGACACCACCGTGTTCCTGTGCATGCGTGGTGTCCGTATCGAGGCATGGCGAGGCAAACGCGGGCCCGCACAGTGCCACCGGTGCCAGAAGTTTCGTCACAGCTCGCACCAGTGCCACCGCCCGCTCGCCTGCGTGAGATGCGGCGGAGAGCACGCCGCCCGCGACTGCCCGCGCCCAAGGACTGAGCCGGCCACCTGCGCTAACTGCGCGGGCGACCATCCAGCGTGCAGCAGCGGCTGCCCAGTGTTCCGGAAGGAGGTCCGGAACAAGCGAGCGGGCACTGTCGCCATCACCCAACAAGGGCGCCGACCCGTCAACGAGAGGCCACCTCCACCACCAACCACGGACGTCCACGAGGCCCCCAGCGCCACACTGATGGCGACAGCAAACGGGCCCGCCAACAAGGAAGCTCCTGCCTCGAGGCGGAGGAAGAGGGCGCGCGGGGGAAGGCGAAAGGGGGGTAAACAGCCCCAGCCACCCGCGTCCCAACCTAGGCAAGCTCTTGCCCCCACGGCGCAGGCACAGCAACCAGCCGCACCCACCACCAACAACCTGAAGCCTACCGACGCCGCTGCTGGCGCCGGCAACAAGAAGGGGAAGCGGGCGGGAAAACGCGCCCCACCCACAGACGCGACCACCACCGCCGTCGCACAAGTAGCGGCGGCGGCCGACGCACACTCGAAACCAGCCGACGCCGGCGATCAGCAGCGGCGCCGCGCACCACGCACTGGCGCTCCTAAGGAAGAGCGCCAGAAGGAATTCACAGCCTGCGCCATTAAACTCCTGATGGACCTGATCAAGGCCATCAGGCAGGGGCAAGACGCGGAGCTGGTGATCCTTGACGGACTGGCCGAGCTTCTCACCTTATACCATGGCTAGTCCGTTGAGGGTCATGCATTGGAACGCCCGCGGCCTTAGAAATAAGGTTGCCCCACTCCGCCTCCTCCTCAGGGAACAACGGATCGACGTGGCGCTCATCAGTGAGACATTCCTGGGGCCTGCGGACAATCCCAGGTTCCCGGGATACCATCTCTACAGGAAGGACGAGAAGTCGCCGCTCGGCATCATCTACCGCGGTCTGGCGGTACTGGTGAGCCGAAGAGTCGTACACCAGCCACTCCCTCCGACGTCACCGGCTTCCTTCAACGCGCTGGGTATCCAGCTGCACGTCGCCGGCGAGGACATGAACTTCTACGCGTGCTACTGCGCGCCCAAGGCCCCGCTCAACTTCTCTGAGCTGCGGGCGCTGCTGCAGGGCTCGCCGAACGCGACACTCCTCGCAGGCGACCTGAACGCCAAGCACCCGGCATGGAATAGCCGGACCACGAATCCCGGAGGGAGGCGACTCTTCGCGGACGCAGAGGCCTGTGGATACACGGTGTCCGGCCCTGACACGCCGACTCACTACCCCGACGACCACGCGCACGCACCGGACGTGCTGGACATCGTGGTCCACAGAGGCCTGAGTCACCAGCTCACCCAGCAGGTGATAGACGACGAGATGCAATCGGATCATCAACCTGTACTCGTCGTCCTATCACAGATGCCGACGCGACTCTCTCCTCCAGCGCCACGTCGAAGGACGGATTGGCAGGCGTTCGCGGAAGCGATGGAGACCACCACTCCTACTTGGCCCACTGAAACCGCCGCAGACGTCGACCGGCTGGCAGAAGAGGTCACCGCTTGCATCCAGCGCGCCCTCGAAGGGGCGACAACAACACTTCCGCAATCGCAGGGGCTTGTGCACAAGCCTCTGCCCACCCACATCAAGCATCTGGTCGCCCAAAGGAAGCGCCTTCGCAAGCGGTGGCAGGACACGGGCTGCCCACGGGTGAAGTCCGACCTCAACCGTCTCGCGGAGAAGGTTAGGGCCAAGCTTCAGGAGCACAACGCCGCGAGCTGGGAGGAACGTATCGACGCCGCAGAGGGAGACTGGACGTCGATACACAAGCTGTGCAGACAGCTTGCGAACACCCCGGCTCCGGTGCGCCCACTACGCCACAGCGACGGGGCGCCGAGATACATCGCAGCAGACCGTGCGGAGATCTTTGCCGAGCACCTGGAGCGTCAATTCGAGCCTAACCCAACTGACGACTCCGAGCACATCGCAGCAGTCGAGAGGCACCTTGGGGAGTACTTCGCGACGCCGATAGCTCCCGAAGAGGACCCGATCTTCTTCTCGCCTTGCGCGGTTAGACGCGCCATTCTCAAAACCAAGCCGAGAAAAGCCCCCGGAGCGGACGGTGTGCCCAACACAGCGCTGCGCCACCTGCCATACCGAACGGTAGCGGCGCTGGCGCGCCTGTTCACGGGCATACTGCGCACAGGGGCCTTCCCGGCCTCGTGGAAGGAAGGGCGCGTCATTATGCTGCCCAAGGCGAACAAGGACGTCACGAAGCCGGAGAGCTATCGGCCCATCACTCTCCTGTCGACCATCTCCAAGGTGTTTGAGCAACTCCTGCTGCGACACCTCTCCCAGCACTTCACTCCACGACCGGAACAGTTCGGGTTTCGCTCGGAGCACTCAACGACGCTCCAGCTGTCGAGGGTACTGCACCTGCTAGCGGCAACGCTGAACAAGAAGGAGCGTGCAGTTGCAGTATTCCTCGACATGGAAAAGGCGTTCGACCGCGGCTGGCATGCCGGTCTGCTGTACAAGCTGTCGCAGACAGACGCGCCTCGTCGCTTGATACAGGTGGTCTCCTCCTTCCTCTCTAACAGGTCTTTCAGGGTGGCGGTCGACGGCGCGCTATCTAGCGCCCGCCCGATTGCCGCGGGCGTGCCGCAGGGCAACTGCGTCTCACCGCTCTGCTACTCCTGCTTCACCGACGACATCCCCACCACACCCGACACCACGCTCGCGCTGTACGCTGACGACGCCGCGTACATCGCCACCTCGCTCAATGCGAACCACGCGGCCGTCAAGATGCAGCGCGCGCTCGACCTGCTGCCTGACTGGCTGTCGAAATGGAGGTTGTCGGTGAACGTGGGAAAGACGCAGGCGCTGGTCGCCGGCGGCACCACTCTCCCGCCACCCCTGAAGCTGCAGGGAGTCGACATCGCGTGGTCGCCCCAGGTAAAGTACCTCGGGGTCACCATCGATCGTCGGCTCTCCATGGTAAGTCACGTCCGCTCGGTTGTCGCCAGATGCAGAGCCGCCCGCAATCTGCTCCACCCAGTGCTCTCTTCCCGCCTCCCGCTGCGTGCCAAGCTGGGCGTGTACAAGACGTACATTCGCCCACTGCTCACGTACGCTGCCCCAGCCTGGCTCGCCCTCACGAGCGAGAACACCAGAAAGCTCCTCCGCGCGCAACAGAACTTATCGCTGCGGAAGGTCGTCGCCGCCCCTCGCTACGTGAGGAACACCACCATCCTGCGGGACCTCAAGATGGAGAGCCTGGAGGACTTCTGCCGCCGCCTCGCGTCCACTATGTTCGCGCGTGCCGACGCTTCTGCTTGGCCCCACGTCAAGCACCTAGCGCCATGGCACGCGCGGCCACCTGACGCGAGGCGCCTACCACGCGACCTCATACCAGCGGACGTGGCTAGCCCCCCCCCCCGGATTTGACGCACCCGAGTAAGTCGCATCCACCTACACGCGGCCTACTCAAACAATGAGACTCCGCACTCACTACATACACTCGGTGCATGTCGTGTTCTAGGTTAATATAGGCACGACACGCACCGCATCACACAATCACGACTCCACAAGCGATAAACTCACGCGATGAACGAGCGGCGCGGGCCTGCTATTCTATCGCTAACATGAGCGGTGTTACACAAGTACATTGCCGCTCATACTCACATACACGGCCCCTTGCCTGGCGCGTAATCGGCTAGCTCTGAAAGCGTGACAGGCGGGGGCCAACAGCCGCGGTAGGGAGCGCCGAGTCACCTCCGTCGCTGGTCGTCACCCGCTAGGCCTCCTCCGGGTAACCGGAGGTCTCACCTGGCGGTGACAGACCGCCGAGGTGGCGTGAAGATAGCGGCGCTATACATAGCGCCGTAGCGCCTCCTACCGGACACTTTTGCAACTACACATAGACAGGCTGCGTAAGTAACGCGCCTGTCGTCAGCTGGGCCTATACGGCCAACTCAACGAGGGTGCCCGTTGTCACGGGCACCGCAGATGACACCGCGGGCCCAAGGACGCTGTCCACACCCCGCCAGCCGCGCCCCCGTGCGGGGGCGTAGCGACAACCACAGGTGCAGGAGGCGCCAGCTTAGTGGAAAGCTTGGCAGTGAGCTGAATGAACCTGTCATTATCTTTAGTGATAGTCACAGTGCAGTGTGTAATGATTAGTAAAAATGGGGCTTTCGTTCAAGTGTGGGTGTTAAATATTTATGAACGCACCCTCTATACACATTAGTACTACTCTCTCTCTCGCTCCCTTGTCAACGTGAAACATTTAACGATAATTATTTCTTTGCTATTTTATATACTTTTTATACAACACGTCTTCTCTTTCATTGTAAAATTGCACCACAAATAATTCCTTTACATACAAAAAAATAATGAACACTGTCTTTTAAACTAGGAGACCTAAAGACAGAGTGATCGGCCAAAATTGGAATTTAATAAAACTGTGTTTGAGTTAGTTTTGTAGAAAATTGTTTCCAAAAGTATCCGCTCACGACGGTACGTATCCGATCGGGTCGTACAGGTACCTATTGTCTCCTACACGCTGTAATGCAGCAGCAGCTGAACTGAGTCGTTTTCCAGAAGAAAACGTTTATTTTATCTGTGTATGTCACGTCAGTGTCGCAATATTAATTAACAGCTTGCCCGCTGCAGCATTGCTGACTAATGAAATGTGACATAAATCATAAAAGTAAATATAACAGCAGATGCGCAAAAATGTTTGTCGATAGCCTGCGCCTCAATTTGGCCGCTTTCATGCCTTCGGAAATTACCTACCAGTTTGTATGTGCTCTGAAATAACAGATAGCTAGACATGTTCATCGTTTTGTAAATGTTGAAGATATGAAAATGCTGAAACTTACTCATATGAGTGGGTGACTTGTAACTGTGTTGGTACTTAATGGCTGCAAAAGATGGCCAACGTAAAACAACGCACAACGTATAATATGTCGAGTTACAAAATCTGCTGGTCGCGCGATAAGCGACCGGCACTCGCAGTCAAATCGCATACACAGTGACGCAGTCTGCGCAGTGGGTACTTACTGCTCGCAGGCACGACTCCTCGCTCCGGTGCAGCCTCTGTCCGGCCGATGTCTGCATTCAATCAAATTTTAAGCGCTATTTTTCGCTTCCTGTTTAACTGACGCTTTCTGCCGACGATGAGCTCTCTTTGTACATGAATAGACTAACTAATTCCTACTTCGTTCATCGTGAAGCATTCTATCGTACATTGCAGCTCACGTGTATGTTACGAGACAATGCTGTTGTATTATTGTGTAGTTTGTTATTAGAAGAAACTTTGAAGTTAATTATTTATTCAGGTTTTTGTTGGGAAGCACTTTGGTGATCTGTTCGCACTCTTATTCAACGGTTTGAAATGAAAATCTTAGGTTCGATGCTGGATCTCTAATGTTTTAGGGTTGAACCTCATCTGGCAGCACGGAATCGCACTTTTCTATGCTCCTATCCATTCTATAACGCGAATCGCGTCATGCGATACCGATCGCAGTACCGATACTGCCGCGTGCCATAGCATTCCCGCTCGTCTCTATAAGATAGGAGGATACGAGTATGGAAAAGTGCGATTCCGTGCTGTCAGATGAGTTTCAACCCTTAATCTTTATTCTCGGCTAATAGATCAGTTTAGTAAAAATACAAACACCTCAAAAGTAAGTTAAAGCAGAGCTTCATGCCAATAACGGGTGCGACAACAATCCCGGCAAAAATGCTAATTTATCGATATCAATATTCATGAACGTGAATAGTTATTCAGAGCAAAATTAATTGAACTCGGCGCAGCGCCGGCGGCACGCGGCGCGGCGGCGAGCGGCCGCTATCTCTCCTTGATATCATCGTTAGCCAGCTTTCTCAATTTGTAGTACAAAGGGTCCCTTCCCTCACCGGCTCAACGGCGCTGTCACCAAACTAACCGATCTATTTTATTCGCGACCTTCGGCAGAACTGCTTCGACCTACCATACAGTAGATTGAAGCACCTCGCTAGTCTTGCTCAGTGCACGTGACTGTGAATCCTATACCGGTGACATACAAGTGAGAGGCGTGTGAGGAGCCCACCTGACTGTTACCCCACATCATTGTGCGAATGTGCGCGCTCGATCCCGCAGCGAGCACGAGCGTGCCGGACGAGTTGTGTCCGCTGGCTGGTTCAAAGGAACACGACACACAGCCGCGGACGACACCAGACGCTTTTCGGTTCGATCCCGGCCACTGTAACCGCGACTGACTGAGCGAGCGTGTGGTGTGGTTGCTGAGAGCGGTCGCTCTGTCTACAAATACAGGGGCACACTTAGTGCTACTACTCGGAATAATATGACTCCAGGATTTCACAACAAATAAAAATATAAAATTGCTTTTTATTTCTTATAACATGCTGCAATTTTAAGCGCATGTTACAATAAAATTGGTCTTGAAAATTTTAAATATAATTAAGAGCGTTTACGTCTATCGCGCGATGTCAAGTTTAGGTAATTCAATGCATTTTTTACGCACACAGAAGTGCGCGTGCCTGTGTGCATAGCGCTGGCGCGTTCTCTTACGCTATAGTCAAACTAACCAACTATGATCAGTTCGAGTGCATAAAATAAGTATTTAATAATATATTGCAAGTATAGCTATAGAATAGAATAGAATAGAATTTTATTTTGCAAATATGGGTGCTATAATTATGATTAATATTAAAGTCGTTTTTTAGTTATTCAAACATGAATTTGTTGATCTAAACTTTAGAAAGAAACCGAACTTCGTTAATTATTATTGATTTGTGATTGATTAATAAATATTTCTTATTCTATTCAAATAAATCACTTTATACGAATTTACTTATGTTTATTTTATATTATATTTTAATCTGACGTGATGTTCCTCTTAGTGACACTTCTTATAAGGGAAATACAATAGGTTGGCGTTAACTTTAAAAACAATTTATGTTCTAATTTACAAAAAAAAAGTAAAAGTTTCAATAAATAAAATTCGTAGGTAAAAAATAGGGTATATATTTGTTGTCACTAAAAATATTGTCAGTCATCAAAATACTAATAAAAAAATTTAAATTGGGACATATCTCACTATACGCAGACGACACATGTCTTTTTTATTTTGGTAACTCCATACTTAAGGTTATTGCTGAAGCACAGCAAGACCTTCATATCTTAAATACGTGGCTTAAGCGAAACTTACTAACTATTAATGTAAACAAAACTGCATACATAATATTTTCTCCTAAAAACAAAAAGATTCCTGATTTCCCTCCTCTTGTGGTAGATGACCAACAGCTTTTAAGATCAAACCATGAGAAATACTTAGGCCTGATCTTGGACAGTAGACTTACATTCAGACCACACATTGATTACATAAGAAACAAATTGATACCGTTAACTGGAGCTCTGCGAAATATCGCTAAATGTGTGCCATTTCGTTTGCGCTACACGATTTATAACACACTCATCAAACCGCACTTAGACTATTTAATACAAGTATGGGGACAAGCCGCTATTACACATCTTCATGACCTACAAGTATCTCAAAATAAAGCAATTAAAACTCTATTCAATTACAATTACTTAACACCTACAAAAGAACTTTATGCTAAAACTAAACTATTTAACCTACAAAAATTATACACATACCACACATGCATACTAATAAAAAAAAATCTAACGAACAAAATACACTCACAAATCACTTTCAAACGTAAAACATACCACTACTACGCTAGGAATAGGGATAGTATAGAACTACCTTCAGTAAGAACTTTATACGGAAGAAGAACTATTCAGTTTGAGGGAGCGCAGATTTATAATAAATTACCAAAAGACATAAGGGATTCTTCATCTATTAATATATTTAAAAATAAGTTAAAGTTGTATTTGGCCAACCAAAAATAATATACCACTACCTACATTTTGTACTCGATTGTTCGAACGACAAATAATTTACTACTTAAGTTTTTATGCTAAGTTTCTCATATATAAGTGAACTATGTATGTTCTTTTTGAGAAATAAATTTCTTTAAACCGAATCATCAAAGCACCGAGATTTTTCAATCACACTATAAACGTCTGCTATCCTTCTAAGTACGACTAAGGTCAACTCAGGTCAGGCAGAGCGCCGAGCGACGTGTCCTCTCTCTAGAAAGCCTCGCGGCGGACTGATTTGAAATTGCTCGCGCGCAATGATTTATAGTAGTTTTCAAATATATATAGAAAAATAATCACTGGAAATTAATTGAAATTTTAAATTGGATATTTTAAAGCATATGTTCTTCTATTATATTAAGCTATTATTATATTAAATTAATTAAGATATATCGGTGAAAAAATCATTTTAATTCCTTAATATTTCACATTATTTGAACTTTAATTTCTTATAGAAAGATATCTAAATCAAAAAATGATTAACGTTAACTATTTTCCTTAGGATCTTAGCAATTGGTTAAAAATAAAAACTAATTAGGTTTGCCAGTGGTTTCCTATAATAAGAGCTTCGAAACTGACGCAGAAAGGGTAATTGAAATATTTTTTTCTACAACTATTGAGACAACAAAATTTCCTAAAGTTATTAGTAATTATCATTTTTAACCGACTTCTAAAAAAGGAGGAGGTTCTCAATTCGGTTGTATGTTTTTTTTTTTTTTGTTTTTTTTTTTGTGTTTGTTACCTCATATCTCCGTCATTTATGAACCGATTTGAAAAATTCTTCTTTTATCTGAATGGATCTACTTCCCGATTGGTCCCATAGAAATTTCATCAAAATCGGTTCAGCAGTTTGGTTTTGAAATGAAAATAGCTGGAAATTTTTGTGTTTGTTACCTCATATCTTCGTCATTTATGAACCGATTTGAAAAATTCTTCTTTTATCTGAATGGATCTACTTCCCGATTGGTCCCATAGAAATTTCATCGAAATCGGTTCAGTAGTTTGGTTTTGAAATCAAAATAGCTGGAAACAATATGTCATCCAAGTAAAAGAAATTGCGAAATTGATACTTGACAAGGATTTGTGTGTGATGCGATAACTAAAAAGGGTAAAATAAAAACTTTTTTGCAAAAAAAAAACCGACTTCCAAAGAAAACACTAAAAAAGTGGAAAATAACTTTACTTTCGGAAGTCGGTGGCAAAAAAGTCAATGAAACAAACAATAGTCAAAAGTCAAAAAAAAAGTTTTTATTTTATTGTAAAATAAAGGGTCGATGGTATTTAAGGGTTTGAAAAGTACTGTTTTGGAGTCAAACAGCGCATGGACGGCGTAAACGCTATCATTTTTCCTTTTTATTATTGCTGTTATTATTAATTTATCAATTAAAAAAAAAACATCAATTTTACTATTGATATACAAACTCTAACAATAATAAAATTGTTGTTTTTTAATGAAAAACGAAGTTACTGCTGCAGTTTGACGAAAACTAATTTCATATCACTTTTGTGTAGCGGTTCATAGAGAAACAGAATAGAATAGAATGCTGAAGACACCTTACCTATCCTCCAAATTTCAACTATGTGGTGCCAACAGTCTCGGAGTAAAATGGATGTGACATACGGATGGATAGATAGACAGACAGACAGACGGACGGACAAACGGTCGGACAAGATAAATCTATAAGGGTTTTTTTTGCCATTTGACAACGGAACCCTAAAAAGGATAGTGATTTAATATGTCGTGCACAAACGGTAACAGTCGGCCTTTCTGCCCATAAGGAGCGAATAAGACGGGCCGTGCTCGTTATTGGCCGATAATGAAATCGGTCATTGATCAGGTCGGTCGCTATGCGGCGCACGTCCGGCGTCCGGCGCGTAGTTAGCCGAGTGTCCGGCTCCGAGCCGCGTCCGAGTGCTGTCTGCGTTTATTACCACTCTTACCGACCGAACTAAATGTAGAAGTTTTTTGCTTTGTCAGATGATGTACCGTATCTAGGATAGAAATACACGGAGGTACAGTGCTTGGGTGGTTGCATAAGGATACAGCTTTCCAGAACAGACCACTTGGTACAGATAGCCACCGAAAAAAACAATTGTACCATACTTTCTGTGTTCGCACATAAAGACACAGGCGCATAAAGAGTAAGTACAGGTTTCTCGGCCCCGACAGATCGGAAAACCTGCATATTTAATTTTACCTTTACAGCTAAACACTATGTGGAATAGGTACACACTTAGGAATCCGTAAATATGTTTATATATACGTGCTAAACCACCTGATTCATGGATACAACGATATCCTCCACATTCCGCGACTTACGCACACTGTGCACAACATTCAGTCGTGAATGTACTCAGCTAGATTCCTTTACGACCAGACTGGGGAGAATGTATATTCTCGAAAATCTGCCCACATCGCGGCATCGGCGGCACGATCGCTGTGTTCCAAACCGAATTAACTAAAGAATCGGGATCGGAACGTCGCGCGACCTCAGCGCCTTATAATAAATGAGCTCAGCTTGCTGATAGCAGCCGACCTGTGCCGAACTGTTCCGAACTGTGCCGAGCCTGCTCGCATATAGCGACCCTACGGGCTCGAACCTGAGCGGGTTATTTGGTTATTATTCAACTTTCATTTGTAGCTTGTGAAACACTTGTAATTTCGAGCAACGCTTTTTTCACGCGGTTACTTGTTAGTCAGCAGTTCGACAGGTGGAAACCTGAAGGATTGAACAATACCAGCGGACACGTCGTACATAATAATATTATTGTTATAATGTCAGGACCATTTTTTACTACGCCAGAAGGACGGATAAATTAAAAAAAATTGGAAGCAGGCGGGATCCATTTGTGTTTGAAAATATAAAAATGAAATAGCTCCCGCCTGCTTCCAACTTCTTTAAATTTAAAATGTGCTTGTTCTCAGCTTTTCAGTTTTTTTTTTAACTTAAGTTTTTTACCGCAGTCGGTTTTTTTTTTTACTTGGACAACGAACAAAAGAGGTCCTTTGAATGAGATTAAAACAGCGTCTTTTTAACGCGTCAGACTAACGTGTTTCTGATGGGCTTTATTAGAAAGAGCTATCATTAGAGTCACCATCTGTCGAGTTAGTACGCGGCCGCGAGTCCGCGACTCTCTCCGCTAGTGAATTGTCATCACTTCGAGGAGTTAGATTGTAGTAACCAATATTTACTCGCATCAATTTTATATGACGGCGTAAGCGATGGCTGAGCGATAACGCCGTTGTCATTAGGGTTCGGTGGTACCGGGTTCATGATGGAATGTTAAAATAATAGTTTCGGTTTCGGTACACAAAAATCACAGTTTATTATTTAACACAAATTTACATTAAATAACACTAACAAATAATCTCCACAAAATGGGCAAACCGACAGTTTCGTTCTGAAGGAGTGACTTGGTTGGAGTTCCGAGCAAAAGTGATCTCGGCACAATCCCCACTCTACAAAACGACTCTGTCCACGTGCCGCCATTAAAACAACATCTGACGTCACGGCGTTTACCCCTACTACAATGGTCAAATCAGCAACTTGATGTTTAAAAGTTATCGCTTTCTCCGACACGGCCAGCCTGACAAGTTACACGTCCTCGTGAGTACCTGTAACCAAACAGTCAAATCTGGAGCAACAGTACAGGCTCGGTCAACCTGACCACATCTTTATGGAAAAGCATAACTTGAAAATAACAGATGTCAAACAAAAGGTTCCTCTAAGTCTCAATCATATTTACTCAGCAACTAAATCAACTTCGATCACATACAACGCTCATGGCCCAGCTGCCGCAGCAGCTAGTGACACTTATGTCACCCATATCGTCATCACCTCATGTGATACGACCACATACATCACATAGAGTCTGCGACTCCTAGGTCAGTACAAGACCAAAACAACAATAGTCTCCATTGAGACCCAGGTCCCCGCCGTACCACCAGCTGCCCATCGCCCCCTGAACAGCTCACAAGTGAGCTGCAGTTACGACTACAGACTAGTGCGTACGGTGCGACCAAATAGCCATGGTATGTGTCTACTACTCGGTGGAGGTACTTTCATCACCGTCCTCTACGTTTAACTCATTAGGAACACTACTTAGAGGCATCTTTCGTATACGATCGTGAGCGTACTTGTAGGTTCTATTACCATTCAAAGATTTTAAAAGATAACGATCACCGTCAAGTACTTCTACAACTTTAAACGGTCCCTTATATTTGGGGTCTAATTTAGTCTGATTCCGTTCTTTATTTTGAATTAAAACCAAATCACCAACACTGAAATTAACTACTTTGGCCTTATTTTTGTCAAAACGGGCTTTTTCATAAGCCGCACTCTTCTCAATACCGTCCACCGCGTGTTCTCTCGCCTCTGTTAGGTCAATTCCGGTTTCATCATCGTCGTTATAAGCCATTGATAAAAGCATTCGAATACTCATTCAAAAGGGACGTCAACCGGTCCTTGTTTTCGTTTGAAATATCAGAATCAACATTGTAAAGATCAATTACGGGAGGTAAATCGCAACAACCTACATTTGTGACTTTCGAAATACGTAGGGTAGATTCAGTTAAATGTACGGTATAGCCAAGTGTCAAAATATCGCGTCCGATCATAACATCGTATTTCATACAATCGTCGGGTAGTACGTAAAATAAAATTGACAGTTCGTTATTGTCGACCACAACATCGCTAAGAATTTGTCCAGTGCTAAAAACATTCGAATTATTACCGATACCAATTACTTGCACGGTTGAAAGTGAACGTTTGCCCGAGAATTTATAAGCTACATTTTGTTTAACGAGAGAACACTCGGCGCCGGAATCAAAACAAAATGAAAATGACTCACCGGATTGTTCC
This sequence comes from Standfussiana lucernea, assembly GCA_964057025.1. Classification (NCBI taxonomy): domain Eukaryota; kingdom Metazoa; phylum Arthropoda; class Insecta; order Lepidoptera; family Noctuidae; genus Standfussiana; species Standfussiana lucernea. The sequence goes on from OZ059805.1 coordinate 15,484,641, forward strand.
AATTGCCCGCAAACACCTGCTATTTCGCAGCTATCGACGCGTCGCTCCACCGTTGCGTTGGCAGCGCTGCCCGCCGACGATGACGCGCCACCCGCACTGCCGCGTTGGCAGTTCGTAGAGATGTGTCCAGCTTCTCCACAACGGAAACACGTTATTCTTTTGCTGGAACCCGATGAAGTCGCCGCCGGTGTAGTTTTCTGGGCGTTAGCTCCAGCAGGCTGCGTAAACTTCGAACGACAGTTCACCGCTTTGTGTCCCGGTTTTCCGCACTTATGGCACGTGAACATAGTGGAAGTTTGTGGCTTTAAACGCTTTGCATCAGTGGCGCCATCACCGGTACTGCGATCGAACTTCCGCTTCAGACTTGCATTCGCCTTAATCTCCTGCAGTAACTTGTTGCGTGACGTTATTTCGCTAGTAAACGCCAAGCGATTAAGCCGAGAGTCGAACTGAGAGACATGAGCGAGCACATACGACGTGGCTATTTCTTCATGGCTTCGATTCTTCCATCGAGCCAACAGGGTAGTCATTAGGCGGCTGGCGTACGCTGCGAGACATTCGCCCTCCTTCGGCCGGCCGCTGTGGATGTTAACAAGCGATGCAGCAAGAGTTTCAGTGGATGCATAACGCGCAAGGAATAAGTCGCGGAAATGCTGCCACGTCATGCCTGCATGCGAAATCTGCGACAGCCACGATGACGCATTACCTTTCAGAGCTTTGCTCAGAGCTATAATAAGCGATGCACCCTCCAGTGGACGTTCGTCGAGGCAAATATCGATAGTATCGCACCAAGCACGTGGATCGGTATCTGGTAGCTCCGGATTAATTTCTGGCAGCATGATCTGAGGTGCCACTGTTGGTGTCCTGATGGCTTCGATCAGCTGCATCATGTTCTTCTGCTGCATCTCGAACATAGCACGCCAGTGGGAATCGAGTCCAGATCCCACTTCTGATGACGGCGTAAGCGATGGCTGAGCGATAGCGCCGTTGTCATTAGGGTTCGGTGGTACCGGGTTCATGATGGAATGTTAAAATAATAGTTTCGGTTTCGGTACACAAAAATCACAGTTTATTATTTAACACAAATTTACATTAAATAACACTAACAAATAATCTCCACAAAATGGGCAAACCGACAGTTTCGTTCTGAAGGAGTGACTTGGTTGGAGTTCCGAGCAAAAGTGATCTCGGCACAATCCCCACTCTACAAAACGACTCTGTCCACGTGCCGCCATTAAAACAACATCTGACGTCACGGCGTTTACCCCTACTACAATGGTCAAATCAGCAACTTGATGTTTAAAAGTTATCGCTTTCTCCGACATATAGATATTTTATTATTTGCGATAAAAGTTGCACTTCATGTATTTGCCTAATAAAATAGGTGCTGGCCAGTACTAGATAGCTACGAGCTACGACCTATCAAAATAAATGTTCCAAACCAAAGTTTACCACACGTTACAGTTACTTGCCATAATCGTCCCGTCACTAACAGTAGTCCCAACTCCCACGTGTGCCCCACACATGTGTGCACAATACAGAGCTTTACAACGCATGTGTGTTGAGGGGCGAGTGCGAGCCGCGGGACTGATGACGTCACGTGGCCGCCACGCACAGTGGGACAGTATGGGGGAATCCGAATCTAGATAGAGATACACGAAAACTTTCTTAGAAAACATTAGCTCATTTTTCATGAAAAATAATTGGGGTTTCATAACAATAAGTGAAGTTGACAAACTTTTTGTTTTGACTCGGTTTCTTGTAGGGACTCGCGTTAAAATCTTGGCGGGCGTATATCCATATGACGAAATAATAAGTCATACTAATTTTGAGTTTCACTAACTGAACACACGCGTGTTCAGTCTTTAGTGTCGAGTTGGTGAATAACACATTATTTTTATGGGAGGAAAAAAAAGAAGAGGGTCTTTTTAAAAAGTCGATTTGGATTTCGCCATACTGACCCAGTTCAAAGAATCAATCTTTTCACTAGAAGTGGAAAATCTGTGTTAGTCACCATGCCAAGGTCTATTTACGCTAGATGACTTATAGAAATGTGCAGCTTGGCTTCAGGATATGACATACATATGTGTTCAGCTATGACACGCGGTCGCTGTTTGTGTAGCAAACATCAGGCATGAGGTAATGTCCACAAGCTCGCATACACGCAGGTGACGCGGGCTGTGTAGCCCGCGTCACCTCACTCGAGCATGCGGCCGGCAGCGGCGGCGGCGGACGTCTGTAACACTGTATCGTAGGGACCACAGTCGAACACATCACCTGCAAGTACAAGTGAGATGTCAGACGCAGTTGAAGTTGTGTACAGACATGACGCATGTATCTCCGCAATGTCAATGTCAATTTTAACGAATAAACAAGAGTATCATGAGCACAAGTCCAAGTAACCAATGCACCAATTTTCGTTAAAAGTTCTTTTTGCGTTTTGTAAACCTACATTTTTCCTCCTCGTACTTTAGAATTTGGAGGGGGGGGGGCACAATTTTGATGGCTTTAGAAGCAAATACCTCATCCACGACTTAACATCCCTATCTATAATACTGCTTGAAGGCCTTCCTTTTTTGGGTTCAGTATATTTTTTATAATTGTATAATGTCTCCGCGAGATCTGATCTAAAATCACCTAGTGTCATGTTTTGGTGGTTTTTTATATAATACCCATGAATTTATGAATTTATCACTGTCATGTCGATTATGTGATAACATAATCGGATTTGCCATTTTCGACGTTTAATTATAACTTTTTACCTGCCCAAATAACTGTCCAGTTTGATTCAATAGATGTCGTTGCATGTTTTGTGTTCTTTACTTGCGTTGAAAGCGATCTAAATAAAAGGTGGTGTAGGAGGTAATGTGTCTTTATTCTTCAGACCCAATACACTAAGTTTTACAATTAATAAAAGACGACTTTCCGAGACCCGGACTGTGTGTGCACTGTCGCTCCCCGAGCGGCGTGACCATACGTACATACATATATCAAAACTGCTGCGTCACGACATTGCAACATTGTGTCACTACACATGTATCTTACGTAAAGGCGATAAGTTCTTCTTGAACACAATAAATTAATATATCTTTTGATAAAGAGCACGGATTGCAATGAAACAAAAATTAATACCTTTTCTAAGTTACGCACAATACTTGTGCATTAAAACTAACCACATTGGTTCTGTAATTTTAACGTGATACTTAAACAAACAAACATAGCCGAAGACTCACAGACTGCAGACAAACAGACAAAAATAGTAGATATGGGTTCTGTTTGTTATCATTTAACACCCCTACTATTTTTTTTTTCTAAATATTGGAACGAAGTTCCTTATCGCGCGTTGTGAAAGCTAGTCAGGAATAAAAGTGTACCGGAAAAATAGTTGAGGTTAGGAACATTTTTTTTCTACACGTGTCAACGCTGACATTTGGAAAAATATTCTCAGGACCTATTCAGAAAGAAACAGAATGGGCTAAAATATGTTTAATTTTGAGAAACTCACAGGTCGTGAGAACTGCGCGACTTAGAAGTTTAGCGTAAGAACATATCTGGAGCACGAGGAGCTTTGGGAGTGCATGGAGCCTAGTTCGTGTGCCGCGGTTAATCCTAAAAAGGATATTATGGCGAAATCAACATTAGTCTACTCAAAGGAAATATTCACGTGAAAATTTTTCTCTATGTTCCTGGCTTAGCAACTAACTCTTTGTCAGTAGTATCGTTAAAAGTGGCTACAAAGTAACATGCAATGACAAAGGTTGCTATAATCATGATGGTAATAATATAATAGTTTGTTCAGCAACACTTAATAATAAAATTGATGTGTCAAACATAGTAAATAATTCTGAGATTGCCCACTTATTATCTTATAATGAAAACGTGAACAACACCTATTTATGACATCTGCGGATGGCTCACCTAAATGTTTCAGGATTGACTCTGAACGAAAAGAAAAGTGACACCATTAGATGCACACATTGTTCGAAGGGTAAGCAGACGAGACTTCCATTCAACAATGTAGGATCCAGAGCCACACAGCCCCTGGAGCTCATTCACTCGGATTTATGTGGACCAAGAGGCTGTAGCTACTGCAGCCTATATCACAAATCGTTGTCCCACAGAGAGCCTGAAAAGTAAGACTCCATATGAAATGTGGAATGGGCATAAACCTAACTTATCACACAATTATTAGAATATTTGGTGGTCCACATCCCGAAAGTGAAGAAGCAAAATAGGACAAAACAGTCAGTGAAAATGATACTGCGATAATAGTAAAGGGTACCGCCTACTAGACACCAAGAGTTCAAAGTAGATAATTATGTGTAGTAAGTAGAGATGTGAATTTTCATGAAAAATTGAATAACATTTCGTGTGATAACAATGTTCTAGTTGATATTTGTGGTAAGAGCATGCCTTCAGAAAGCGCTAGTTCATCAGTTGCAGATGAAATCAGTCATGAGAGCCTGATGGAAGACAATGAAGATTCTAGTGAATATCAATCAGGCACAGATGATTTCGATGAGACTTACCAACCACCTAGACAAGCATGTAAATCACAGGGTTATGTCAGTAATATGACTATGAGGCCACGTAATATAATAAACAAACAAAAGAATGAGAATAGTTTTTTATTCCCTTTACTGTAATCTGTCGGACCCACTGTCAATAGAAGAACGCAAGGCTTTGTCAACAGCGGAGGCGGAGTTTTTAGCCATGTCTTCAGCCGCGCAGGAGGCGCGGATTAGCCAGTGATCCACGCGCGCGCGCATACGTATTCTTATCGCTCTGTCCAAATTGTGAAGTGAAGTGCGGGTACACTGACATTTGGAAAAATAACCGCCACCGCCCGAACCGTCACAAATCTTTTCCGTTGGAAAGTGTCTCTCGCTGTGACCGTGATGGGTACGTAGTACCTGTACGCTCACAGCGAGAGCCCTGCCCCGCCCGGTGCCTGCTCACCGTAGCGGTTGCGGAGGATCACTCCACCAAGACCTCCACAAATGAAAATGCCCGCAACTCCGCCGACGGAACAGGCGCCCGGGGACCGGACGACGTCGCTCCCGCGCGTTGGGAACCCGCCGACCGGTTCTCCGCCTGTTGCCGCCACCACCGAAGAGGAAGAAGGGAGGCGCCATCCTCCACCACCATCACCGCCGATACCGCTGGCGCAAGCGTCGCCGCCAGTGCGCACCACGGCCCCTTCGCCGACGCCGCCGCTCTCCAGCCGCCATCCAGTGCCCGTCCGCCCGCCGGCGTTCCGCCCCGTGCCAACTCAGGCGCCGGGGCCCGCCGGTAGTGCTACCCGCGCACCCGCCGCGCGCGCCGCTGCGCCCACTGCGCGCTCCGCTGCGCAGGTGACACGCGCGCCTGTGCCGTCCGCGCCCCGACCGACACACACAACAGCTGCTCAACCAAGACCTGCAGCCGCGCGCCTTGCACCTGTAACAGTGAGTACCACTCGCCCTGCGCGCGTACGCTCCGCCGCTACCACGGCCCAAGCCGTGCGCACCGCGTCGCCCGCTCCCCATCTATTGCTGGCAGGCTCAGCCGCCGCAATGTCCGATGGGAGCTTGATGTCGCCGCCACCACCCAGAAGCGCAGCCCGAGACTCCCCGGCCGTGATGTCCCCATGCTCATCGAGGGAGGGCAGCGACCTCTCGATGGCGTCGGGAGGCTCCACGGTCGGACTTCAAGATGCCCCGGTGGACACACCCGCTCGCCCCGACTCGCCGGACAACGACACAGAGGTCAGTGAGTTTAAGTGTACCAACGACGACGCGCTGGCCTCTGGATACGAATACCAATTCGATGCCAGAGCCCAGCGCCGCCCACGAAGCTCGGACGACGAGGCCGCCGAAGAGGCGAAGCGCATCTGCACCGACTCCCCGCTCCCGCAGCGTGCCCCGCGCGGTCGAGCCGGAGTCGGTTCACCAACCTTCGCCGAGGCAACTCGCCGCCCACTCACCGGACAAGACGCAAGCCCGAAGACGACGCCAGCCGCCGCAGCCCCTGCACAAGGCACGAGCGCAGCCGCAGCTGCCAAGGCGACGACTAAGGAGAAGAGGCCACGCTACCCTCCGCTGGTAGTGGAGAGGATGCCAAACTGGGCCACCCACTTCAGGGCCGTGAGTGCCAAGCTGGGCCACCCACCCAATGCCCGCCCTTACCAAGGGGGAATTCGTTTTCTTCCCGAAAGTGAGGACGAGTATAGGGTGGTCCAGCGGTACCTCACCGACCTAGAGAGGTCGAGTGGCCTGAGTTGGTTCTCCTACTCGCTGCCGGCGGAGCGTAGTCTAAAGGTGGCCATCAGGGGGCTGCCGGCGGATACAGACCCGGCAGACATCGAAGAGGAGCTCAGGCTGATGGGATACCAGCCGGAGTACGTGCGCAACATCCAAGCACGACAAGGACGACCCGGCTGCATATTCCATGCAGTCCTGAGGAGGCAGGAGGACATCCGCCAGATATACGACACCACCGTGTTCCTGTGCATGCGTGGTGTCCGTATCGAGGCATGGCGAGGCAAACGCGGGCCCGCACAGTGCCACCGGTGCCAGAAGTTTCGTCACAGCTCGCACCAGTGCCACCGCCCGCTCGCCTGCGTGAGATGCGGCGGAGAGCACGCCGCCCGCGACTGCCCGCGCCCAAGGACTGAGCCGGCCACCTGCGCTAACTGCGCGGGCGACCATCCAGCGTGCAGCAGCGGCTGCCCAGTGTTCCGGAAGGAGGTCCGGAACAAGCGAGCGGGCACTGTCGCCATCACCCAACAAGGGCGCCGACCCGTCAACGAGAGGCCACCTCCACCACCAACCACGGACGTCCACGAGGCCCCCAGCGCCACACTGATGGCGACAGCAAATGGGCCCGCCAACAAGGAAGCTCCTGCCTCGAGGCGGAGGAAGAGGGCGCGCGGGGGAAGGCGAAAGGGGGGTAAACAGCCCCAGCCACCCGCGTCCCAACCTAGGCAAGCTCTTGCCCCCACGGCGCAGGCACAGCAACCAGCCGCACCCACCACCAACAACCTGAAGCCTACCGACGCCGCTGCTGGCGCCGGCAACAAGAAGGGGAAGCGGGCGGGAAAACGCGCCCCACCCACAGACGCGACCACCACCGCCGTCGCACAAGTAGCGGCGGCGGCCGACGCACACTCGAAACCAGCCGACGCCGGCGATCAGCAGCGGCGCCGCGCACCACGCACTGGCGCTCCTAAGGAAGAGCGCCAGAAGGAATTCACAGCCTGCGCCATTAAACTCCTGATGGACCTGATCAAGGCCATCAGGCAGGGGCAAGACGCGGAGCTGGTGATCCTTGACGGACTGGCCGAGCTTCTCACCTTATACCATGGCTAGTCCGTTGAGGGTCATGCATTGGAACGCCCGCGGCCTTAGAAATAAGGTTGCCCCACTCCGCCTCCTCCTCAGGGAACAACGGATCGACGTGGCGCTCATCAGTGAGACATTCCTGGGGCCTGCGGACAATCCCAGGTTCCCGGGATACCATCTCTACAGGAAGGACGAGAAGTCGCCGCTCGGCATCATCTACCGCGGTCTGGCGGTACTGGTGAGCCGAAGAGTCGTACACCAGCCACTCCCTCCGACGTCACCGGCTTCCTTCAACGCGCTGGGTATCCAGCTGCACGTCGCCGGCGAGGACATGAACTTCTACGCGTGCTACTGCGCGCCCAAGGCCCCGCTCAACTTCTCTGAGCTGCGGGCGCTGCTGCAGGGCTCGCCGAACGCGACACTCCTCGCAGGCGACCTGAACGCCAAGCACCCGGCATGGAATAGCCGGACCACGAATCCCGGAGGGAGGCGACTCTTCGCGGACGCAGAGGCCTGTGGATACACGGTGTCCGGCCCTGACACGCCGACTCACTACCCCGACGACCACGCGCACGCACCGGACGTGCTGGACATCGTGGTCCACAGAGGCCTGAGTCACCAGCTCACCCAGCAGGTGATAGACGACGAGATGCAATCGGATCATCAACCTGTACTCGTCGTCCTATCACAGATGCCGACGCGACTCTCTCCTCCAGCGCCACGTCGAAGGACGGATTGGCAGGCGTTCGCGGAAGCGATGGAGACCACCACTCCTACTTGGCCCACTGAAACCGCCGCAGACGTCGACCGGCTGGCAGAAGAGGTCACCGCTTGCATCCAGCGCGCCCTCGAAGGGGCGACAACAACACTTCCGCAATCGCAGGGGCTTGTGCACAAGCCTCTGCCCACCCACATCAAGCATCTGGTCGCCCAAAGGAAGCGCCTTCGCAAGCGGTGGCAGGACACGGGCTGCCCACGGGTGAAGTCCGACCTCAACCGTCTCGCGGAGAAGGTTAGGGCCAAGCTTCAGGAGCACAACGCCGCGAGCTGGGAGGAACGTATCGACGCCGCAGAGGGAGACTGGACGTCGATACACAAGCTGTGCAGACAGCTTGCGAACACCCCGGCTCCGGTGCGCCCACTACGCCACAGCGACGGGGCGCCGAGATACATCGCAGCAGACCGTGCGGAGATCTTTGCCGAGCACCTGGAGCGTCAATTCGAGCCTAACCCAACTGACGACTCCGAGCACATCGCAGCAGTCGAGAGGCACCTTGGGGAGTACTTCGCGACGCCGATAGCTCCCGAAGAGGACCCGATCTTCTTCTCGCCTTGCGCGGTTAGACGCGCCATTCTCAAAACCAAGCCGAGAAAAGCCCCCGGAGCGGACGGTGTGCCCAACACAGCGCTGCGCCACCTGCCATACCGAACGGTAGCGGCGCTGGCGCGCCTGTTCACGGGCATACTGCGCACAGGGGCCTTCCCGGCCTCGTGGAAGGAAGGGCGCGTCATTATGCTGCCCAAGGCGAACAAGGACGTCACGAAGCCGGAGAGCTATCGGCCCATCACTCTCCTGTCGACCATCTCCAAGGTGTTTGAGCAACTCCTGCTGCGACACCTCTCCCAGCACTTCACTCCACGACCGGAACAGTTCGGGTTTCGCTCGGAGCACTCAACGACGCTCCAGCTGTCGAGGGTACTGCACCTGCTAGCGGCAACGCTGAACAAGAAGGAGCGTGCAGTTGCAGTATTCCTCGACATGGAAAAGGCGTTCGACCGCGGCTGGCATGCCGGTCTGCTGTACAAGCTGTCGCAGACAGACGCGCCTCGTCGCTTGATACAGGTGGTCTCCTCCTTCCTCTCTAACAGGTCTTTCAGGGTGGCGGTCGACGGCGCGCTATCTAGCGCCCGCCCGATTGCCGCGGGCGTGCCGCAGGGCAACTGCGTCTCACCGCTCTGCTACTCCTGCTTCACCGACGACATCCCCACCACACCCGACACCACGCTCGCGCTGTACGCTGACGACGCCGCGTACATCGCCACCTCGCTCAATGCGAACCACGCGGCCGTCAAGATGCAGCGCGCGCTCGACCTGCTGCCTGACTGGCTGTCGAAATGGAGGTTGTCGGTGAACGTGGGAAAGACGCAGGCGCTGGTCGCCGGCGGCACCACTCTCCCGCCACCCCTGAAGCTGCAGGGAGTCGACATCGCGTGGTCGCCCCAGGTAAAGTACCTCGGGGTCACCATCGATCGTCGGCTCTCCATGGTAAGTCACGTCCGCTCGGTTGTCGCCAGATGCAGAGCCGCCCGCAATCTGCTCCACCCAGTGCTCTCTTCCCGCCTCCCGCTGCGTGCCAAGCTGGGCGTGTACAAGACGTACATTCGCCCACTGCTCACGTACGCTGCCCCAGCCTGGCTCGCCCTCACGAGCGAGAACACCAGAAAGCTCCTCCGCGCGCAACAGAACTTATCGCTGCGGAAGGTCGTCGCCGCCCCTCGCTACGTGAGGAACACCACCATCCTGCGGGACCTCAAGATGGAGAGCCTGGAGGACTTCTGCCGCCGCCTCGCGTCCACTATGTTCGCGCGTGCCGACGCTTCTGCTTGGCCCCACGTCAAGCACCTAGCGCCATGGCACGCGCGGCCACCTGACGCGAGGCGCCTACCACGCGACCTCATACCAGCGGACGTGGCTAGCCCCCCCCCCGGATTTGACGCACCCGAGTAAGTCGCATCCACCTACACGCGGCCTACTCAAACAATGAGACTCCGCACTCACTACATACACTCGGTGCATGTCGTGTTCTAGGTTAATATAGGCACGACACGCACCGCATCACACAATCACGACTCCACAAGCGATAAACTCACGCGATGAACGAGCGGCGCGGGCCTGCTATTCTATCGCTAACATGAGCGGTGTTACACAAGTACATTGCCGCTCATACTCACATACACGGCCCCTTGCCTGGCGCGTAATCGGCTAGCTCTGAAAGCGTGACAGGCGGGGGCCAACAGCCGCGGTAGGGAGCGCCGAGTCACCTCCGTCGCTGGTCGTCACCCGCTAGGCCTCCTCCGGGTAACCGGAGGTCTCACCTGGCGGTGACAGACCGCCGAGGTGGCGTGAAGATAGCGGCGCTATACATAGCGCCGTAGCGCCTCCTACCGGACACTTTTGCAACTACACATAGACAGGCTGCGTAAGTAACGCGTCGTCAGCTGGGCCTATACGGCCAACTCAACGAGGGTGCCCGTTGTCACGGGCACCGCAGATGACACCGCGGGCCCAAGGACGCTGTCCACACCCCGCCAGCCGCGCCCCCATGCGGGGGCGTAGCGACAACCACAGGTGCAGGAGGCGCCAGCTTAGTGGAAAGCTTGGCAGTGAGCTGAATGAACCTGTCATTATCTTTAGTGATAGTCACAGTGCAGTGTGTAATGATTAGTAAAAATGGGGCTTTCGTTCAAGTGTGGGTGTTAAATATTTATGAACGCACCCTCTATACACATTAGTACTACTCTCTCTCTCGCTCCCTTGTCAACGTGAAACATTTAACGATAATTATTTCTTTGCTATTTTATATACTTTTTATACAACACGTCTTCTCTTTCATTGTAAAATTGCACCACAAATAATTCCTTTACATACAAAAAAATAATGAACACTGTCTTTTAAACTAGGAGACCTAAAGACAGAGTGATCGGCCAAAATTGGAATTTAATAAAACTGTGTTTGAGTTAGTTTTGTAGAAAATTGTTTCCAAAAGTATCCGCACACGACGGTACGTATCCGATCGGGTCGTACAGGTACCTATTGTCTCCTACACGCTGTAATGCAGCAGCAGCTGAACTGAGTCGTTTTCCAGAAGAAAACGTTTATTTTATCTGTGTATGTCACGTCAGTGTCGCAATATTAATTAACAGCTTGCCCGCTGCAGCATTGCTGACTAATGAAATGTGACATAAATCATAAAAGTAAATATAACAGCAGATGCGCAAAAATGTTTGTCGATAGCCTGCGCCTCAATTTGGCCGCTTTCATGCCTTCGGAAATTACCTACCAGTTTGTATGTGCTCTGAAATAACAGATAGCTAGACATGTTCATCGTTTTGTAAATGTTGAAGATATGAAAATGCTGAAACTTACTCATATGAGTGGGTGACTTGTAACTGTGTTGGTACTTAATGGCTGCAAAAGATGGCCAACGTAAAACAACGCACAACGTATAATATGTCGAGTTACAAAATCTGCTGGTCGCGCGATAAGCGACCGGCACTCGCAGTCAAATCGCATACACAGTGACGCAGTCTGCGCAGTGGGTACTTACTGCTCGCAGGCACGACTCCTCGCTCCGGTGCAGCCTCTGTCCGGCCGATGTCTGCATTCAATCAAATTTTAAGCGCTATTTTTCGCTTCCTGTTTAACTGACGCTTTCTGCCGACGATGAGCTCTCTTTGTACATGAATAGACTAACTAATTCCTACTTCGTTCATCGTGAAGCATTCTATCGTACATTGCAGCTCACGTGTATGTTACGAGACAATGCTGTTGTATTATTGTGTAGTTTGTTATTAGAAGAAACTTTGAAGTTAATTATTTATTCAGGTTTTTGTTGGGAAGCACTTTGGTGATCTGTTCGCACTCTTATTCAACGGTTTGAAATGAAAATCTTAGGTTCGATGCTGGATCTCTAATGTTTTAGGGTTGAACCTCATCTGGCAGCACGGAATCGCACTTTTCTATGCTCCTATCCATTCTATAACGCGAATCGCGTCATGCGATACCGATCGCAGTACCGATACTGCCGCGTGCCATAGCATTCCCGCTCGTCTCTATAAGATAGGAGGATACGAGTATGGAAAAGTGCGATTCCGTGCTGTCAGATGAGTTTCAACCCTTAATCTTTATTCTCGGCTAATAGATCAGTTTAGTAAAAATACAAACACCTCAAAAGTAAGTTAAAGCAGAGCTTCATGCCAATAACGGGTGCGACAACAATCCCGGCAAAAATGCTAATTTATCGATATCAATATTCATGAACGTGAATAGTTATTCAGAGCAAAATTAATTGAACTCGGCGCAGCGCCGGCGGCACGCGGCGCGGCGGCGAGCGGCCGCTATCTCTCCTTGATATCATCGTTAGCCAGCTTTCTCAATTTGTAGTACAAAGGGTCCCTTCCCTCACCGGCTCAACGGCGCTGTCACCAAACTAACCGATCTATTTTATTCGCGACCTTCGGCAGAACTGCTTCGACCTACCATACAGTAGATTGAAGCACCTCGCTAGTCTTGCTCAGTGCACGTGACTGTGAATCCTATACCGGTGACATACAAGTGAGAGGCGTGTGAGGAGCCCACCTGACTGTTACCCCACATCATTGTGCGAATGTGCGCGCTCGATCCCGCAGCGAGCACGAGCGTGCCGGACGAGTTGTGTCCGCTGGCTGGTTCAAAGGAACACGACACACAGCCGCGGACGACACCAGACGCTTTTCGGTTCGATCCCGGCCACTGTAACCGCGACTGACTGAGCGAGCGTGTGGTGTGGTTGCTGAGAGCGGTCGCTCTGTCTACAAATACAGGGGCACACTTAGTGCTACTACTCGGAATAATATGACTCCAGGATTTCACAACAAATAAAAATATAAAATTGCTTTTTATTTCTTATAACATGCTGCAATTTTAAGCGCATGTTACAATAAAATTGGTCTTGAAAATTTTAAATATAATTAAGAGCGTTTACGTCTATCGCGCGATGTCAAGTTTAGGTAATTCAATGCATTTTTTACGCACACAGAAGTGCGCGTGCCTGTGTGCATAGCGCTGGCGCGTTCTCTTACGCTATAGTCAAACTAACCAACTATGATCAGTTCGAGTGCATAAAATAAGTATTTAATAATATATTGCAAGTATAGCTATAGAATAGAATAGAATAGAATTTTATTTTGCAAATATGGGTGCTATAATTATGATTAATATTAAAGTCGTTTTTTAGTTATTCAAACATGAATTTGTTGATCTAAACTTTAGAAAGAAACCGAACTTCGTTAATTATTATTGATTTGTGATTGATTAATAAATATTTCTTATTCTATTCAAATAAATCACTTTATACGAATTTACTTATGTTTATTTTATATTATATTTTAATCTGACGTGATGTTCCTCTTAGTGACACTTCTTATAAGGGAAATACAATAGGTTGGCGTTAACTTTAAAAACAATTTATGTTCTAATTTACAAAAAAAAAGTAAAAGTTTCAATAAATAAAATTCGTAGGTAAAAAATAGGGTATATATTTGTTGTCACTAAAAATATTGTCAGTCATCAAAATACTAATAAAAAAATTTAAATTGGGACATATCTCACTATACGCAGACGACACATGTCTTTTTTATTTTGGTAACTCCATACTTAAGGTTATTGCTGAAGCACAGCAAGACCTTCATATCTTAAATACGTGGCTTAAGCGAAACTTACTAACTATTAATGTAAACAAAACTGCATACATAATATTTTCTCCTAAAAACAAAAAGATTCCTGATTTCCCTCCTCTTGTGGTAGATGACCAACAGCTTTTAAGATCAAACCATGAGAAATACTTAGGCCTGATCTTGGACAGTAGACTTACATTCAGACCACACATTGATTACATAAGAAACAAATTGATACCGTTAACTGGAGCTCTGCGAAATATCGCTAAATGTGTGCCATTTCGTTTGCGCTACACGATTTATAACACACTCATCAAACCGCACTTAGACTATTTAATACAAGTATGGGGACAAGCCGCTATTACACATCTTCATGACCTACAAGTATCTCAAAATAAAGCAATTAAAACTCTATTCAATTACAATTACTTAACACCTACAAAAGAACTTTATGCTAAAACTAAACTATTTAACCTACAAAAATTATACACATACCACACATGCATACTAATAAAAAAAAATCTAACGAACAAAATACACTCACAAATCACTTTCAAACGTAAAACATACCACTACTACGCTAGGAATAGGGATAGTATAGAACTACCTTCAGTAAGAACTTTATACGGAAGAAGAACTATTCAGTTTGAGGGAGCGCAGATTTATAATAAATTACCAAAAGACATAAGGGATTCTTCATCTATTAATATATTTAAAAATAAGTTAAAGTTGTATTTGGCCAACCAAAAATAATATACCACTACCTACATTTTGTACTCGATTGTTCGAACGACAAATAATTTACTACTTAAGTTTTTATGCTAAGTTTCTCATATATAAGTGAACTATGTATGTTCTTTTTGAGAAATAAATTTCTTTAAACCGAATCATCAAAGCACCGAGATTTTTCAATCACACTATAAACGTCTGCTATCCTTCTAAGTACGACTAAGGTCAACTCAGGTCAGGCAGAGCGCCGAGCGACGTGTCCTCTCTCTAGAAAGCCTCGCGGCGGACTGATTTGAAATTGCTCGCGCGCAATGATTTATAGTAGTTTTCAAATATATATAGAAAAATAATCACTGGAAATTAATTGAAATTTTAAATTGGATATTTTAAAGCATATGTTCTTCTATTATATTAAGCTATTATTATATTAAATTAATTAAGATATATCGGTGAAAAAATCATTTTAATTCCTTAATATTTCACATTATTTGAACTTTAATTTCTTATAGAAAGATATCTAAATCAAAAAATGATTAACGTTAACTATTTTCCTTAGGATCTTAGCAATTGGTTAAAAATAAAAACTAATTAGGTTTGCCAGTGGTTTCCTATAATAAGAGCTTCGAAACTGACGCAGAAAGGGTAATTGAAATATTTTTTTCTACAACTATTGAGACAACAAAATTTCCTAAAGTTATTAGTAATTATCATTTTTAACCGACTTCTAAAAAAGGAGGAGGTTCTCAATTCGGTTGTATGTTTTTTTTTTTTTTGTTTTTTTTTTTGTGTTTGTTACCTCATATCTCCGTCATTTATGAACCGATTTGAAAAATTCTTCTTTTATCTGAATGGATCTACTTCCCGATTGGTCCCATAGAAATTTCATCAAAATCGGTTCAGCAGTTTGGTTTTGAAATGAAAATAGCTGGAAATTTTTGTGTTTGTTACCTCATATCTTCGTCATTTATGAACCGATTTGAAAAATTCTTCTTTTATCTGAATGGATCTACTTCCCGATTGGTCCCATAGAAATTTCATCGAAATCGGTTCAGTAGTTTGGTTTTGAAATCAAAATAGCTGGAAACAATATGTCATCCAAGTAAAAGAAATTGCGAAATTGATACTTGACAAGGATTTGTGTGTGATGCGATAACTAAAAAGGGTAAAATAAAAACTTTTTTGCAAAAAAAAAACCGACTTCCAAAGAAAACACTAAAAAAGTGGAAAATAACTTTACTTTCGGAAGTCGGTGGCAAAAAAGTCAATGAAACAAACAATAGTCAAAAGTCAAAAAAAAAGTTTTTATTTTATTGTAAAATAAAGGGTCGATGGTATTTAAGGGTTTGAAAAGTACTGTTTTGGAGTCAAACAGCGCATGGACGGCGTAAACGCTATCATTTTTCCTTTTTATTATTGCTGTTATTATTAATTTATCAATTAAAAAAAAAACATCAATTTTACTATTGATATACAAACTCTAACAATAATAAAATTGTTGTTTTTTAATGAAAAACGAAGTTACTGCTGCAGTTTGACGAAAACTAATTTCATATCACTTTTGTGTAGCGGTTCATAGAGAAACAGAATAGAATAGAATGCTGAAGACACCTTACCTATCCTCCAAATTTCAACTATGTGGTGCCAACAGTCTCGGAGTAAAATGGATGTGACATACGGATGGATAGATAGACAGACAGACAGACGGACGGACAAACGGTCGGACAAGATAAATCTATAAGGGTTTTTTTTGCCATTTGACAACGGAACCCTAAAAAGGATAGTGATTTAATATGTCGTGCACAAACGGTAACAGTCGGCCTTTCTGCCCATAAGGAGCGAATAAGACGGGCCGTGCTCGTTATTGGCCGATAATGAAATCGGTCATTGATCAGGTCGGTCGCTATGCGGCGCACGTCCGGCGTCCGGCGCGTAGTTAGCCGAGTGTCCGGCTCCGAGCCGCGTCCGAGTGCTGTCTGCGTTTATTACCACTCTTACCGACCGAACTAAATGTAGAAGTTTTTTGCTTTGTCAGATGATGTACCGTATCTAGGATAGAAATACACGGAGGTACAGTGCTTGGGTGGTTGCATAAGGATACAGCTTTCCAGAACAGACCACTTGGTACAGATAGCCACCGAAAAAAACAATTGTACCATACTTTCTGTGTTCGCACATAAAGACACAGGCGCATAAAGAGTAAGTACAGGTTTCTCGGCCCCGACAGATCGGAAAACCTGCATATTTAATTTTACCTTTACAGCTAAACACTATGTGGAATAGGTACACACTTAGGAATCCGTAAATATGTTTATATATACGTGCTAAACCACCTGATTCATGGATACAACGATATCCTCCACATTCCGCGACTTACGCACACTGTGCACAACATTCAGTCGTGAATGTACTCAGCTAGATTCCTTTACGACCAGACTGGGGAGAATGTATATTCTCGAAAATCTGCCCACATCGCGGCATCGGCGGCACGATCGCTGTGTTCCAAACCGAATTAACTAAAGAATCGGGATCGGAACGTCGCGCGACCTCAGCGCCTTATAATAAATGAGCTCAGCTTGCTGATAGCAGCCGACCTGTGCCGAACTGTTCCGAACTGTGCCGAGCCTGCTCGCATATAGCGACCCTACGGGCTCGAACCTGAGCGGGTTATTTGGTTATTATTCAACTTTCATTTGTAGCTTGTGAAACACTTGTAATTTCGAGCAACGCTTTTTTCACGCGGTTACTTGTTAGTCAGCAGTTCGACAGGTGGAAACCTGAAGGATTGAACAATACCAGCGGACACGTCGTACATAATAATATTATTGTTATAATGTCAGGACCATTTTTTACTACGCCAGAAGGACGGATAAATTAAAAAAAATTGGAAGCAGGCGGGATCCATTTGTGTTTGAAAATATAAAAATGAAATAGCTCCCGCCTGCTTCCAACTTCTTTAAATTTAAAATGTGCTTGTTCTCAGCTTTTCAGTTTTTTTTTTAACTTAAGTTTTTTACCGCAGTCGGTTTTTTTTTTTACTTGGACAACGAACAAAAGAGGTCCTTTGAATGAGATTAAAACAGCGTCTTTTTAACGCGTCAGACTAACGTGTTTCTGATGGGCTTTATTAGAAAGAGCTATCATTAGAGTCACCATCTGTCGAGTTAGTACGCGGCCGCGAGTCCGCGACTCTCTCCGCTAGTGAATTGTCATCACTTCGAGGAGTTAGATTGTAGTAACCAATATTTACTCGCATCAATTTTATATGACGGCGTAAGCGATGGCTGAGCGATAACGCCGTTGTCATTAGGGTTCGGTGGTACCGGGTTCATGATGGAATGTTAAAATAATAGTTTCGGTTTCGGTACACAAAAATCACAGTTTATTATTTAACACAAATTTACATTAAATAACACTAACAAATAATCTCCACAAAATGGGCAAACCGACAGTTTCGTTCTGAAGGAGTGACTTGGTTGGAGTTCCGAGCAAAAGTGATCTCGGCACAATCCCCACTCTACAAAACGACTCTGTCCACGTGCCGCCATTAAAACAACATCTGACGTCACGGCGTTTACCCCTACTACAATGGTCAAATCAGCAACTTGATGTTTAAAAGTTATCGCTTTCTCCGACACGGCCAGCCTGACAAGTTACACGTCCTCGTGAGTACCTGTAACCAAACAGTCAAATCTGGAGCAACAGTACAGGCTCGGTCAACCTGACCACATCTTTATGGAAAAGCATAACTTGAAAATAACAGATGTCAAACAAAAGGTTCCTCTAAGTCTCAATCATATTTACTCAGCAACTAAATCAACTTCGATCACATACAACGCTCATGGCCCAGCTGCCGCAGCAGCTAGTGACACTTATGTCACCCATATCGTCATCACCTCATGTGATACGACCACATACATCACATAGAGTCTGCGACTCCTAGGTCAGTACAAGACCAAAACAACAATAGTCTCCATTGAGACCCAGGTCCCCGCCGTACCACCAGCTGCCCATCGCCCCCTGAACAGCTCACAAGTGAGCTGCAGTTACGACTACAGACTAGTGCGTACGGTGCGACCAAATAGCCATGGTATGTGTCTACTACTCGGTGGAGGTACTTTCATCACCGTCCTCTACGTTTAACTCATTAGGAACACTACTTAGAGGCATCTTTCGTATACGATCGTGAGCGTACTTGTAGGTTCTATTACCATTCAAAGATTTTAAAAGATAACGATCACCGTCAAGTACTTCTACAACTTTAAACGGTCCCTTATATTTGGGGTCTAATTTAGTCTGATTCCGTTCTTTATTTTGAATTAAAACCAAATCACCAACACTGAAATTAACTACTTTGGCCTTATTTTTGTCAAAACGGGCTTTTTCATAAGCCGCACTCTTCTCAATACCGTCCACCGCGTGTTCTCTCCAGGGACCGTACAACCCCGGTTAAGAGTTAAGCCTTTCGAACGGGTAAGCCGTTTATGAGGTTACCTCTATCATTATGAAACCCTTTTGAATGGGTTTTATACTAGAACCCTTTGAAAGGGTTACATGATAACCCATTGAATGGGTTTATACTAGAAACCCTTTGAAAGGGTTACATGATAACCCATTGAATGGGTTTTATACTAGAAACCCTTTGAAAGGGTTGCATGATAACCCATTGAATGGGTTCTATACTAGAAACCCAGTGAAAGGGTCAAAACCCTTATAATATATGGGTTATTATAATGAAGGGCATTATAAAAACCCATATATTATAAGGGTTTTGTTCGGGTTATTCAATAAACTTGTGCTAGGTCGGTGGTACGGGAATGGCGGCCGGGCGCTCATTGCCTATAATTCACTAGACGGTATTATACAAATAGCGAGAGTAGGTACGAGCGAGAGCTCCAATAACTATAGTTGCGTATTTTGAGTTTTTGAGTTTATATTATATTATT
Source organism: Standfussiana lucernea (assembly GCA_964057025.1). Lineage (NCBI taxonomy): Eukaryota > Metazoa > Arthropoda > Insecta > Lepidoptera > Noctuidae > Standfussiana > Standfussiana lucernea. The sequence continues at coordinate 15,504,070 of OZ059805.1, forward strand.
CTTTTGATCTATCCGAGCCGAAAGTAGCGTGTAGACTTTTTTTATCAATTGGGATGCGTTTGCGTGTTTCAAGCTAATTCATTTATAAGGTTAGTTTTTTCTTGAATATTAAAGTACTTTGTAGATAGTTTGAGTTTTTCTTTGTAGATAGCATGTAGGCAATAGTATTGCCTATAAATAGGCTCACTCGCCCCCTATTACATGAGATTTAAAAACATAACTGACGAATGTGGGTGTACTATTAGTCTATTAGGTACACCTCTTTGGGGAATACAGGCGTGACTAGAGATGTGCCGTTGCCGGCAATATTGCTCAAAGTGGGAATATTGGTGGCAATATTGCCAGCAATATTGCCGGGACTGGAAATATTTGGGAATATTGCTTAATTATAAGTTAAATTAAGTACGGAAACTATGTACAATACTCAAAATTAGCATTTACAGGCCCTAATCTACATTATATACAATAAAATATTGTTTTGGGTAAAATTGCCAATATTGCCAGCAGTTTTGGCAATTTTCCCGGTATTTTACCGGCAATATTGCCCATTTTGCCGCACACGATAGTGAATATAAGAAATAACACATGAATATTAAGATAAGAATTGACGATCGTTGTGTATTGAATAAAAGGCATAAATTCGAATAATTTCCTTTAAATGTTGTACTTGTTTTTCATGCAAAATCACATAACAAAAACAAGGAGTATAAGTATACAATATGGAAATAACAAAGTGTAAATCTTTACAAATCTTTATCAAAACTACAAATAATCAACAAAAATAACATTATTTTAATATTTTAATGCACTTGTTTCGGTAATCCTTACATAATCAGTACCTAAATCACCGTTTAGAGTAACAACTTAGTAGTTTTTATAATCATTTTAAAATCACAGCTCTTGTTGTATTTTTTTAATCTTCGTCATTTATGAACCGATTTGAATTTTTTTTTTTTATCTGAATGGATCTACTTCCCGATTGGTCCCATAGAAATTTCATCGAAATCGGTTCAGCAGTTTGGTTTTGAAATCAAAATAGCTGGAAAAAAATATGTCATCCAAGTAAAAGAAATTGCGAAATTGATATTTGACAAGGATTTGTGACACACTTAAGTTAAAAAAAAAAACACTAAAAAAGCGGAAAATAACTTTACTTTCGGAAGTGTTTTTTTTGGAAGTCGGTTTTTTGCAAAAAAGTTTTTATTTTACCCTTTTTAGTTATCGTATCATTCGTATCACACACAAATCCTTGTCAAATATCAATTTCACAATTTCTTTTACTTGGATGACATATTTTTTCCAGCTATTTTGATTTCAAAACCAAACTGCTGAACCGATTTTGATGAAATTTCTATGGGACCAATCGGGAAGTAGATCCATTCAGATAAAAGAAGAATTTTTCAAATCGGTTCATAAATGACGAAGATTAAAAAAATACAACCGAATTGAGAACCTCCTCCTTTTTTTGAAGTCGGTTAAAAATTTAGAAAAACTCCTTTCCACAGAAGCAGAAGTCGAAGGAATAGATAAAACTTTTCACCGCAGTTTTCCCTAAACTCGTGTTAGGAAAAAATAGCTGCGACCAATTATGATACCAATACAATTTGACAGGCAACATTGGCAATATTGCCAATGCTGCTGGGAATATTGGTATTTTACCGGCAGTGGCAACATTGGGAATATTGCCGGTAGTGGCAATATTGCCACCAGGCACATCACTAGGCGTGACGTTATTTGTGATGTTTGCAGATATGTAGTTTATGCTCAAAATCCATCCAAGTGCTAAGATGCTAACTCGCACGAAGTTGCGCAGAAGATGGTAGGTAAGGTAGGTTTGTTATTTAGGTATTAGGTTTCAAAATTATAAAAACGAATGTTGGGGTCGGATGCCTTGTATCATTTTATTATACTTATCATTTTACATTTGGTAGTAGAAAATATTACTAAGTATATCAGAGAGTGAAGAAAGTTCTGATGACGAATCTCAACACGTCAATCAGATCCATGACGAATTGTCAAAAACATCAGCAGGAATGTCTGTCACCTACATTCGATCCAGATGTTTCTACGCCTGATTTATTTCTGTTATAGCTTATGCAATAGCTTGAATTTTAAAGCTCCCTTAGGCTCTTGCGTTCTCTTCATCTTGAAACTCTTACTCATCTCAGGGGCCGGGTCGTAGGTCTGGTTTTGAAGTTCAAACCCGGGAGGGGTTTTGACATCTAAATCGACCCCTAAATCTCGGACAACTATAAAGAAATCAACCGATCCGAGGCGGAAAGCAAAAAAGTTCTCGCTCGCTAATACATACCCGTGTTATCGTAATCAATTGAATGAGCAATGAGCAAGTAGAAATTTTGTCTTTATTTTATTATAAATGTCGTTTGAAATAAGATAAGACATTTAATAAAAACTTTTTACAGTCCGTTCAACCGATTTTGACTTCTATTCCGTAGGCATAAGAACGCCTTTAAAAGACGTCTGCGTTGGACGACTGTAAGTATAGGACTATGACACAAATAAGGTTAAATGTAATTCGTTTGGGTGAACGCGAGCCGTAGCCCCGTAGGTATGTACGTTAGTGCATGACTTCGAACGAGTGAAGGAGGCCTGCTTTTGTTTTTTAATAACATTTAATAGCTTTTACAATTTCGCATGTAATGATATAAGCCAAATAGCGATATCTAACTTAAAAAAAACTAAAACAACTAATAAGTTTGGTTCTTGTCAAACATCTCTCTTTGAAATTGCTAAGAGATTTCGGCGATTTTCTTCAAAACTTTGAGATAGGTACCTACGTAGCGCTTTTCTGCCTAACAGGGCAGTCTAGTAGGTACTCCATTTTGTACATTTAGTGACCAATAATCTATCCATGACACAAATCAATCAACAATGAAGTGGTACGTCGGACCTTTAGGACATAACATCGTTGCGCAAATTGTTGCGTGAATTGGCAAGTAGGTAAGTATGTAGGACAATCCTACATATTTACCTACTTGCCCATTGCAATAAACTATACAATTGCTATTTTGAAAATTTAGATTGATAAATTACGTAACTTTATATCTACATACCTACCTATTGTAATGCGACCCCGAAATGATCAATCGCCATCAATTTATATTGTAGTATAGTAATATTATCAATCGCTTGGTACGTAAACGAGCTAGGTATGTGCAACAAACACGTAATAATTTACAATCACGATTGATCATTTCGCAGACCCCTAAGTTTTCACACCGACTAAATAATAATATAGTAAAACTCCGCAAAAGACGTCCAGGTTCAAAAATCAAACAGCAAAAATGACAGCATTTGTTTGGTACTTGCAATAAAGTAATAAACAAGAACAGAAATGAAAAAAACATAATAATATTAAGTAATTTCGGTATCCGGCCAGCAAAGCTAAAATGAACTCTATTTCACATTCAATAAAGCTCATAGATCCCTGTTTACAACCAGCTAGGTAAGTAGCCACAAAGGCGCCGCCGCCCGCCGCGCTGCCACGGCCGGTCAACGCATGCTATTCCGTTTTGAAACCTATGCCCTTCAGCGAGAGATCATATTACCATGGGGTCTAAACTCGAACAAATTATAATTAGTCATGTAAAGAAAATCATAGATTGCAGCATAGGTAACGATTATGAAACGAACAATCACTAAAATACGTTAAATGGCAGATTTTGACTGAAGTAAGAGATTAGTAAAAATCTAAACTTCCTTGTCTACTCATAAATCACGTAATTTCTACAAAAAAAGATAAATGAAGCTCTAGATCAATTCGATCCCATAGAAGTAGCCATCTGTTAATCATTTTCTTTAGAGCTCTTTGCAAAAGATGGTGTTTTACTGAATATGTTATATGTCACATAAACTGCAGCGTGAAAGCTCACTCACACAAATGAAACTGTTCCGCCAACTCGAGAATTTTTTTGTTGTTGTTTTGTATACTTGTCCTTGAACGCACGGTGCGATGTCATTCATATTCGATTTGGTTAACCAAAATGGTCCCTTAGCTTAGGCCGTTCAAAAGAGTTATCCAAATATTATGGGTTTGTGACTGTTTAGAAAACCCTATCAAAAACCCATACCAAAACGGTCAATTAAGCTGGTAACCAAAACGATCAATTAAGCCGTTCAAAAGGGTGACCCACACCACATCGTAAGGGTTTTTGATTGACTGCTAGAAAAACCCTATCGAAAACCCTTTCAATGGGTAGCCAAAATGGTCAATTAAGCCGTTCAAAAGGGTTAGCCACATCGTATGGGTTTTTGATTGACTGCTAGAAAAACCCTATCAAAAACCCTTTCAATGGGTAGCCAAAATGGTCTATTAAGCCGTTCAAAAGGGGTACCCATATCGTATGGGTTTTTGATTGACTGCTAGAAAAACCCTATCAAAAACCCTTTCAATAGGTAACCAAAATGGTCTATTAAGCCGTTCAAAAGGGTTACCCATATCGTATGGGTTTTTGATTAACCGCTTCGAAAAACCCTAACGAAAACCCTTTCAATGGGTAACCGATATGGTCCCTGGTTCTCTCGCCTCTGTTAGGTCAATTCCGGTTTCATCATCGTCGTTATAAGCCATTGATAAAAGCATTCGAATACTCATTCAAAAGGGACGTCAACCGGTCCTTGTTTTCGTTTGAAATATCAGAATCAACATTGTAAAGATCAATTACGGGAGGTAAATCGCAACAACCTACATTTGTGACTTTCGAAATACGTAGGGTAGATTCAGTTAAATGTACGGTATAGCCAAGTGTCAAAATATCGCGTCCGATCATAACATCGTATTTCATACAATCGTCGGGTAGTACGTAAAATAAAATTGACAGTTCGTTATTGTCGACCACAACATCGCTAAGAATTTGTCCAGTGCTAAAAACATTCGAATTATTACCGATACCAATTACTTGCACGGTTGAAAGTGAACGTTTGCCCGAGAATTTATAAGCTACATTTTGTTTAACGAGAGAACACTCGGCGCCGGAATCAAAACAAAATGAAAATGACTCACCGGATTGTTCCAATTGCCCGCAAACACCTGCTATTTCGCAGCTATCGACGCGTCGCTCCACCGTTGCGTTGGCAGCGCTGCCCGCCGACGATGACGCGCCACCCGCACTGCCGCGTTGGCAGTTCGTAGAGATGTGTCCAGCTTCTCCACAACGGAAACACGTTATTCTTTTGCTGGAACCCGATGAAGTCGCCGCCGGTGTAGTTTTCTGGGCGTTAGCTCCAGCAGGCTGCGTAAACTTCGAACGACAGTTCACCGCTTTGTGTCCCGGTTTTCCGCACTTATGGCACGTGAACATAGTGGAAGTTTGTGGCTTTAAACGCTTTGCATCAGTGGCGCCATCACCGGTACTGCGATCGAACTTCCGCTTCAGACTTGCATTCGCCTTAATCTCCTGCAGTAACTTGTTGCGTGACGTTATTTCGCTAGTAAACGCCAAGCGATTAAGCCGAGAGTCGAACTGAGAGACATGAGCGAGCACATACGACGTGGCTATTTCTTCATGGCTTCGATTCTTCCATCGAGCCAACAGGGTAGTCATTAGGCGGCTGGCGTACGCTGCGAGACATTCGCCCTCCTTCGGCCGGCCGCTGTGGATGTTAACAAGCGATGCAGCAAGAGTTTCAGTGGATGCATAACGCGCAAGGAATAAGTCGCGGAAATGCTGCCACGTCATGCCTGCATGCGAAATCTGCGACAGCCACGATGACGCATTACCTTTCAGAGCTTTGCTCAGAGCTATAATAAGCGATGCACCCTCCAGTGGACGTTCGTCGAGGCAAATATCGATAGTATCGCACCAAGCACGTGGATCGGTATCTGGTAGCTCCGGATTAATTTCTGGCAGCATGATCTGAGGTGCCACTGTTGGTGTCCTGATGGCTTCGATCAGCTGCATCATGTTCTTCTGCTGCATCTCGAACATAGCACGCCAGTGGGAATCGAGTCCAGATCCCACTTCTGATGACGGCGTAAGCGATGGCTGAGCGATAGCGCCGTTGTCATTAGGGTTCGGTGGTACCGGGTTCATGATGGAATGTTAAAATAATAGTTTCGGTTTCGGTACACAAAAATCACAGTTTATTATTTAACACAAATTTACATTAAATAACACTAACAAATAATCTCCACAAAATGGGCAAACCGACAGTTTCGTTCTGAAGGAGTGACTTGGTTGGAGTTCCGAGCAAAAGTGATCTCGGCACAATCCCCACTCTACAAAACGACTCTGTCCACGTGCCGCCATTAAAACAACATCTGACGTCACGGCGTTTACCCCTACTACAATGGTCAAATCAGCAACTTGATGTTTAAAAGTTATCGCTTTCTCCGACATATAGATATTTTATTATTTGCGATAAAAGTTGCACTTCATGTATTTGCCTAATAAAATAGGTGCTGGCCAGTACTAGATAGCTACGAGCTACGACCTATCAAAATAAATGTTCCAAACCAAAGTTTACCACACGTTACAGTTACTTGCCATAATCGTCCCGTCACTAACAGTAGTCCCAACTCCCACGTGTGCCCCACACATGTGTGCACAATACAGAGCTTTACAACGCATGTGTGTTGAGGGGCGAGTGCGAGCCGCGGGACTGATGACGTCACGTGGCCGCCACGCACAGTGGGACAGTATGGGGGAATCCGAATCTAGATAGAGATACACGAAAACTTTCTTAGAAAACATTAGCTCATTTTTCATGAAAAATAATTGGGGTTTCATAACAATAAGTGAAGTTGACAAACTTTTTGTTTTGACTCGGTTTCTTGTAGGGACTCGCGTTAAAATCTTGGCGGGCGTATATCCATATGACGAAATAATAAGTCATACTAATTTTGAGTTTCACTAACTGAACACACGCGTGTTCAGTCTTTAGTGTCGAGTTGGTGAATAACACATTATTTTTATGGGAGGAAAAAAAAGAAGAGGGTCTTTTTAAAAAGTCGATTTGGATTTCGCCATACTGACCCAGTTCAAAGAATCAATCTTTTCACTAGAAGTGGAAAATCTGTGTTAGTCACCATGCCAAGGTCTATTTACGCTAGATGACTTATAGAAATGTGCAGCTTGGCTTCAGGATATGACATACATATGTGTTCAGCTATGACACGCGGTCGCTGTTTGTGTAGCAAACATCAGGCATGAGGTAATGTCCACAAGCTCGCATACACGCAGGTGACGCGGGCTGTGTAGCCCGCGTCACCTCACTCGAGCATGCGGCCGGCAGCGGCGGCGGCGGACGTCTGTAACACTGTATCGTAGGGACCACAGTCGAACACATCACCTGCAAGTACAAGTGAGATGTCAGACGCAGTTGAAGTTGTGTACAGACATGACGCATGTATCTCCGCAATGTCAATGTCAATTTTAACGAATAAACAAGAGTATCATGAGCACAAGTCCAAGTAACCAATGCACCAATTTTCGTTAAAAGTTCTTTTTGCGTTTTGTAAACCTACATTTTTCCTCCTCGTACTTTAGAATTTGGAGGGGGGGGGGCACAATTTTGATGGCTTTAGAAGCAAATACCTCATCCACGACTTAACATCCCTATCTATAATACTGCTTGAAGGCCTTCCTTTTTTGGGTTCAGTATATTTTTTATAATTGTATAATGTCTCCGCGAGATCTGATCTAAAATCACCTAGTGTCATGTTTTGGTGGTTTTTTATATAATACCCATGAATTTATGAATTTATCACTGTCATGTCGATTATGTGATAACATAATCGGATTTGCCATTTTCGACGTTTAATTATAACTTTTTACCTGCCCAAATAACTGTCCAGTTTGATTCAATAGATGTCGTTGCATGTTTTGTGTTCTTTACTTGCGTTGAAAGCGATCTAAATAAAAGGTGGTGTAGGAGGTAATGTGTCTTTATTCTTCAGACCCAATACACTAAGTTTTACAATTAATAAAAGACGACTTTCCGAGACCCGGACTGTGTGTGCACTGTCGCTCCCCGAGCGGCGTGACCATACGTACATACATATATCAAAACTGCTGCGTCACGACATTGCAACATTGTGTCACTACACATGTATCTTACGTAAAGGCGATAAGTTCTTCTTGAACACAATAAATTAATATATCTTTTGATAAAGAGCACGGATTGCAATGAAACAAAAATTAATACCTTTTCTAAGTTACGCACAATACTTGTGCATTAAAACTAACCACATTGGTTCTGTAATTTTAACGTGATACTTAAACAAACAAACATAGCCGAAGACTCACAGACTGCAGACAAACAGACAAAAATAGTAGATATGGGTTCTGTTTGTTATCATTTAACACCCCTACTATTTTTTTTTTCTAAATATTGGAACGAAGTTCCTTATCGCGCGTTGTGAAAGGGGGCTAGACGGAAAAAATTCTTACGAAAAGTTGTCACGACACTTTTGGCTATAGTAAGCTATTGTAAGCTGTGCGGCGTCGCATGTTTCGTTGTCTGTCTCTCTCTCTCTTATAGAAAGCAAGCCAGATATTTTCATTTCTATTTCGCATTGAACACCACACTGTTCAATGCGAAATATTAATATATATATATATATTAATTATATTTGTTAATAATAAAACAAATATTATTATAACTTAAAAAAAAAAAATTACAATTCCCTCACTAATTAATCGAAAGGAACTTCCTTCCATCCGGGTGTCCCTTGACACCTCTCAAGTTTTTTTTTTTGAATGTACAGAAACGCCACGTCTACAGATTTATTATATGTATAGAATATATATAGATATAATTATAGATGTATAGATATAGATAGATTGTAGGAAACCAAAAGATGTCTAAATAAGAGAGCACCCTGAGTCATCTCTCCGAACATAATATTGTATGTCGCGATGTTTCGCGTTTGTTCTCCTACGGCTACTGAGACGCTCTGCGCGATAATTGGTGTTGCACCAGTTTTTTCTTAACTCGATGTTGGTTAATTTATTAGAATCACGAGCGCCGTCTGACGCTCTGATATACTGGTACGCCGCTGAAAATACAAACACAATTTTATTAACTTATTAAGATATGTTACTCTATGCACACTTTATATTAATTTATTTATTCAATAACATTTTATGTTGCGACAGAGGATGGTTGTCCTTCCACCCTCCCTCCAGCTGTCAGAGGGCGGAGAGGATAAGGGGGAGAGTGTTGTGCGGAGCGCTGATTGTTATACAAACATCTCATTAATGATGGTTACAGTCGCACAGTGCGTGTGACTTAGAACCGTGGGAGCCACGCGTCTCACTCGCGCACCCCCGCCCCACACGCTGCCCACGACCATTGTCATCATAACATTTCGTTTACAAGCTGCTACTGTTATTTTGCAGTGAACTTACCCGTGGAGTAATACATAAAACCATAAAATAATGCCAACATTACCTGCCCCATAAACTGTGCGCCGTACTCCCAAAAGTCAGAGCTTCGAACAACAATAGGTACGCTCCCCGTCTCCACAAAAAAGAAAACATTCAAAAGAAGCCAATGAAAAAACTCAATAACTGTTATGTAAGTCTTCAGGCATTGTTAGTTCTTTTGTTGTTGTGTTGTTGGCGCATTGTCGGCAGCACTGCTTGCCTGCGGGACCCGTTCTCTAACTCGTGTTACATGCTAATCATTCCAACCAAACACCCCCGGTAATTGAACAATTTGAAAACAACGTAGATTGTTCGCTCAGCATCAACAATGTCAATTAGCGCTGGCACCTCTCTCTGCCGACCACTCGACCGCTCGACCAGCTGTTAATATTGTTCCATTACAGAGAACGCAGCAACTCGACGCGAAGCGACATTTTGCATGAGAAGTAAGGGGCTGCGCAAACGTAGCCAATTTTTGTTACCGACACGGCACACCATCACAGGAAACCGTAGTTTAAAAAAATGTTTACGTCTGCGCAGGGAGTAGCTGATTTCATACTGGTTCTATAAAAATCAAATATTCATTGGTAGCTTGTATCCGACATAAGACACAAAAGTGTCCACGTTTGCGCAGCGCCTAATCGAACAGCTTTCCGCGGTATGCAAGCGAAAATTCTTGTGTACACGTTATCACGGCAACTATGTGGGAATCAGTGTGTGACGACACTCGCTGACAGTGCGCCGAACTCCCGACACGCGACGCAACTAATCGCACGGAAAATAACATCGCGCCGGCGAGCGCCGCACATATAGTACACCGCGACATGTGAACACGAGGCTATAGTTCACTCTCAAGTTTGTGACGCGGCTGGTCGGTGATGAAGACGTCGTCACGTCAGCATGATTACAGCGCAACATTAACGCCAGTTAACAGGCGGCGCGTGGCTGCATCAAAGGTCTTTTGTGAACGCCAACCAGTTAATGGCTAAAGTAAACGTAGGTATTTCAAGTGAATAGATTAGCAGAACGACGGGCGGCTCAGATTGCGATCGTTAAACCAACAAAATGGGGCGGTTAATGCGAATCTGAATAGTCCCCGTTCGTATTTAGACGTTATCCGGTGATCAATTAATGTTTTAATTGAATGGGTTCATTAAGCGCTGGCCGTGGACTGCCAACGGCGTGACAGCTATACAAACTGCGTCTTGAAAATATTTCACTTCAAAACACTGTATACTACGCTTCAGGAAAAGGGACAAGCAAGCAGGTAATACCTACCCACATACATAACTACTTGATCCGTCATGTGTTCTTCGCGTCTGTATGCAGAACTTTATGCACTCACTGGGGTAATGACTTATTAAAGAAAAGCTTTGCAGAAAGTTTTACCTGTTTATATTTTAAAGAAAAGACCGGTAGGCACATCCGGACAGCACAAACAAATCCGGCCAAATGTGAACAGTATTATTAGATATATACAAGATATTCCCCTTATATTATAATAAATAAATTAGTCTGTCTTGCAAAATAGATAGTGGTTGTGCATACCGACACATCAGCCGGAGCGCGTGGCGTCGCGTCGCTCACATTAACAAACTTCAGCTTTGACTGTGGGAACGTGGCCGTGGACGCTCTTTGATACCAGCCTCGAAACCACCCCCCCTCCCCGTGTGCCACCGAAACCAGCACACAGTGTCAAAAAGACAAGCTCGGAAAATCCTTTAGCAGCGTATAATAGACGCGGCGTGACCTGGAAACGCCTCAAAAGATGTGCCGGTTTAAAGGAATGAAGGCGTCTTGTATAATGCACCCGGCGGAAGGGGCGAGTTGAGCGGGGGGGGGGGAGGAGGACTGAGGTACCACGCAACTCTTCACCGCTTTTGGATATTTTTCACCTTTTCCTTGAGCGGCGCGGATTCAATTATTTTTCCATTAAGCTCCCCGGCGCCGCCGAGAACACAGACATTTTCTGAAGCTATGCAAAATTGGCAGACTTTCATCTTACTTCTTAGAATTACAAGGAATGGTGACGATGCCTTCATTGTGTGAGCAGTTGCGGTGCGCTCCTGCAGGAGTGGCTCTGGCTACTGGTACCTGCAGCCTGTGGAAACCAGATAAATACCTTTTGATAGGAACTATCTCTTAAGTGAATCCCCAATGACGCGTGGCAGCGTCCGCGACACACACTTGTACAAGTCTACCGGGTTCCAACTTCCTACTTCATGAATGTCAAATGGTCATTATCATGGGGTTTAGAACGTTTCACAACAATTGTTTTGAAAATACAAGGTGTAAACGGAAACTTCACGAAGCCTTCAACCAAGCATTCTGTACATCAAACTAAGAAACTCTACGCACAAATTATTGCTTCGAAATGACTTTTTTTTTGCGTGAAAAATCACGTTTTACGGCAAAACACAATGTAACGCACTCAAAACATTGTGCTGATGGATGCTTTGAATAGTAAACTGGTCATGGAAGTATTTAAAGTAAAGTTATAATCAGTATTTAAAAAAAGTTGTGAAAAAGTTGTAACTTTGACCTCCAATATCTCCGTAACTAGAAGGTATGGTCCAGAACAAAACAATGATCACAATGATGGAGAGAACAAGCGCCTTCCGGCTTCGTCAAGAATCTATTTACACCCTTTATAACAAGAGCTAGAACCAACGGCTTGTCGTATTCTCCGTGGCGCGGCGAAGTATCTGTTAACTTTCACCATTTAGTAGTTAAAGTTTTTATTGAAGACTAGCTAACTAAACCAAATACTTTTACAACAACAATTTAACTTTTTTAGACCACAGTTTTAGATCACAGTTTAGACCAATATACATATTCCAACAATTATACCAATTATGAAACCAAATATGTTTACAACAGGAAACGAAAGACACCTCTAACAACCAACATCGTTACAGTTTACCCGGCGAGGGTCGTTCTTTCACGGAAAATCTAAACACCGCGATTCAGATATTGGCGTCCAATGAACAACGCCATCTATCGAGCACGGAGTTAAACTGCAAAAATTTTATGCGTGGAAAGCGACTGAACAAACAATATAGGCTAGTAAGATTTTCAAAGCAGCGCCATCTAAAGTACCTTTTGCTATCATAACTTATTGAAAAGTCCGATAAGTCGATTTAAAGTTATCTTGTGAGCACTTCATCTTTATTCATTCATTAGTACCAGTTTTATTCAATAAATGTCGTTGCATGTATCTTACGTAAAGGCGATAAGTTCTTCTTGAACACAATAAATTCATATATCTTTTGATAGAGAGCACGGATTGCAATGAAACAAAAACTAATACCTTCTCTTATGGAGAAATTGTTGAAGAAAACTAGAAATGCAAACGATATTGTGACTGCCTGTCACATATTCCTAATTATTGGGCGAATATCTAAGTCCATATTTATTTCAACATCATCGCACGGTATCGGGACACTTACAAACACATTAAACCTTTATTTTATGGCCTGACAAGTTACCGTAATTAATAACAAAACGTTCTATCCCTTCTAAGAATTGTAAAATAATATTAGCCCACTTGTAAATGCATAAATTCTCTATTTAATGGGAAGCAAACTAGGGATAAAAGCCGGCTGACAGGTCGAAACTAATATTTCAATGAATTCTTGGGAAACGATATAGATATTCGATTTTTAAGAGCATTCCACAAAGCTGGCGCTTCATCTGGTTGCCGCATGTTGGGTAAAACTGCAATAAAAAGGGACACGGCGAAAGTGTAGGAGGACGCTTGGCTCGTGGTATTTCTTAGAAGGTTTGGGGATAAAGAAAGGGAACTCGGGGCAGTCGGTCTTACACCGCTATAGGGTTCGGACGAAATAAGATAATGAACTTAAGTTAGGAGACTCGGTGGATAGCGAGGGGCTATGTCGAAGTGGGTTATCGCAATAGTGCGATAGTGATTGAATAAGTTAAATATAGTTGGGTTAAAAGCCCTCTTTAGACAGAGCGGCTGGGTGAGTCCTTTATTACAACAATTATCCTAGGCTGATGGTTTAATCAAAGTTCTTAAAACTAAACAGACAGACACGTGTTGCTGGGGAGTTTGTTGCTTGTTGTTGTTTGTTTGTTTGTTACTGTTAAGTACATAATTTGACAAAATGTAGTTACCTAGTAATAATTAAGTGTAAAATCTTGTACTATTGCATGCTATGTATTGACCAAATGTGTGTTACTAAATATTTTATATAAGAACTTCATGTACCTACCATATTTGATGCAATAAATGAATTGAATTGAATTGAATTGCGCCACTTCTTCTCCCCAGCTCCAACACTAGGAAGTGATGAAGGGTGGGCGCTTTTGGGGCTGTCTATAGGGGTTCAATAGAGTTGATCTCCAACTCTATTGAAAAATTATTCTTGAGTTCTGATTATCAACTCTAATATCTGGTAATTCTTGAATTATGTATTCATTAGTTCTAACTAACAATCCAGCCATTGCTGTTTGAGTTTTGATTCTCAACCTTATTATGACCAACCATATAGCGATTCTAGAATAATCTATTCTGTATTTTTTACAAATGATTCGGTCAGGCTGACATGAACACGTGTCTTGCATTATGCGATAGTTGTACGAAAAGTGCACTTTCGATGGGGAAGGATTGGAATGGTACCACATCTATTTTATAACCAGTCTAAGGACTGTTAGGGACCATGTCTATTGAGTAGCATGATGATTGACTTTCAGCCGCTGAAAAGCCGCCTTGTCACGTACACCAGTTCGAAAGAGCTGCTAGGGACAGTGTTCACTAGGAGCATGACGTCACTTATGGAAGTTTGGCTTTGAGTGCTCCAGGTGTAGATGCAAGGTATCGTGTGAGTCATGATTGCCCTATTACCTATTACCGTTAGCGTAAGGGTTACTTACGAGAACTATATTGGTTGCAATATAAATATACTTGGCTTCCCCAGTTAAGTTTTACCATTTTGAAACCACTTTCAATATGTTTCAATAACTATGAATTCCCTAGTCTAATTTACCATATCTTTCAATCCTTTTCTCGTTCTTATGATGATACGAGGCATTGGACTTTTTCATGTTAAGGTAGGTAAGGTAGCTAGAACGGAATTTTTGTAAAAATTAATTTTTAAGAAAGGAATATTTGTGCATTTGAACAGTAGCACACATGCAGTAGCTGTATTTTTGTTGCAATCCATTTTGGAAGTTCGGAATATCGTTTTGAATTTATACAATTATAATATTGTTTATGTATAGATTTAGGAGATTAATCAATCAAAATTTATGACCACATACTGACGCGAGCCTAGTTCATTCATAGAAAATCTTAACACCGCGATTCAGAAACTGGCGTCAAATGCACAACGCCATCTCTCGAGCACGGAGTAAAACTGCTAAAATATTATGCATGGAAAGCGATCGAACAATCACTCTATATAATATAATAATATATAATTATTCTCTAATTATTTTAATTTGAATTTGAATTTAATGTAGATTTTCAAAGCAGCGCCATAAAGATTACCTTTTGCTATCATAACTTTTTTTTAAACTCGGGTAGTCGATTTAAAAGTGATCTTGTGAGCACATTTATTCATTAGTCCCATTTTGGTTTAATAGATGTCGTTGCATGTATCTTAAGTAATGTTGATGATTGCTTCTTGAACACTTTAAATTCATATATCTTTTGATTAAAAGCACGGATTGTAATTATACAAAAAGTAATACCTTCTCTAAGTTACGCACAATACTTGTGCATTAAAACTAACATTGCCTTTGTAATTTTCACGTGATAACATAGCCGAAGACTCACAGACTGTAGACATACCGACTGCAGACATACAGACAAACTTACCAAAATTCTAAAAATAGTAGAAATGGGTTCTGTTTGTTATCCTTTAACACCCCTACTAATTTTTTTCTAAATATTTTCAATGTACAGAAACGCCACGTCTACAGATTTATTATATGTGTAGAAGAAGATAGGTAGCGTTAACAGAATAGTTGAGCGCGTTCTTTCGGTGGCTGACAACATCGCGGAATTAATAAAAGGTCAATCATCGCCGTTAGTTGTAACTTTACATATTGATTCATTCGCCATGAATACTGAATGACTGTAGTTTTGAATTCTCAGGGGTGCGGGGTGCGGGAAGGGGCCCGCTGGACGTAGTGCCCACCATCAGTACATCAGGCTTCTTGAGATAATTTATTAATCAAACTAACGTCACGCGACATGCCGGCCGTTACCCACGTCGTGGCGACGAATGTCCTCATAATTACTATGACTATGTTACATACCCCCTATTACATGGGAGTTCAACATATTATGTATCTGCCTAACCTTCGAAACGCCCGTATTAGGGTAAAGGAATTGGTTTGTAAATGAATCATTAGATTCATTTACAAACTCAGCGTCAATTTGGAACATTCTGCTCAATTGCTGATGCTGTAAATTGTTTACTGATGGTGTAAATTGTTTACTGATGGTGTAACTGTCTGGCTGCTCACATGCGATCACTGACCAGGTACACGCCATACTACATACCATATCACATATCTACTCTACGATAATATTATTCTGCTTATAGGTTTATATTATCTTGTGATATCCTAAGTCCTAAAATGGAACATCTATAACAGCAACAGCGTGAGAAAGCTTTACAAAGATTTCTTTCAACATAAATCAAGCGGCGTGACACATTCACCGGTATGAATCGTTTGTATGGCGCCCCTCACGGTCACATACTCGTAGTACACGCGCCCGCATACAGCGACCTTTTATTCTACCTACCTATATTTAGTACTAGCTGTAACCCGCGACTTCAAGTTTGTAGCACAAAAAATTAAGGACTTTCATACAAACTTATGAGAGCCCTTAGACCACCTTAATCTGGCCTCGTCGCAAAATTCGTTCTTAGCGCGCGTCTATTAACTATAAACTACCTCCCTGCCAAATTACATCTTTATACGTCAAGCGGTTTTCGATATTACGTGATGAGTGATTGACCTTTATATATTTAGATAATTATCGTTGATATTGTGACACTCACACGTAGACTCAATGATTGCACTTTTGCGGAGGGAGAATATCTGCAACAAACTTGTAGAAGTAGTAAACTGCGAGCATCGCGCATAGCTGAACACTTTGTATCGAGTTGAATACCCACAGGTATAGGAGAGGCTACAAGCTACTCGCTATTATATTATTAGGCACGCATTTCAATAAATAAACAGTTTGTTTTAATAAACGTAAGGTGTACAGTTATCGAAACGAGCGAAGCGCCAACTATCTGATACGTTCACGGCGAGACTCACGGAGTCGTCGGATGACACGGCACTCCGTCACATGAGCGTAATCTCGTTTCACGCCGGGCTAATCACAACACAAACATAGAACCTTACCTCTATGTTATAAGATCCATACCTTATACCATAGAGCTATGGTTATAGTTCCAACAAAAAAGCCTAAGCGCTCATTTACGGAGACGCGGCGTACACAAATCAAAAAAAGTTTTCGATCAGTTTTAAAGATCGGTCAAACTGATCGCAAACTTTTTTTGATTTGTGTATGCGCGTCCACTGCCGCGTTGCCTTGCCGTAAAGTCGTTTCTCCGTAGACGATCCCATACATCGCCCTATGTTTGAATTGAAAGCAGGCCGCGCCGCACAACGCGCCGCGTCTCCGTAAATGAGCTCTAAGAAAAATGCTGAGACGTCTACCGAGACACCACTTAGTTACGGAAAATAAATTGTCATTGCGAGCTTGATGCTAGGCAAGACTGGCGAGGCGAGCAATTGCATTACGTGTTAATCTGCATCTCAGCAGCGGAGCCATTCCGCCGCGTCCACACCCCGTGCACGCCTCGCCACTCGCGGGCTTCCACGCCCCACACTTGTCGAGCAGAGGAGCACGCCGTTTCTTGTGGGTCTCACTGTCAGCTACTCATTTGCAATCTTCGAGTAAGAATAAATAAAAAAATATATTTGTAGGTGTCCGAAAATTGGCAACTGAAGAAAACGTGTTCATACGTAGGCGTCATAAAAATGAATTTTATAAGCAAAAGCTGTTATCGTGTTTGTTCCCTTTCACGTCCATCCAAGAGTATTCATCCAACAGTGAACATGCATATCCTGTGCTCCTCGTTCCATCGTTGACTGCATGCTTAGCTTTTCCTTTGGTGAAATCGATGTCAAGAGTAGGCACATCAGGCAATTAAAAAACCCAGTCAAGTGCGAGTCGTGCGAGTTCCGTAGCAACAAAAAATATAATATCAATAATAGGTAGGTTTAGTAACTGCAAACCAAGTATTTGTAGTATTTGTTTTTTTTTTTATTTGCTTTCTTACTTTAAGTGTTTTGTTTTTGTGCTTATACCACATGGTTGTCAAGGTGACAAACAACACAATGTGAGCACGGAAGAGAAAGGTATGTTATCTAACACTGATTAGCTGATTAATCAGCAACGAACAAACTTTTGAGCCTTATCAAGGGTCGTACGAGGTACACTATCTCTGAAAAATGGGAACTACAAGATGACTCAACTACACACACACTCGACTCTACTAAATTTTTCTTTAAATTTTATAAAACACAATATTTATATATATACATACATATATATTAAGTAGTGAATAAATTGTATTATTTTAAGTTTTGTATAGTATTAGCAGTACACCACTGACTACCCCCGTTTTTTCTATTTCATGTTCGTACAGTCCATCCAAAGGTTGTCTGGAAGAGATCGCTATCAGCGATAAGACCGCCATTGTAACCATAAAATTAACAATTTTTGTAAAACCGTTCTGTTTCAATTTTGGTGTACAATAAAGTATATTATATTCTATTCTACAAGACAAACTTCAGATGATACAGGCGCGTTGGAAAACGATTGACGATCTACATTAGCAAATAGATAATCTACTAATCGGCACGTAAGTGGATTATGAATAGGAGTACGTGGAGCATGAAAATATTTACAAGGCCATCAAGAAACAACTCAACCAAAAACTCAGCCATACATCTCACCAACAACAAACTATGCCGAAATTGGAGATTCTGGCATTTAATGGCCACTATGACCTCTACTCTGAAGCCATCCACAGCAATCACATGCTGAGCAAAAAAAGCAGGACCTCAAGGGCAAACTGAAAGGTGAGGCAGACCGTATAGTGCAGCATCTCAACGTCACAGCTGAAAACTACAACGCATGCTGGGATATACTCACCCGAAGTTACAACAACATACAGCTGCTGTTTACAAAGCAAATCCAAATATTCTTAAGCCAACCGACTGCGAACAAACATTCTGCTCAATAACTGAAAAACCTCCACGACACGACCTTGGAATCAACTCACGCCATACGCTATCTCTGAGTCGATACCACTACGTGAGATCCGTTTTTGGTGCACATACATACTTGCAGAAAAAATGGATGCGCAGAAACCTACAGTTTGTACATGGAGTGCCGAAGAGCACCACGAAATCTGCCTTCATTCGACGAGCTTATGGCAATTCTGGAGAGCAAATTAAGGCTCTCGAGCCAGTCAACAGAAAAAACAAGAAAACTGGTTCCACGAAGCATGAGGCCAAGAACATCGACAACAGTGAGGCCAAAGAATTCAAGGAATCATGCTCGATCTGAAAGAAAATGTCCATTAAGCAAGTCGGACCACATATTGATTTCTTGTAAAACATTTCAAAGTATGGTGCCAGAAGATAAAATAAATGCAATTGCACAATCAAAAGTCTGTGAGAATTGTATGTACTGCCATAACGACAAGCAATGCAATTCCGCGAAAACATGTAAGGTGTGCAATAACAAGCATCATACGACGTTGCATGATGCTATACAACAAAGGGCTCAACATACAATTCCTGCTAATAACATGACACCCAAAAGCGTTCCAACAGTAGCGCAACATAAATCACATCACGTTGCTGGGAATGTGAACCAAGTCCTACTTGCCACAGTTGAACTGTATGTTATGGCTGAAAATGGAATTCCTACAATACTTAGGGCTCTATTGACCAAGGTTCCCAAATCAACTTAAATTACGGAATCAGCTGCTCAGCGATTGGGACTTAACAGGCGTAAATAAGATGCAATCGGCTCAGGAGTTTGCATCTCGAACAACAAAAACCATGGAACCGTAGTACTAACTTGCGAGTCCATATACCAAAACTACAACTTCACTATTGAGGCGCTTGTCATGACAAGAATGCTGAACAATTTACCCTATTACACGTTTGAGCGCCAACAGTGGTCACATTTAGAAAACATCAGCCTCGGGGATCCGAACTATAATATTTCCAGGCCAGTTGACATTTTACTGGACGCTAGAGTTTACGCACAAATAATCATGGACGGGATTCTGCGAGGACCTACACATGCGCCAATAGCTCAATAGATTAAGATAGGATAGGTTCTAATAGGCAAAACAACAACATTTCAATGCCATACAGTGCTTAACAACCTAGAAGACATTTCGCGTTTCTGGGAAATAGAAAAAATAACTGAACAGTCTACAACGCTGATGTCAGACGAACAATATTGTGAAACATTGTACGCAACTACAGCTATCGGGAAGCCGGACGGCAGATATGAGGTCAGAATACCCATGCAACAGGGATTCGAGAGAACCCAACTGAGGTTCTTCAAAATCACAGGCATTAGCACAATTCCGACAATTGGGGAAACGGCTAGCCAAAGACCTGTCTTTTTCTGAAAGTTACAAGGCATTCATGGCTGACTACATACGTCTCAATTACATAAAACAAAGTTTTATACCACTGGAACCGAGTTGCTACCTACCACACCATGGTGTCATGAAATAGGACTCCAGACTCCACTATGACAAAACTCCGAAATGTGTTTAATACCTCAAACAAAACAACTGCGGGCCACAGTCTTAATGAGCTAATGGAGTGTGGGCTTAATAAACCTTTAACAGGACTTACAGGCATTAATCCTACGGTGGAGGGGGTTCCAATTTGTTTATTCTGCCAACATTGGAAAGTTTTACAGACAAGTCGGAATACAAGAAGAAGATTCTGTGGAGAGATTCCAAGGAAGACAAGATCCTGTGACTAGCTGTGCACCGTAACATAGGGTACTAAATCAGCTCCCTTTTTAGCGATGTGCACAATAAAACAACAAATTCACGACGATGGTGCTGAATATCCGCTTGCTGCTGAAACATTGGACAGTCAGCTGCAGCAACATTGGACAGCTGTACGTCGATTTTCTCCTCGGCAGAAGCAATGAAATCCGACAATCCAAAACCACTCAACAGCAATTAATCAACCTACTCAAACAAGGTGGCTTCAATCTGCGCAAGTGGGCGAGCAACGACGGACACATATTAGAAGATCTTACACCCGATCAAATTAGTCAAAACATGATAGACTTCAAGCACGCTGAAACAAACAATACATTGGAAGTTAAGTGGAATCCCTCCACAGATCAATTTACATTTTATCAACCAGTGGAAACAACAAACACATGCGCTATCATTACAAAAAGATCGTTGCTATCTCAACTATCGAAGCTATAAATGATCCACTAGGTTGGCTTTCACCTGCTACAATAAAGGCCAAAATTATTTCCCAACAACTGTGGACTACAAACCTCAACAGGGATGATCCCGTACCACAACATGTACAAAAACAATGGGAAGAGTTAAGGAACGACCTCAAATACATAGGTCAGATCGCTATTCACAGAATTTATAAGGGTGCCATTTGACAACGGAACCCTAAAAAACCTAAAGTCGATATTTGAAGATTTTGGCATTATGCTTGGTATAGTACTATCCAAGTAGTTATAAGAACCGTATTTTTGCAGGATTCCCCAAAGACAGGATATTTATTTAACAAGCGCTCGTAGAGGCGCTGCGAGGCGATCTAAACCAGTTGTAATGCAATCGCGCTGGAGTGCGATCGCTCTTCATTAGCGGCACGATCGGTCGTCGTCGAGTGCTGGCTGAGCCGCTGAGCCGCTCTCGAACTGACTCGTTCGCACTGGAGCGTGGGGGAGGGATGTAAGACGTCGCTGGCCGTGTGGAGTGGTGCAGCGGCGCTCACTCGTCAGCGCCGTGTATCACTACACAAGTGCTCCTGCGAACCGCCGCGCAGCACACATAGAAAGGCCTTACGAGTTCACAAAAAAAAACCGGCCAAGTGCGAGTCCGTCTTGCACTTGGCCGGCTTTTACAAAGACAGGGTTCCGTGGCATCAAACAATATAATAACAAAATTTTGAAAACACATTCATACAAGGTGTAAATGGACCCTTTACGAAGCCGTCAACTAAGCATTCTGTACATCGAACTTAGCAACCCTACGCGAAAATTATTGCTAGGAAACGATTTTTTTCTGGGGTGAAAAATCATGTTTTACGGTAAATCTCAATTTAACGCACTTAGAACATTGTACTGATGGATGCATTGAATAGTAAAGCGAAAAAAACTTGTAGAAAAGTTGGAACTTTGACCTCCAATATTTCCGTAATTTGAAGGTATGGTCCAGAACAAAAAAAATATCGCAATGATGGGACGCATACGTGCCCTTCAGCTTTGTTAAGGGTCAATTTACACCCTTTATGTGAATTAATACTCAACAGCAAAATTAAATTTGTTTTTCTCAGTATCTTAATGAAAACCAAAGTAACTGCTGCTGTTTGTCGAAAATGTACCATAACTCAAAAACTAAATAATTATGAAATATCAAACCAAAATTAAATGTCGTTGAGTCTCCTCTTGCTTTGTAAATCAGAGGGGGGGGGCGGCACAATTTTTACGACTTTAGAAATAAAAAATTTCTCATTAACTTGAGAAAAAAACTGTCCGAAGTCATTTTTCAAGAGCTGTTTTTTGATAGACACACACAGTTATACACATTGAATTTTTTTTTCAACCCTCTGATGTATGGAGAGCCACCCCTATTTTAATTTTTCATAATTTTACCTCACTTTTGTACAGCGGTTTATAGAAGATGCCTACTCTCCACAAATGTGTGGTGCCAACAGTCTCGGAGTAAAATGTCTGTCATATATGGACGGACAGACAGAACAGGGTGAATCTATGAAGGTTCCGCTTTAGCCATTTGGCTACGGAACCCTAAAACGGGAAATATGGGGCACGGCAGTGCCCCGCCTAGTCGATCAAAAAAAAAGGCGCCGCCGCACAGTGGGTCGAAACTATGATTTAAGTGACATAGGGACCAACTTTGTTTTTTACATTTTTCTTTATGCGGATGGATACAACTTATTAACCTCAATAATAATTGTCCTTACACTTTTTTCCTAAGCTTTATACTTTGCGTAGAAAAATGTGTTTTGTGATTTTTTTGTATGGAGCGGATCAAATTAAATTTAATTCCTACTAAGTGGCGTGTGATCCATCTTTGTAACTTTATTTTTCTTATACCTTGTCTAGTCTACTATCATTTGATGCTATGAACATGTGCATGAAGTTGCAACTCTGCCAAATAAATGGGTCGAAAAAAATGAAAAAATACATGGAATAAAAAGCTTAATTTCTTTTAAGGTAAATTTGATATGGAATAGTTTGTAAAAGCACGTAATAATCCACATCATTACTTAACAACTAACATCAATACATTTAAAAGGTTCTTAATTAGCTTAAATTTACTATTGATTTAAAAATGTGGATTTATCCATGAATTTCTATTTGTGTGTTTAATGACTGTAATTAGTTTATAAAATGTTCTTTTAAATTAGATTTAATACTGAATAGTATGTGAAGATACATACTAATATAAATTAGTAAAGGTAAACTAACATACTACTAACACAAGTAAACTAAAAACTAATATACGACACCAAACTTTACCATTTCCTTTTAATTATGACATACAAACTAATAAATAAAAAAAAAACAAGAAATTTACAATCTACCAAAAATCTTATTCACTATCGCTACGACTATCTTGTAAATTATTTACATCAATAAAATCTATATCAGATTCTGTGGGAAAACTCAGCAGAAGCTCTTTGACTTTTGGAGAGAGTACCATTATATTTTGTTTCATCATTCGAGGTCTCTAAGACCTCGAATGATGAAACAAAATATAATGGTTCGGTATTGTGATCTTTGGATCAGAAGACAAAAGAAGATTGTGTAAAATATCCTCATTTGTCGCCGATTTCCGGACAATAGAGAGAGCCATTCTAGAAAGGTAAGTACCTTTCTAGAATGGCTCTCTCTATTTTTCCGGAAATCTTTATTGCGAGCTTCCGCTGCCTCTTCCGACAGTTTACCTATAGGAATGGCACCAAAGTGCTTAATTATATCACTCCCATGTACCAACAATTTATGTACACTGGAATGCATATAATACCAGGGATACAAATTTACATACAGTTCTGTAGTATCTCTACAAAATTCGGAAAAATTAGAAATCTTTACGTATTCCTGTTATGCTGGCTGTAGTTTCTACATCCCTTAAAAATCTTCTGACAGTATTGCCATCATTGGTTGTGCTTACTCCTTGCTTGACTACATCGATAAGTAAACCGCATTCCTTCTTAAACGCTTGCTGTATTATATAGCGCTCTTTCTCAGTGACATTTTTTCTTTGTCATGGCAAACAAAAAGAAATGTCACTTAATAAAAACTTTTTTGCAAAAAAAAACCGACTTCCAAAAATAACACTAAAAAAGTGCAAAATAACTTTATTTCGGAAGTCGGTGACTATTGTTTGTTTCATTGACTTTTTTGCCACCGACTTCCGAAAGTAAAGTTATTTTCCACTTTTTTTGTTTTTTTTTGCAAAAAAGTTTTTATTTTACCCTTTTTAGTTATCGCATCACACACAAATCCTTGTCAAGTATCAATTTCGCAATTTCTTTTACTTGGATGACATATTTTTTCCAGCTACTTTGATTTCAAAACCAAACTGCTGAACCGATTGCGATGAAATTTCTATGGGACCAATCGAAAAGTAGATCCATTCAGATAAAACAAGAATTTTTCAAATCGGTTCATAAATGACGAAGATATGAGGTAACAAACACAAAAAAAAAAAAACACAAAAAAAGCATGCAACCGAATTGAGAACCTCCTCCTTTTTTTGAAGTCGGTTAAAAAGTAATGTCACAGGAAACTACACAACATGAAAATATTATGAAATAATAAAATTAGATTTACCGATATGAAGTAAACACTCCATGCATCTTGTCCAGGCATGTAAAGATGACATTCCATACTGGAACATTTCTTCGTTGTTTTCTCTTTGAGCAAGTGACTCTAAATTGTTCATCTCTGACGGTTTTGCTTTGCAAATATCACAGACAGCTGAAGATGTGTCTGACAAATATGACGTTATTTTGCCGTCTATCATCGTCATGTGCAATTGATGGTCAACTTCAACTTGACTGATTCTTGATGGCTGGCGTCTTTCTATTTCTTGTGTTATGCTAGCTTTAATTATAGTTGCCACTGTTGACTACGTTTCTTTGGTAAATTTGAACATTATTGGACGGCAATAGAAAGTTGATGAGGGTTGGTCGTTTTCTCAAACAATTGTTCCATCACATTGCTGAAGACTTATAGGAACTAGACTGGCCATGACAATAGTTGAATCATCAAACTCTGATTCAGTCTTTTGTTTGTAATTACTTTGACCTGAGGCTCCATCAAAGCCCCATTTGCTTATAAGCAGTAACTCTGTTCAGAGTCCAAATCCAAACCAATCACATCTAAAAGCCTACATACCGTCAAGTTGAGTAAAGCTTGCAGTTTAATAGCAGCTCCTTCTTCAGTTACAGTTATGTCTTCTTTCCCTGGATAACATTTTGCCTTCGCTTGTTTAATTTTATAATAAGAAGTGTATAAATCAGACCTATTTTCACTTGCTGCTTCTTTTAGGCTTATATACTGCCACTTACTTAGTTTAAGTGAAACTAATAAAGACAGTGCCTTATCGGGTGAAAATGTACTACTTTTCGCTTTACTAGTACTTAAACACTCCTTAACTTTTTCTAGATCTTCGGGGTGAGTTAGCAAATGGTCCATTATTTTTCCTACATCCTCATTTCCGGTGTTTCTTAAACTAGTAATTGTAGAAGCTTTCAGTTCATCCGGGGATAACGAAAGCGATTGGTTGATTTGTTCAACGCGTCTTCGTTTTTGCCTGGAGCTCAATTCTTCGAACGGTTTTCGAGGTGTAAATGTAGATGTCGAAGTTTCTGTAGTAGATGGTGGTAGATTTCAATAGATTCAGTATCTTCTGTACTACAAATCTCGAGTCTTTCCTGTTAAGTTTTCACAGCTTGAGGTATCATTCCTTCGGGCCAGTTTATTGCACGTTCTTTTCAATATTTTTTTCTTATAAACTGTGCTAACGTGCCACTACTTCGTTCCCATTTTAATTTTTGGAGCTCAACACTGTTCTCTTTGGTCACGTTCAATTTAAGTTGGAGGAACTGAAAGAGATTTTTACTATCCGACAGCGACTTCAGCTGCTCTCTTATAATCGTAAATAAATCTAAATTGTTAATTAAACTCTCCATTATAACGAAAAAGGGACGATCACAATCACGGAATGTTAGTAGTAGTACGGATAAACGAACACTAGTTAGTATATTGTATAATAAATATGGTTATTTTATACTTCCAGTGACAAAAAAAAGCTTACTAACTTTTCTACTACCCTCATTTACTAATTATCCTCATTAACATTACAATAATGACTAAATGTGAAAAAACATTGTTTTTATAAAGTAAAAGGCTAAGCTAATTACAGTCATCAAACACACGAATAGAAATTCATAGATAAATCCACATTTTTAAATCATTAGTAAATTTAAGCTAATTAAGGACCTTTTAAATGTATTGATGTTAGTTGTTAAGTAATTATGTGGATTATTACGTGCTTTTACAAACTATTTCATATCAAATTTACCTTAAAAGAACTTACGAAAATAAAAAATTAAGCATTTTATTCTATGTATTTTTTCATTCTTTTCGACCCATTTATTTGGCAGAGTTGCAACTTCATGCACAGGTTCATAGCATCAAATGATAGTAGACTAGACAAGGTATAAGAAAAATAAAGTTACAAAGCTGGATCACACGCCACTTAGCAGGAATTAAATTTAATTTGATCCGCTCCATACAAAAAAATCACAAAACCCATTTTTCTACGCAAAGTATAAAGTTTAGGAAAAAAAAAGTGTAAGGACAATTATTATTCTCTTTATTCATTTTTTCTTCTTATAGTTACATTTTTAAATATTTCTTACAAAAAAAAAAAAAAAAACAAAAAAAAAAAAACAATAAGGACAATTATTATTGAGGTTAATGATAATTGTCCTCTAAACATCCGCATAAAGAAAAATGTAAAAAAAAAACAAAGTTGGTTCCTATGTCACTAAAATCATGGTTTCGACCCACTGTGCGCCGTGCCATCCTTTTCTCGAAGACATTCAGTACATTTCCGACCCCCCTGTAACTTCATTGTGGATAAAGCTAGGAGCTTGAATTTTCAGAAACCAAGAGAGCATAATATAACTAGGTATATTCCTAAATTACCTGTAGTTAATGAAAAGCAAGTCAAAGTTCCTTGATTTTGTCACTGACTCACTCACCATCGGTGGATCATAGTGATTCTAAGGTACATCTAGCAGACACACAAGCTTCAAGTTTTGAACACAATAATTAGTGTTTAACCTAGAAAGCAAAGAAAAACTAAAACATATTGCAATTTCACTCCAGTTTTCTAGATATACGAATTTCATAAGTAACTTTGTAATCCTATACAAATAATATGCGATTACAAAGTTACTTTTCCATTTTACGAAATTTTTCGTCACTGACACTACGAAATGAAATCGACTAAAATTATTTGACATTTTTCTTCGCTCTGGGTGGCAATCAACGAAGACATTGTAAGAATTTTGACTTTTTCTTTGTAGTTGCAGAAATTCGCCTGCGCCCGCTTGGTCCGTTTCGATGAGAGACAAAGTTGGGTGGATCATGTTTGTTGTATCAACACAAACGGAGATGTTTGACTCAAATAATGCTTTATTGACTGTTACCTTGCGATGGGCAAGTCATTTTATTTATTAAAGAAATAACATCAGATCGCACAACTTTTTAAGGTAGAAAAACTGTTTTGCGAGACTAATTGCATTTTTGTACATGTTATGTTTTTAGTGGGATTTAAATTTTCTGAAATATAGGGTTTTTGTACATTTTGCGCATCATTATTGAGTAAAAGAAAAATGAGTTATGTAAATTCTAGTTTTCGCAAATTTCGGTGAGTTTTGAACAATGTATTCAACGTTAATGTATTTGTAATAAAGACGAGTAAAATAATATAAAGTGACATCCAGGGGGGGGTCACTGCCGTACTTGACCAGATTTCGGTAAAAACTTTTAGAAAAGCGCCATCTGCCATCGTCTGTGCAAAATAATTAGTACATTTAATTGACAATAGATGGTTCTTTCATCAACCAATCAATTACAAACAAATATCATTAGAATAATGGAAATCTATAAATTACTTTTATGTATAGTGATGAGTATCAACCATTAACATTTTAATAATTAAAAAAAATATATATAATCTTGATCAAAGATTTTTTATTTGTTCTATAATTATTTTTTGGTCTCGCAACAACGGTGCCAACACTGTCATAGAAATTTGAATTTGTATTTTCACAATGGCGAGTACCTAAAATTTGCGTGTTGTGTAGTTACTATCTTTCGTCCAGTTTATGTGTTTTCTGCTGTTGACTTGCCCTGATTTGAGTGTTTACTCATCCCCTGTGAAGTGTTTTCGGTGAATTAGTGAGCGAGTTGAGCTTTGCTCTTCTGTTTCATGTGTTCGCCTAACTTGCGAAAAGACGCTATTATTTAGTATTATTTGCGATAAAGACATGAAGAAGAATCGCAACAACCGTTTAAATACACTAGCTGTTCCTACTTACTTTCAGCACAAATATATATTTCAATAAACATAAACATAAATAAATATGATTTTTATTTCATTCCAGGTTGCCTACTAAGTACTTTCCAAATGTACATAATATTGTTCTGTTCCGTTAGAGAAATCCGTGTTGTATTTCCATATTTCAATAAATAATTATTTGCAACAGATGAATAACAAGTGTACATTTTGTAAAGTACTTTGTAGGCATGAACAAATACCCCTAGGTTTAAATAGAAAATCTATAAACAGTACACTGGTGTATAAGTGTGTGTGAGGTAGGTATAATACATATATACCTATACATGCAGACGATAGGTTTAGGCGGACGATACCAGGGGGCGCTTCAAATATCGTTTGAAGGTTGCAGAAAAAAAACCAAGTGGGTTCTCTATTCCCAATCTATATTACTATACTCTATGGTGACATCCATGTCACCCATGTGTCATCCATGTCATGTCACATCCATGTCGCTCTCCAGAGCGTCGCTTGCATAGAGTATAGTAATATAGATTGGGAAGTCGCTTGCGAGTCACAATCGATCGGGAGCTTCACAACTGATCGAGACTTGAAGTTTTCATTAAAAGCTAAACGTTAGCCTTGTCACTCCATGCTCCGGAGAGACGCGACATTGGTTGGCGAACAGTAGACGTTCCATCAGAGTGCTCCTGATCAGCTGGAACAACTGAATGCATCACACGGGATTCTGACAGTATCATGTTTTATTTTCTGATTATCAGGTAAACAGTTTTAAATGAAATATTTATTCATGATATATGTACGTTGCACGGCGAGTGCGTGCCACTTATGACACTCAGAACTTGGATGAACCGAATCGCAACCGTCTAGGAGTGAAGCTAGTGTTGGAGACCGACCGAGATGGATACCTAGCTCGTTATATTTTGGGGAGCCCTTATATTTGGCTTGGTATAACTTGAATTGAGCGGACAACTCAAGGTGCAATATATTTGGCAGCTAAAACAAGAAACATGAGGTGCAGGACTATCTCTTGCTGGGTAAAGGTACTTACTAGACTTGTATATTTTTATTCTGAAAACTAATTATTTTTCTGTACGGTTCACTTAAAGTGTGTTTCTCTCAGCCAAAACGAATGGTCATATGATATTTAAAAAAAGTTATCAGCTAAAACCAATTTTGACAGCGTGCGCTCGGTGCTTCGTGTTCATAAAGTAATGAAATGCTCTCTGTTTGTTACAAGCGAGTATGAAGACAAACGTCGCGACTTTTTTGCACTTCATTTACAAAGTAATCCTATTTATATCGTCAATAAAGCGTCGCGCTAGGGGAAGGGAAAGGGCCTGGGGGACAGCGCAATGGAAACACATTAAGCAGTAATGGATGCACGGAAATACGAGTACTTATCATACACCGAACATGACTCGAGCAGGGACTCTCAACACGCAGGTCGGCGGCCTTCTTGCACGTCTGATTGAGAAGAACAAAGTAACCCAACAACACAGTTGCTAGGTAATACGATACAAAAATAATATACCCCTCGGTAAGAAGACTGCAAGCGAGCAAGCGACAAGCGTAACTCAAGTATGAGGTTACGGCTATGGCGCTACGGAGCTGTGGCGCTACGCGGCTACGTCGTAATTCTATTCAAAAAACAATTCTAGCACAATGTATGAACATATTTGTGATCATTAGAAAGCAATTCATGAAAAAGAAGGTTCGCGACTTCTTGCTGGCTTGATCAATCAGCATCGATACTAATGGTACGTAACAGATGATTTGGCAAAAGGTTTTCGTCCGAACTTCTGAAGTTGCATATAAGTAAGTGACGTTGCATATGAGTGATATATAAGTGAAGTGTGGAGCCACGAGACAGCGATAGCGTTATACTCGGAGCAAAGTTCTAATGTTATGGCGCCTCGCGTGAGCATTAGCTGAGTGCTGCGCAACTTCAGCGTGTGACGTCACGACAGCCCTACAGTAAGCAAATCCATTTAAAATGTATGCCGTCAATTTAACTTACCGACCGCCGTATTATGTGAACACATTAGCATGCGCCAAATTCAAATGTTTGGCACGCCCTGCAGCCTGATGGGCTCGATGGATTTAAACTTCAAAGGTGTCGTTAGATTCGTATTAATTGTGAAAGTGACACCGACTATAAATTTTAAATCAGAACACAACATAAGCTGGGAGTACCTCCACGCGGTGGTAATATGGAGAGCGGGTGAGCAGCGCTCCTGTGTACAAACAAACATGCGGCGCTGTTCGCTGCGAGCCGCTCATTTGCCGCCACATGCACGCCACCAATATTGATTTATTAACTGACACTACTCGACATTTAATTTAATTTATTAAAAACGACTCACACGGACCCTTGGTTAACCAAAAACTTATTTTCCATTAGATCCTCATGAAGAAATTTACTTAAAGTTAACTCATATCGCATTACTTCACCAAACTTCATTAATTAGAGAGCGTCGACTACAAGTAATAATGTTAGTAGAGCCTGAAATAGGTGTACAGTATAGAGACTCGAGAGCGATGAGACCTGTCCGTCCCGGGCGCGCGTCTGCTGGACTGCTCCTGAGCAACACCCACAGCGCGCGCAGCTGTGTGACACGCTAGCGACGACGCGCGATTATGACTCTATGGCAGATTGGCAGCCCAATGCATCTAGAGCTCCCTGAAATATTAGATTTCATTCCGGAGAAAATTTTAGACAGTCGAAGAAAACCCCGTACATTGGAAAAAAAATCGATCATTCTAAGAAAATTCCGGACTTTTATTATAAGCGTATATTGTCCCTTCTCTCTTCCACTTTCCGCGATCTAATGCGATTGTAAGCTAATACGGAATGAAAATCTTCATCGTACTAATACATAATTTAACCATCTTGCATGCATGTCTGTTCTTGTATGTATGACACCATAATTAAGCAAAAAAATATTATCTTATCTTAACTGTGTTGTTTTATTTGCAACGATATCTAAATAGAGAATGGTTTGTTGCAGAAACCATACGGACGTAACCATATGGTTACGTTTGTAACCATATTTATCTGCAAATAAATCTTTGTCTTTGACTTTGAGAACAATGCGATGTTCTTAACATAACGTAACATCACGCCTGTAATCCCCGAAGGGTTAGGCAGACTTGTGCCTAATAGTACATCCACATTTCTCAGTTATGTTTAAGTCCAATATAATAGGGGGCGAGCCTATTGCCATCAACCGGGCACAAATCCAGACTCCTTGGCTGCTACTGAGAAACTCCTGATGGACCCGACCTGGGAATCGAACCCATAATATCATACACATGTATATTGTGCTTAAAATTATACATAATTAATGTTACTTAGATTCTATGTAACTGTGCAAGTGGTGCTGTTACATTAATAACAAAATGTATATTTATAAAGATATAGACATAGACGGCATTCAAATTCTGGACGTATGGCAACTGTTACTGAAACAGACAACATACGGTCAGAATACGGTTGCTGCTCACAGTATATATAAGCTGGTGACTTTGGAATTGAGTAAATAAATGTCGCTGACAGTTCATCAAGGGGCGCGCAGGTCGACACGCGGCTTCCATTAATCTCACGTCAAGTCGGCGGACATGAGATACCCCACCCCCCCGTGCCTCGGGAAGCAACGTAAGCCATTAGTGCTGCGCCCGATTCCTATGGTGTCGGATTGCCGTCCCATCGGCCTATGAGAGTGAGGAGAGAGAGAGTGCACCTGCGCCTGCGCACACACTCGTGGTGATGCCTAATCTCCTCCGAGATTGGCCGTCCGACCGAAAACAGTAATGAGGACTAAATCCATCATTACAATTTGATCAAATTGTTTAGCAAGTAGATATTAATTACTGTTCGAGTGGCAAACAATAACAATTCAATCAGGGATCATACGAGTACAACTCATTAATTTAAGATTGTCCAAAAGGTAGAAATTTCTTCAGGAAACTCGAAGGATACTTTTCCGTATGCTTACTACCTTAAATATACTTTATAGCCATCGTGGTAGCTGTCGTTATAATATTTCAGATTCCCAACCAATCCATTTGTATAAGAACTGAAGATAATAACAGCGCATCGAAGTCACCACTTTTGCTCAACAGTTTTTAAATCGGCAAACACAACTCGCTTTATACTGGTTCAGCACTTTTTTGTAATGTCTGTTTGCATTCGGCGTTGTTAGCGATCTGTATTTCTTTCAGGAATTGTTAAATAGAGTGTCGGTGTAACAATGAAACAGCCGGTTATGCAAAATTTCATATTTTATTATATAACAAACCATGTCCAAACCAACAAGTCTATATCTAGGTGACGTCTATGTCACATGAAGACGTCGTCGGCGAGCAGCTTGCCGGCAGCAGGCGGGGGCGCGGGGGGCTCGGCTCGGTCATCCTCAAACGTCACCATCTTGTCGCGCGGCCCCCCCGCCCCCACGCGAGGGCCGCGCGCGCGCGGGGCCAGCGCCGCCAGCTCGTACAGGTCGCCGGCGCCACTCAGGTTGAACGCGCTGAGGCTGCGTGGCACGAAGTACTCCACACAGCGCTCGGCGTGGCCGGCGGAGCGGCGCGCCGGCGTGTTGCGCGCGAAGCTATCCTCGCCGCAGTGCGATGACTTACGCCGCGGCAGGCTGTTGAACTTCGTCGGGTTCAGAGAGTCTATTTTAAACGTCACTTGCTGCCGCTTATCGCAGCCGGCAAACGCCACGGACGGCCCCGAGTCGGCCGTCTCGCGCTGTCAGGACACCACGGACATTGACACCTTGTCGTCACATACGTCTGCGCTGTGCACGGCGCGCGACTTGGCGGCGCCCGCGCACAGTGACGTCACGCCGCGCACCAGAGCACCCATGTCCTCCTGGATGAGGTTGAAGCACATCGCGATCACCACGATCCCCACGAGGATATACAGACAGCACACACCCACTGCGATATCCTCTGCCTTGACAGATATCGTGCTGGCGTACAGTCCGGGCTTCAGGTCGCCAAAGCCGATCGTCGCGAGACTCGCGAACGAGAAATAACAGCCGTCCACTAAGTTCCACCTCTCCGTCGTGTGAAACACGAAAGTCCCTAACGCTATGTACAGTACGATGAGTAATAAACTAAGTATAATTGGCACTCGCGTGTGGTCCCGACACGTCCAATGATAGCCGCCACTAAAACTGTCCAGATTCAAGGCGGCTTGGAAAGGAGTCCGTCTCTGTCTGTCGAACTTGTCTCTAACGTCACAGGACAGCTGCTTGGAGTCCATGCGCCGGCTGAGGCAGTCGGCGCGCGCGTGGAAGGCGTCGGCGGCGGGACGCAGGCGCGCGGGGCACAGGCGCGAGTACAGCACGCGCACGTGCCGCGCCAGCGCCTCGCCGATGGTGGACAGGTACAGCATGATGATGGGGATACCCACGCACGCGTACGCCACCGCCACCAGCCGCCCCGCAGAAGACTTCGGCGTCACGTTACCGTGCCCTGCGACACAATCAGACAATTATATGTATTACTCTTGCAGTATACTAACAGCTTTGCGGAGAATACAAGAAAAAAGTACTTAAAATATTTTTGATTCAAGTAGAATTAATATTCCCACACGTTGGCGTTGACTTTTTACTTTCACCAATTTGAATCCGGGGACGGCAAAGACACTATTAATCATAAACTTGTATGTTGTTTTTAACCGACGAAAAAAAAGGAGGAGGTTCTCAATTCGACCCGTATATTTTTTTATGTATTTATTATACACCCCTAGTTATCGGGACCAAATTTGTTGCAAATTAGCTCTAGTATCACCCATTTCAAGGGCTGCACCCAATTACCAATCACCCTGTACATATTTTGTGAACTCTCCAAGGCATTTTTTTGCGTAAATTACGACATAATTATTACTTTTGTAACTCGAGTATTATGGACTAGGTAAACTTGCGCTTAGTTAAGTAAAACCTTATTAGATTTGTAGGCAACAGCAAGTTTAAATAAATGATGTTAATTCACAGCGTTTAAAGTAAACATTGAGGTTCAACAAGGCTAAATATTTGTTCCTTTCCTATAAAATATAGGTCTGATTCTCTTAAGGAACTATTTAAAAATATTAACCATAAGACGGTACTTTATTATATCTGTGGACGGTACCTTGTCAATACGTCTATGTAAACATAATGTACGTAAACAACAACCTGCATCTTTTTAGTAAAGGAAGTGACATAAACAATAATTACAATATTATAAATGTGCTTTGTATGACGTTTATTTTGCTGATAATGATTTGCTTTGTTCTGTGCTAGTCCTTCTTCACAAGCACAAGACCGCATTTAATGATAGCATTGTTAATATAATAATATTTATATTTTTAAATGTTCTTTTTTAAGGAAATATTTATAAAAATGTAAAAAATAAGATGATTTATGAATAAAATAAATATTTAAAAAAAAACATTAAACTCTATATATTTCGTGTTGGTGGCATTTAAGGTCTGTTTGTTCAGAGGAAGCCAATGAGTTACTATATCGAAACCTTCTTGGGCCGCAATAAGTTTCGTCCCATGAGTTACCGTAGACCAGGCATGCACAGACCACGGCCCGCGGGCCGCATGCGGCCCGCCGGTCGAATACTGGTGGCCCGCCGACAGCAAAAATAATACTCTCATACATTCGAAAAATATTGAATTCTATTCCAGAATAAAACCAAAAAAAAAATGTTCGAAAAGTAATTTGAATCTTGCGCGCGCGCTCTTAAGTGCGCTTATCGGTGCGCCGTGCATGCGTCGGTAACAGCGGTCGGTAATGTTCGTACCGATCTCGGTTAAATTTGTTTTCTTGAGGAAGCGCGGCGACGACGGCAGCGCGGTGGCGGCTTATCCACGGGTTATATTGTTAGAGCAAGCGAGATAGCAATAGTCCCGAATTCCCGATTGCTCGCGTAGGTAGATACACGAAGCTTCCAGAGTCGGTTTCGAGCACGGAGTAAATACAAAGAGGAGATGGTCTATTTAGATTTCCTTAGGAAACAACGCGTGACACTTTGCGGGGTGAGGGGGAAAGAAGTGGGCGGGATCTAGCAAGATCCCGCCCACTTCTCTATTTTCCATCTACCGGTCAATAGCAAAACTATTCGCTTGTTCTGTCGATTTTGTTTTGTAGTTACGTAACTATCTCACACTAGATGTCACTAAGTGCAGGATGCAACAGGGTCGTACTCAGAGTTTTCGTACCGGGGAGTACTGTTTTATTTTAAATTAATTTTGCGAACCATCTTGATGCGTATTTTTTTAATTTAAATTGTGATTTCATTGTAAAAAAAAGGTTTCTGATGAATGACGAATGAAGATTATTAGATTTTCTCTTATAGAACATTATTCTTTGTTTACACTAAACCCGAAAAGGGGTCATTGTAGTCATCATTTTGAACAACTTTTTATAAGGGACCAACCTTGAAATCGCGAAAAAAAAATCAGCTGTTCCCTACATTTTGACGAGTTATGCGAATATAAATGTAGGGAACAGCTGATTTTTTTTTTCGAGAAAAAGATGAGTACAATGACCCCTTTTCAGGTTTAGTGTAAATCAAGAATAATGTATTTAAATGACTTATTTTGTTAAAAAGACTTATCAAGATGGTTTACAAAGCCAGTATGTTTGTAATCCATTGCTGTCTTAGATTATCTTCGGATGGAAATCTAAAACCTATATCATTTAAAATTTAACTAACTTAATTTTAATTTCAGTAAAATAATTGATTTCTAATTACAGCCCTGTCTTTTTGTTGTTTGTTTGTTGTTCATAGTTGACGATAGATGGCGGCCTGTTTACAAAATGATATGAAAACTACAAAAATAACATTTTAGCCATTAAAGGGTCTTCAGGAATGAATGTTGAACAAATTTCAGCATTAATGTTATTAAAATATGTTAGTTCTGAGGTCTACATACCTAAATATTTTTAGTTTCCATGACACCAAGTGTCGCCATCTAGTGTCGGGTAGAATTATGTTTGTAAACGTCGACGCTAGGAGATTTTTCTAGAACTATTTTAATAAATTATGCATAAAATTACTTACAAATGAAATGTGATGCCATCCATAGCATCAGAACGTCTATCCGAGTAATTTTTACAAGACAAAACACAACACTTCATTCTTTTTTTCGTCTAGCGCGAACAATGCTGTAAAATGGGAACGTTCACAAAGTTGTGCACAGGACGAACGCCAACAATACACTGACTAAGGCCACGCCCACATGATAACGTCAGGACCTAGTTGAGAATCACAGTGCACAGTTGCTTAGGCCATCTCCTCTTTGTATTTACTCCGTGGTTTCGAG
Source organism: Standfussiana lucernea (assembly GCA_964057025.1). NCBI lineage: Eukaryota > Metazoa > Arthropoda > Insecta > Lepidoptera > Noctuidae > Standfussiana > Standfussiana lucernea. The sequence goes on from OZ059805.1 coordinate 15,540,702, forward strand.
ATTTCTCCAGACAGTTCGGTTTTAATTTGAGTGAAGTGTCAATAGTTCTAGTGTAGATTTTATCTCGACTAGCCGGTGTCATATATTTTGATCCACATTCAACGTAAGTAGATTTCCCGTCAAGTGCCGTGTATAATTGTGTTGTGAAATCGTAAGTAAAACTCTGTTATTAATAAGTGTTTCCCTACATATTTAATCAATTATTTTTGGTAATTTAAAAAAGGATGGGTAATTTAAGTAGGTACTGTAATTGTTTTTAGGTGCTGTGTTAATCATAGCCAGGATTAGAACGCAACATGGACAAGCCAGGGCCTAGTAAAAAACGTAAGGTTAAAGATGAAAATCGGCAGTTTCAAGAAATTTGGACTGAGAAATACTTTTTTGTATGGTCGCATAACAAAGTCGTTTGTTTAATTTGCAAGAATTCTGTTGCGATTGCAAAGGAATATAATGTAAAAAGGCACTATGAAACGCATCATCCTACTTTTACCAAGTTTACAGGCGAATTAAGAAAGCAAAAAATGTTGTCTTTAAAACGGGAGCTTACTGGTCAGCAAGCTATGTTTACAAAACCCATTCAAGATTCAGAAACAGCTACAGAAGTTAGTTATGAAATTTCTCGAATGATAGCAAAGCGAAGTCGCCCCTTCAATGTTGGGGATTTTGTAAAAGAATGCATAGAAATTGCCGCTAAGAAAATGTGTCCAGAAGCAGCAAAAAAGTTTGAGAAAATTCAACTGAATCGTATGACTATCCAAAGACGAATTATGTCTTTGTCAGGTAATATTGCGGAACAATTAAATGAAAAAACTAAGATCATTGAATTTTTTTCATTAGCACTCGACGAATCCACTGATATTAGTTCCACAGCTCAACTTCTCATATTCATACGAGGTGTTACTCAAGATTTTGAAGTCTTAGAAGAGTTATTAGGAATGTGTTCATTGAAAGGTCAAACCAGAGGAGTTGATATACTCAATGTACTTTTGGATGAGTGTTCAAAAACTGATTTGGACTTATCAAAATTATCGGGAGTTGCGACTGACGGTGCTCCTTTGATGATTGGTGTCAATTCTGGGCTAGTTACTTTGCTGAAAAAGCATCTGCAAGAAAAAAAAAACATAAACGCTGAAGATCTCATGCAGTTTCACTGCATTATACACCAAGAAGCCCTCTGTTCTAAAAAAATTGAATTTCAAAATGTCATGAAAGTGGTAGTTTCGACTGTAAATTTCATAAAATCACGAGGACTCAATCACAGGCAATTCAAACAATTCCTTGATGACATCGAAAGCGAATATGGAGATTTACTGTATTATACAGAAGTAAGGTGGCTAAGTCGTGGATTGACACTGGAACGATTTCTAAATTTAATAGAAGAAATTGGAATATTTCTGGCGGAAAAGCAAAGGGATGTCCCGGAACTTAAAAATCCTGATTGGTTGTGTGATTTGGCTTTTTTAGTTGACATTACAAATCATTTGAATGTCTTGAACACACAGCTTCAAGGCAAAAATCAACTGATATCCCAGCTCTACGCTCATGTATCACCTTTCAATGCAAGCTGACACTTTTCAGATCGCAATTAAATTCTGGAAATTACAATCATTTTCCGAATTATAAGAAAATGGCTGAAAAATTCAACACAACTGCGATTAATTTCAGTTATGTAGAAAAGCTAGATATTTTGATTCAATCTTTTCAAGACAGATTTTCGGAGTTTAAAAAAGTGAAACCTCTGTTGGACATATTCAGCAATCCTTTCACGATTTCAGTTGAAAATGCGCCAGAGTCAATGCAGTTAGAAATTATCGACATTCAAAACGACCAAGATTTACGCAACAAATTCAACGAAGGAGACTTGCTGCACTTTTACCGCTGCATTGATAAAAATACGTACAAAGAGTTGCGCATAAACGCTCCGAAATGTGCCAGCTTATTTGGTTCTACCTATATACGTGAACAAACCTTTTCAATACTAAATAATAATAAAACAAAAAATCGAAACCGCCTTGCAAACGAAAGTTTGGAAGCAGTTTTACGTGTTGCTACAAGTAAATTTGAGCCAAATATGAAAAAGATTGTAAGCACTATGCAGTGCCACGCTTCAAATTAATAAATTATTTTTCAATTTTAATACATTATTATCAATTCTTTACTGTCTTTAATTACCTATACTTCTGGCGGCCCGCCATCAGTTCATAATTTGCCCAAGTGGCCCTAGTCTTAATAAGTCTGTGCATCCCTGCCGTAGACAGTTAAAGTAGTGTCGTCAGCTTAAGATGGTTTCTAATGTTTAGCTGGCAAAGATCATTAATATAGCAAAGGAAGAGGGGGGGCTAAGGTACTGCCTTGTGGGATTCCATATTTATCGGATCGACTGATATCGTTCTTGTAAATAGTTTTAATTGTGTTTCTTGTTGCCATATGTTCGAGTTTCGAAATGAATATTCGTAGGCAGACAGCATCAAAAGCTTTCTGAAGGTCTAGAAAGATAATCAAGCCTTTTTCCCTAATCTAATTTACTTACAATAAGTTCAACGAATCTACAAGGTGTAGTTTTGCAAAATTCAGAAGGTTGTCATAGAATACGGAAATAATCAATATAAATTCCGGTACCTGGTCAATAACAATAAACACTGCTTTTTTTTAGTTGTTTTAATTTGACACTATTTCAGAATGAAGCCCTTTTCAAAAGAGGAGAATCACCCGTTTTTCGAATAAACGTCTGCGTTTGTTTGTGTGTGAAATCGCAGTTATTATTTTTATTTTATTTATTTATTTCCTATACACATTATTTTACATTTTTAAATATTTCTTAATGAAACATACAAAAAAAATATATTTAAAAATATAAAAAAAATAGTAGCCCACCGGTATCGGGAACAGGGTCCAAGCTACCGGCGGTTAGGGCTCCAGAGAGAGGAACCTCCTAACAATACGAGCCGTGTCCAGGAGTACCGCTTTCTGAATCAAGCCCTTGATCCAGCCGCCTAACGAGAGCCTCCTCAGGTATTGGTCGAGGCTCTTGGCAATTAAGCCATGGGCTGAAACGACTATCGGCACAATGATCGCCGTGTCCACTTCCCACATGTCGACAACCTCGCGAGCCAAGTCAAGATACTTGATTTGTTTATCTTTCTCGGCTTTCACGAGGTTCCCGTCATGCGGGACCGTTATGTCAACAATCATTGCGCGCCGCTCTGATCGATCCACCACCACTATATCAGGCTTGTAGGCCACAATAGTCCTGTCAGTGATGATGGATTGATCCCAGTACAGTGTGATATTGCCATTTTCGAGAACTGGGTCGGGCACATACCTATAGTACGGCATTTCCGATTCCACAAGGTTGTTTTTTAGAGCAAGTTGCTGATGGATAATCCTGGCTACAAGGTTGTGTCTATGCAAGTACTCACCGTTAGCCAGACGAGAACACCCGGAGATAATGTGACGAATTGATTCGCCCGGACGGTGGCATGGCCGACAAATGTCAACCGTGCCGTCCTTCACAATAAATCTCCGGTAGTTATTCGTCATCATAACTTCATCCATAATTGCACAGACAAAACCTTCGGTTTTTCCGAAGAGGTCACCGGAACGTAGCCAGGCTACGGACGCTGATAGGTCTACATCGGGCCCATGAAGGGCCCGGAAAAAGCGTCCGTGGAGCTCCTTACTCTGCCATACCTCCTTGCGGTCGTTAGTGTCAAGTACTACAGGTTTGCGCCAGTTCTCTTTAGCCAAGGAGAGCGGGGTGAGGCCCTTGTCCACCGCGACCACATCCCGATGCATCCCCACGTCGGTTTCTAGGAAAAAATCCCTGAGACTGCATATCTCGCGATTGTGGAGAGTCTTAGCGTTTAAAAAGCCTCGACCTCCACACCTCCGCGGGATATACAGTCTCATAACCGAAGATCGTGGGTGATGCATTCGATATGCCGTCAACAATGTACGGACCTTCCTATCCAGGGCGTCTAGTTCTGTTTGTGTCCATTTGAGTATGCCGAAAGAGTACATCACAACCGGCATGACCCAACCGTTGAAGGCACGCACCTTGTTCCCGCCTGATAAAAGACTATTAAATACTTTTCTCAGGCGGCCAAAGAAGCGCTCCCTCAACGATTGCTTCATGTCAGCTACATTGATGCCCAGCGCTTCCGACATACCCAAATACTTGTAGGTTTCGGTTGCTGAAAGGGATCTAAGATTTATGGAATCCGAGAGTTGGGTTCCCACAGATTCCACAATCTCCCCTCGCTTTACATGCATGACCGCACATTTGTCCACACCAAATTCCATCCTGATGACGCTACTGAAAGTTTCAGTTACCTTCAGTAGCTCCATCAGTTGCAAATCGTTGGGGGCAAAGAGTTTCAGGTCGTCCATGTAAAGGAGGTGAGATATAACCTGACCACCTCTCCTCAACCGATAACCTAGACCTGAATCCTCCAGCAGCGTGCTAAGAGGATTCAAGGCTAAGCAGAACCAAAGTGGACTCAAACTATCGCCCTGAAATATACCCCGCTCTATCCTTATCGGCTCGCTATTCCTCTGGATTTGCCGACATCCTGAATAGCGAAGGACTGTCCTCCATTGCCCCATACACGACATCAGGAAGGAGTGCAGAGTTGCATCAACTTTATACAACTCTAGCACCCTCATGAGCCATGTATGTGGCACCGAGTCATAGGCCTTCTTATAGTCTATCCAACATGTTGACAGATCCTTTCGGGAACGGCGAACTTGTTGGCTAATGGCCATATCAATGGGGAGTAGCTCCTTAGTACCACGGGACCCGTTCCTACATCCATTTTGAGAAGCGGACATGATAGAATTTTCATTAATGTGTTCGCTAATTTTAGCTCTCAAAATGGATGTAAGAACTATTATTATTATTATTATTCTCTTTATTCATTTTTTCTTCTTATTGTTACATTTTTAAATATTTCTTACAAAAAAATAAAAAAACATTTAAAAATATAAAAATAGTAGCCCACCGGTATCGGGAACAGGGTCCAAGCTACCGGCGGTCAGGGCTCCAGAGAGAGGAACCTCCTAACAATACGAGCCGTGTCAAGGAGTACCGCTTTATGAATCAAGCCCTTGATCCAGCTGCCTAACGAGAGCCTCCTCAGGTATTGGTCGAGGCTCTTGGCAATTAAGCCATTGGCTGAAACAACTATCGGCACAATGATCGCCGAGTCCACTTCCCACATGTTGACAACCTCGCGAGCCAAGTCAAGATACTTGATTTGCTTATCTTTCTCGGCTTTCACGAGGTTCCCGTCATGCGGGACCGTTATGTCAACAATCATTGCGCGCCGCTCTGATCGATCCACCACCACTATATCAGGCTTGTTGGCCACAATAGTCCTGTCAGTGATGATGGATTGATCCCAGTACAGTGTGATATTGCCATTTTCGAGAACTGGGTCGGGCACATACCTATAGTACGGCACTTCCGAATCCACAAGGATGTATTTTAGAGCAAGTTGCTGATGGATAATCCTGGCTACAAGGTTGTGTCTATGTAAGTACTCTCCGTTAGCTAGACGAGAACACCCGGAGATAATGTGACGAATTGATTCGCCCAGACGGTGGCATGCCCGACATATGTCAACCGTGCCGTCCTTCACAATAAATCTCCGGTAGTTATTCGTCATCATAACTTCATCCATAATTGCACAGACAAAACCTTCTGTTTCTCCGAAGAGATCGCCGGAACGTAGCCAGGCTACGGACGCTGATAGGTCTACATCGGGCCCATGAAGGGCCCGGAAAAAGCGTCCGTGGAGCTCCTTACTCTGCCATACCTCCTTGCGGTCGTTAGTGTCAAATACTACAGGTTTGCGCCAGTTCTCTTTAGCCAAGGAGAGCGGGGTGAGGCCCTTGTCCACCGCGACCACATCCCGATGCAACCCCACGTCGGTTTCTAGGAAAAATTCCCTGAGACTGCATATCTCGCGATTGTGGAGAGTCTTAGCGTTTAAAAAGCCTCGACCTCCGCACCTCCGCGGGATATACAGTCTCATAACCGAAGATCGTGGGTGATGCATTCGATATGCCGTCAACAATGTACGGACCTTCCTATCCAGGGCATCCAGTTCTGTTTGTGTCCATTTCAGTATGCCGAAAGAGTACATCAAAACTGGCATGACCCAACCGTTGAAGGCACGCACCTTATTTCCGCCTGTTAAAAGACTATTAAATACTTTTCTCAGGCGGCCAAAGAAGCGTTCCTTCAACGATTGCTTCATGTCAGCTACATTGATGCCCAGTGCTTCCGACATACCCAAATACTTGTAGGTTTCGGTTGCTGAAAGGGATCTAAGATTTATGGAATCCGAGAGTTGGGTTCCCACAGATTCCACAATCTCCCCTCGCTTTACATGCATGACCGCACATTTGTCCACACCAAATTCCATCCTGATGGCGCTACTGAAAGTTTCAGTTACCTTCAGTAGCTCCATCAGTTGCAAATCGTTGGGGGCAAACAGTTTCAGGTCGTCCATGTAAAGGAGGTGAGATATAACCTGACCACCTCTCCTCAACCGATAACCTAGACCTGAATCCTCCAGCAGCGTGCTAAGAGGATTCAAGGCTAAGCAGAACCAAAGTGGACTCAAACTATCGCCCTGAAATATACCCCGCTCAATCCTTATCGGCTCGCTATTCCTCTGGATTTGCCGACATCCTGGATAGCGAAGGACTGTCCTCCATTGCCCCATACACGACATCAGGAAGGAGCGCAGAGTTGCATCAACTTTATACAACTCTAGCACCCTCATGAGCCATGTATGTGGCACCGAGTCATAAGCCTTCTTATAGTCTATCCAACATGTCGACAGATCTCTCCGGGAACGGCGAACTTGTTGACTTATGGCGATATCAATGAGGAGCAGCTCCTTAGTACCGCGGGACCCATTCCTACATCCATTTTGAGAAGCGGAAATGATAGAATTGTCGTCAATGTGATTGCTAATTTTAGCTCTCAAAATGGATGTAAGAACTTTATAGACTGTTGGTAGACAGGTAATCGGTCTATAATTTTTGGGTTCTGCAGTACTACCCGATTTATGGAGCAGGTGGGTTATACCTGTTGTCAGGAACTCGGGCAGCGACCCTGACTCTAAGGCTGACTGAAACAGGGAAGACAGGCGAGCGTGCGATCTTTGGAACCATTTGATCCTAAAGTTGTGCAGCCCGTCCGGTCCTGGGGATTTCCAGTTTGGTAACGGACGGACTGCACGAGCTACGTCTTGGGGGCTGATAGAGATTGCCCCCATTTCTGGTACTGGATCGCACGCATGCTCGACCTCCCGAGTCCATTCACCCTCGGTATGGCTGACAGGCACCGACCAGATGCATATTATAAACATTTATTTCAGACCAGGTCCATATTTTGTTAGTGACAATGTACTTAAAAACTAATGTTAGTATTGACAACAAAATTAAATTATGACATGAAGTCGCACCCACCTTTGCAGCATGGGGGACTCCCACCGATCAGTAAAAACACCCAGTATAGTGTTGGTACTGCCACGAACGCGAGCGAGTAGGGAGGCACACCTTTTCCTAACGATAGCGGCAAAGCCATCCAAAATTTATTTATAAGGGCTAGTATTAGACGGGCCGCGTTTTAATACGAGTGATGTACACTTATCGATTTCCGATATTAAGAAAAAAAAATAAAAAATTACCTTCCCATTTTATTATTGATTCGGGTCGAGAATCATTAGCATAGTTACCTCCTTAAATTTGACGAGGATGCAAAGCAACACCTTGTATATGTGTATGGTTAGGTGATAAGATATTTTTACCTTCTATGAATTTCAAAAATTAATTATTAATAATCCTTTCAAATACCTTAGAAATAGAGGTGCGCAAAAGAATTGGACGATAGTTGGCCTCTCACTCCTTGCTAACACTCTTAAAAATAGGTATAACAATTGTTCTTTATGGGATTCTGAAAAAATGCCTTCTGCTAAACATCTACTTAGATATACATAAGTGAGGCGGGGCGTGAGTAGGGGGGGGTGATAGTTACTAGATAGACTATATGGTTTTTTTAATTGTCAAGGACTGTTGACATTATATTGTCCCACCCTGTTCCACAATCTGAGCAAAGATTGCTGATGAGTCCTTCTACTTCCTCTTCAAATGTCTCCAAAAGCACAAAGAGTTACAAGGAGACCTGATATTTGCCGCGTCCGTTGGGAGTGGAGAAAGACCAGTTTTATTTTTTACCTCCATGCGCATATTCGAATAACCGACTTCCAAAAAAAACACAAAAAAAAAGTAGAAAATAACTTTACTTTCGGAAGTCGGTGACTATTGTTTGTTTCATTGACTTTTTTGGCACCGACTAAGGTAAGGCCATTATAATTATGTACATCATATACAAACTTGTATAGAACTTAAACAATAATAAAAAATAAGACTAAAAGTAAGTATGTACCTACATAATTATATATGTAAGTACAACGACGATATTATTGTCAGGATTGTATTAGTTTGTAATGCATTCTGGTGAAGCGTCAATTGCCTTTTTGATATTCATCATGAATAAAATAGCAAATAAAATAAGATAGGATTTTCATTCACGTGCGCCACCCGCTTTATTGACTACATTCGGATATGTCCTTATGGGTGATTTTCCGCATAGTAAAGATAAATTAAATTTACCTAGCTCTTCTTTCACAGCATTAGCCCTTAATGATTTGTTACAAAAATTTTGGGAATTGGAAGAAGTTGAAAATAAAAGTTTTTTATCTACTGAGGAAACCGAATGTGAGAATATTTTTTCCTCGACCGTGTCACGTGACGATGTGGGTCGGTATACTGTCGCGTTACCCTTTAGTAAGGATCCCGCCGAGTTAGGTAACTCCCGCACCGCCGCGTACCGTCGACTGGTTTCGCTGGAGAGAAAACTCCGCCAATCGACGATGTTGCGGGGAAATTATAACGCAGTGATCAAAGAGTACATAGATAATGGTTACCTAAGTCAAGTCGACGAATCTGCCATTTTGGATGACGGGTACTACATTCCTCATCACGCTGTCGTTCGGCCATACAAACCGATGCCGCGCATTGTATTGGATGCGAGTGCTAGGACACATACGGTCGGCCAAGAAAGTGGTGTACCAGTTTTGATTTAGTTTCCCGGTCATCGAAAATTACAACAAGGTTCGTTATAAAAAGATATTACTGAAAGAGACAACATTATCATGACGTAAACCTATGTATTTAGTATTCATACGTCATATGTCACATGTAAGTACATGACATTTTAACCTTTAGTATAAATGAAAAGGACATTAGTTTCTACAAAGCAATTGAAATGTTTCCAAACAAAAGTAATAAAAACTATTTAGACAACCGAATTCCATTTGAAAAAGAAAACTGACAATTGACATTTTGTCAAATATATGCAAAAAATCGATATATTTTCCGTGTTATTTTTCAATCAACTGCATATAAAATCATCTCAATGCCTGCCAACTTGACCATTGCCGAAAGAGCACAAATAATTGCCCAATTTAATGAGGGAAGCAATATCAGTGCGATATCCCGGAATTTGAATATATGGAGGCGTTCTGTCCGCTTTTGGATTCGTCGTGAAGGAGAGGAGGGAAGTTTGTTGGATCACAGAAGAAGTGGTCGCCGGCCTACACTCTCCAATAACGATAGAGAATTCATGAGACGGGAATATGAAATCAATGGTTTTAAGCCCACAAAACATTTTGCGGAGATGTTCGATGTGAGTGCCCAAACAATAAGGAATCATCTACATTACATGGGGTTGCACCACAGGCATTACGCCAAGAAAATATATTTGACGGATGCTCACAGACTTGCTCGTCTGAACTTCGCCAGAGAGCACTTAGAGTTTGATTGGTCTAATACAGTGTTTTGTGATGAAAAAACGTTTAAATCCAGTCAGCATGGACGTCTTCACCTTTGGCGATATAATTCAACACGGTATAAAGATGATCATGTAATCCCAAATAGAGAATCAGGTCGAATTTCCGTAAATATTTGGGGCTGGATGAGTACGGATGGTGTAGGAGAATTGTGTTCTCTACCTCCTCGAGCGACGGCTGTAAATTATATCGACGTGCTTCAGAATGCAATGCTACCGACAGTCCGTAATGTTTACCCGGAGAACGAAGTGCCACAATTTGATTTTGTTCAAGATAATTGTTCAATTCATAATGCGAGGATCGTAAGAGCCTGGTTTCGTTCACACACTGACGTAAGGGTAATTCAGTGGCCCTCAAGATCGCCGGACCTCAACCCGATAGAAAATCTTTGGGGCCTTATGGTCCAACGATGGTCGCATCAAAATGAAAGAACCAAACAAGCTCTTATTAGTCACTGTAATTATATCTGGGAGGAAATGCGGGGAACCGATATTTGCTCACGGCTTGTTGGTTCAATGAGGTCTCGTCTTTTAGAGGTTATAGAGGCCAACGGCGGTTACACCCGTTTCTAATTTTTAAAAATTTTCAATATCTTCTAAATATTACTATATATGCTATGTTTTTGTTTGTTATAAGTATTTTAAAATGTATTGTAGAAATTTAATAAAAGGATAAATCTATTTTTAGCTTGTTTTTTATTGATATTGTAATTACAAGTTTACAGAAATTGTAGGTTTGTGGACTCGCCTTGTGCCTTTACAATTTTATGTAACTTGTTGATTACAATTCTGAATTTGTAGATACAATTTTGTCATCAAAAAAAATCTACAGCCCCCCGCCGTTGATTTTACGACGTCATTGGTTCCATCAAGTTCAAACTAAGAACAGCTGTCACGTTACAAACAGTAATAGTCGTTATCAATAATCAGATAAAGACAGCAATAGAAGTTGTCAGATCGATCTGCAAGCGAAACTAATCTTTATCACCTATGAATCTGCAAGCGATATTCAACCTTAGGGTGGTACACCACTTTCTTGGCCGACTGTACAGGTTTATCTTTAAATGATGTACTCTAATATTGGTCCAAATTTACAAACAGATTTGTTTCTTCTTTTAATAAACTTTACGTTATTTCCTATCGCTATAAATGCTGATATTAAGCAGAGGTATTTACGCATTTGTGTACCTGTTGACCAGCGTAAATACCTACGCATTTTATTTCGATTCAATGAGAACGTTCCTGTTTCGACCTTCGCTTTCAATCGCTTACCTTTTGGACTGAAATCGAGTCCTTACATAGCTATGCGCACTGTGCGACAGCTGGCCTCTGACAGTCCGCCTTATCCCTGAGCTGCTAAAGTAGCCGAGACCAGTCTTTATATGGATGACCTGGTCTATTCGGTAAATAACGAAGATACCGTTAAGCAGCTATCGCGTGATCTCATAAAAATGTTTAAGTCGGGCGATTTTGACCTTGTGAAATGGAGTAGTAATTCACCCGCGCTTTTAAACAGCCTTCCCGATTCACATCGTAGGTCACTCGATTTTCACGCAGGGAATGATGTGTCCAAGGTTCTAGGTCTTTCATGGGAACCTTCTCAGGATAAGTTCTTCTTCGCTTCCACTCAAGTAGTCGAGAAATGTATTAAGAGAAATATACTCTCGATAGTCGCACGCTTATTTGATGTTCTCGGTCTAGCCGCTCCCGTGATCTTCTACGCCAAGTTGCTCATCAAGGAGTTATGGCTGAGCAATATCGGTTGGGTTGATGCCGCTCCTGACGATTTAGTTAAACGTTTTTTCCTTCTCATGCAGGAGTTTCCCTTGCTGGATACCTTTCGGATACCACGCCATGTGGGTGTTACCGATGATTGTTCTGTTCGTATAGTCGCATTTGCCGATGCCAGTATGAGTGGATACGGTTGTGTCATTTATATACACTCTACTAGTCCGTCCGGTGTTGTAGTTCGCTTACTTTGTGCGAAGTCAAAGGTTTCACCTACTAAGGTCACAACTCTTGCACGTCTGGGACTCTGCGCCGCCGTGCTCATGTCAAAGATGGCAAAGACTGTTCGCGACACTTACGCTTCACGTGTGTTTAAACGCTTCATCTGGCGTCGAGGGCCAGTGTCATGTCTTTGTTCGGATAACGCTACCAATTTCGTTGGTGCTAAAGCCCAATTAGATGAACTTTATAATTTCTTAATAAGTTCAAGGCTCAATTCATCTCTTTTAAATGAGTTATCAATACGCCCTATTAAGTGGAAAATGATTCCACCTCGCTCCCCACATTTTGGCGCCATGTGGGAAGCCAATATTAAAACATTAAAAACGCACCTTTATCGCGTGATTGGAAATCAACTCCTCACTTATGAAGAGTTACAGACTGTACTCATTCAAGTAGAGTGCATTATGAACTCGCGCCCTCTCAGCGTGTTGTCTTCTGATCCGCATCCGGAAGTTATGACTCCCGCTCATTTTTTGATGTCGACTCCATTGCAGTACTTGCCGGCAGCCGGTTTGTCTGATCAGCGCTTAAATCTGTCCCAACGCAAAAGGTTGTTGGATAGTATGGTACAATCCTTTTGGAAGAAATGTCACTTAGAGTTCCTACACACGCTGCAAGTTAGGCAAAAATGGGCAACTCCGGACAAGACTGTAGAAGTTGGAACTGTCGTACTCGTGGGACAGGATAACTCGCCTCCTCTGAGTTGGCCATTAGGACTTATAACTGAGGGTTATAAAGGGACTGATAATATTGCTCGCGTTGCAATGGTGAGCATAAAGTTCGGTAATGTTAAACGCGCTGTCACTAAATTATATCCTATTCCAACGTAATAAAAGTTAATTCTAATTATACTCGTAGTTTTAGGTTTAGCAATTACTTCTAAAAACTTGTATATCTTTCTGTTTCCCGCATTTAGTCATAGAGCTTGATTTTTACTGATCATGATCTGGGTCAGTAAATCTTTATAATTTTCGCCTTTTCTTTTGAAAGCACTTGCGCTCTTCCAACGGGGGGAGCATGGTGAAGCGTCAATTGCCTTTTTGATATTCATCATGAATAAAATAGCAAATAAAATAAGATAGGATTTTTCAGTACGATTTGTTATGTATTTAGCTAATCCTTTGCAAAAAAGGTTACATAATTGACTGTCTATCTGATGAATCCATACGCCAATATCAATACCGCAGAAGCCAGTACCGAATGTCTTCGCAAGAGGGCGTTTCGGGGCATAAAAATAGTTTCGTCTCCCCGCCATCGCGCGCTACACGTTGTGTGCGCAAACCCGCCTTTGAAAATTCTTTTTCTGATGAAAACCTGAAGATTCTCGTAAAATAAATGGACCTGTATCTGTGAAACATTGTGAACTTATAGTGCAGTGTTGATTTTTGGAGATTCAACCATTCTAACGGTGGATTAATCGAGATTTTCTCGTCGATCGGCAACGATACCTGCAGCCTCACGGAGCCACCCTTCAAATCTCCCTGGAACTGACTTGTGGTCTCAGGAATAGACAAGGTACGTGGGCTTTTTGCTGCAATCGTTGTATTTGTATTGGTGTCTCATGGATTTCATCGATAGAGATTTAATTTTATTTTTTTTTTGTACCGCCATATTTAGTTGTTCTTAAAAACAACGCAAAATAAGGTGTAGGCTATTTACACGCCACACCACATTCTCTCTCTTGTTTTATGCACTTCAGGAAGCTAGGAATAATAAACGGTTTTATTATAATTTTTATTTGTAGGAATTTGAATACTTATTGTGTTGTTTATTATGTTTTTTTGTAAGTTTTGAATAAAATAAGTCATGAAGTCATTAAGATTAACTTTATTTTATTATCGAATTATACATTATTTTCAAAGTTAATTTTGTTCACAAATTTTGCTTTGTGGTTTTTTCCACTTAGGCGCAAACAGAAAATGGTACCCTCGTGATCAGTTATTGTAGATTGAAGAATAAAATGTAAGATAAGAAGCATTCGTTTTAAATAACACATGGTCCACACAGCTGCGAGTAGATCCTCTACGAGTAGTTTGTTCATTATGTGCAGGTATCATACCAGAGAATGAAAGTAGATCGTGATAGCTCGATGTCACCCATCAAAATAAAATGTTTGAAACCGGATAGTTTTAATATTAGTTAAATCTAATGTGTGAAAACTAGGCGGTCTTTTTTAATAATTTCAATAAGTAGACTGCTGGTTTCTAATATATTTTAATCTAAATCTTCTAAAATGAAGTTTTTGTCATCATTTATATAAACGAGTAACACATCGTTTTAGGTATAGATTCGTGTAGTTGAATAACCACCTCCTGTTTTACAAGTCGGTTGAAAACCAAAGTAGCTAGGTATAAGTGGTAAGCTATTTACGGATGAGAGCTAACATTCAGATAGAATCATAATATCACAGCTCAGTTAGTTTTAGTAAAGTATTTAGGATGAGATAATTTTTGCTAATACTTCAAATATTTTGTTACAAAATTTTTATAGTGGCTTTACAAGCTTGATTCATATTGTTGGATCGGCTGAAGATTGTAGATAACTATCTCTAGCATAAAAAGATGGAAAAAGACTTTTTCACGCAAAAATATATTTTTCTGCCATTGCCACTCGAAAAAGGGCATTTGATTCATCGATAACAGTGATTAAAACTCTTGTTTAGTCACTGAGTTAAGAAAACCATTTTGAATTTGGTTCCAGCACGAATTATACGAATTGTGTACAAAAATAGATAAAACGTGCTGACTAGAATATCACACTGAATTTTGAAAACTCTTCTAATTTCACTATGGAATTTTATTGTTTTTATTTAATCCTTTGTCCCCTTACTACCGATTATACTATAATAAAAAAATTAAAAAAATGTGATTACTATACTACTATTTATCGTATCGTAGTCAATGGTAAAAAGTAGAATATACAAATCGTGGAAAAAAAATCATCTCGGTCCTTGTATATCCCTCCGTCGCTCTGCTCAGGATTCTAATCTAGAATCCCTTGCTGCGATCGGGATTCTACTTTAAAATCCTTCGCTGCTCTCGTGATCGAACTTAGTCCCTCGAATTAAATTCCCTTTTTTTCATTTGTTGTATAATCTACTATGCTTACTACTACTATAATATACTTACCTACCTAATTTCTGGCAAAAGTGAGGTCATTTTGAAGGTTGACATAAAGAATGCCTTCAACTCAGTGAATAGGGACACCTTGTTAATAGAAACTAAAAAAGAATTACCCCAAATTTATAGTTTTCTTTGGCAATGTTACAGACACCCATCCAAATTACTATATCGGGACCTTTTGGAATCTGCTGTTGGCTGTCAACAAAGTGACCCCCTCGGGCCAGTGATTTTTAGCTTAGCTATCCACCCAATTGTTCGACAGCTAAACTCTAAATTTAACGTTTGATACCTTGATGATGGAACCTTGGGAGGCGATGTAGATACTGTTTTAAATGATCTCAATTTCTTAAGAAATGAACTTCATTCCATTGGCCTTGACCTCAACTTTTCTAAATGCGAAATTTATATAGCAGACAGTACGGACAGACATCTGACTCTTTCAAAATTTAACGCGATAGCCCCTAACATCAAAATTATTGAAAAAAGCTCTCTTTCTCTCCTTGGGTCTCCAATCCATGAAAATTCTTTTCCAGATTTTATCGACGAAAAAATTAAAAATTTTAATGATGATTCGGAAAGATTGCTCCAAATCAACATGCATTCGGCCATGACCATAATTCGTTATTGCTGTTTCAGCCCTAAATTAACATATTTCCTTCGTGCTTCCCTTTTATGGAAGCACACACATCTTTTGGAAAAAATGGATAAAATTATCAGAGACACTTTATCATCCATTTTAAATGTGGCTTTGGACGACCGAGCTTGGGCACAAGCAAGTCTTCCTATTCGTATGGGAGGACTCGGCGTCCGCAAAATTTCTAGTATTAGTTTACTGGCTTTCATATCCTCAGTCCACGGTACTGAGAAATTAATCAGGAATATCCTGGCTTCCACACTGATTGATTTTCATGTGCCGTGCTTCTCCGAGGCTATCGATGCTTGGAAACTCGCTTGCCCGAATACTGAATAACCCGACAATCCATTTTCCCAGAGACGGTGGGACGAGCCGCTCTGCAGAGTAGTTCAGCTCAATTTACTCAACACGTCTGCTACTACTGCTGAGCGTGCGCGACTGCTGGCTGTGGGTGAGTGGGAGTCGGGTCTTTGGCTTCACGCACTGCCGTCGTCGAGCATAGGCACTTTGTTCGACGATACGACCTTCCGCCTCGCTGCTTCGTTACGTCTTGGAGCCGCCTGCTGCTCTCCTCATCGCTGTCACTGTGGTGAAGCTGTCAACAGCCTTGGACACCACGGCCTGTCATGCAGCCGAAGTGCGGGCCGTTTTGCGCGGCACGCGAACATAAACGACATCATCCGACGAGCTCTTGTTACCGTCGGCGTTCCAGCTATCTTAGAGCCCAATGGCTTGGCACGCGACGATGGCAAAAGACCGGACGGCATGTCTTTGTTTCCTTGGAAGATGGGTAGGCCTTTAGTGTGGGATGCAACTTGTGTCGATACTCTTGCGCCATCACATCTTCCAAGCTCATCGTGATGTGCTGGCGCAGCCGCTGCGGCTGCGGAGAACCTCAAGCGGCGTAAATATAGTAACCTTTGTGGAAACTATATTTTCGAGCCGTTTGGGGTTGAAACTCTGGGGCCGTGGGGTCCGAGTGCTCACAGCCTTTTTAAGGAAATTTCCAAACGCCTAGTTGACGCTTCCCGTGACCCAAGGGCTGGTTTTTACCTTGGCCAGAGGCTAAGTGTTGCCATACAACGTGGCAACGCCACCAGTCTCTTGGGCACATTACCGGCTGACAGCGTTGAGGAGGAGTTTTTTGATGCTCTTTTATAGTTTGTAGAATTTTAGTCATTTTAATTATTATAATGTGTATAGTTAAAATGTATATCTACAAAAATAAATATAAAAAAAAACAGTAGTAGTGACTCACCGATAGTAGTGATCAGCGTGAGCGCGTACAGGAAGCTGGTGGAGAAGGTCCAGCGGTAGTCGCGCTCGTGCTCGAGCTCCCCGCCCGCACCCGCGCCCCCGACCGTACTCCCGCGCATGCTCGACACCAGCACTCGTTGGAACTCCAGCAGCTCCTTCGCCGCCAACTTCGTCCAGTTCTCCTTGTAGAGGATGTTCAGGTCTTCTGTTATCGACCACAGCCGCTCTACGGTCTTGGACCTCAAGTCGTTGCTGACACTCTGCGATTGGCTGAGGTTCGGTTTGGACGCAGCGACGGCTGTCTCCTCTGCGGTGACGTTGCCTTCGATGGCGAGGAACAAGAAGCCTCCAAGTAGGTTGTATGTGAGCACCAGGAAGCATATTGCGAGGCAGGTGAGGGGGGAGGCGCGGCGCTTGTGCGCGCAGCGGCAGCAGAATAAGCGCGCGTCGTCCAGGCGCCGGCTGGAGAAGCAGCAGCGCGGCTCGTCCGTGAGGTGCGCGGGGTGCGCTGGACGCGGAGGGCTCTCTGAGTAGGCGCGCTTGGCGAGGTCGCGGCTGCCTTCCTCTAGCATGGTGCACTATCGCATGGCGCTTCACCGCACCTTGTACTTCTTGTGGTGGCGTATCTTCTTGGCGAACATCTCAGCGAGCGGCGAGCAGCGCGGCGCGACCGGCTCGCCTGCGTCGCCGACTCCTGCAACAAACACACACGTTTGACAATGCAGGACGATGCGGTCATCACGTGCTAATAAACAACGGGCTCTTCGTCTTTAATGTAAACCATGTTTAAGCTGATCAATCACAATGATAGAACACACACAGACAGAGATGGGAAAAGATCAGCATTTCGTGCGTACACACTCTGCTTGCGTATCATAATACGCAAGCAACAAAACACACACATACAGAAAACAGATAGATATACACCGTTCAATTATGATCGTTTTAATCCCGTGGAGGTTCGATCTGGTGCATGAAACACTATCGATTTGTAAAGTTTTCCTTGTAACCTCGAATAAATACTCGCATTAGTGAAAATGCAATGCGAACTATTATTAGGAATAGTAGGTATCATTCGAAACTCATTTCGTACCGTATGATTGTGAGTGTCTGGTAGATAGCATTCATAGCAACAACACTAACACGACCCATTTCACCAATGAAGCGCGCGCGCAGTCCACGTTGACTCTCAAAAATTAGCCAATACTAAACCAGACTCCGCTCCCAAACCCCATTTCATTGACAATGCAAAAGCGGTGTATCGTTGTTTCCTTGTCGCGCGAAAATAATGTCGTCTCTTAATAACGTGTACACATTACCTGGAGCACAGATTACCTGGAGTTCGTTGCTGTGTTTTTTTTTGTGTTTGTTTGTTAATGGTGCAATTATACGCGATCGCGACTCTTCTTCACAGCGAACCAAACCACATACGTCTTTACAACTGCGTGGTATACCACGCAGTTGTAAACCCAACCCGCAAATACCATCAGGTCAGACGATTGTGGCGGCTACGCAGCGGTTGTTATTGATCACGGACAATTCCGTACACCTTCGCACGCTCAGGCCCGCGCGCCGCGTTCGCCAACCAGTCTACACACCCGAATTAGACGACGACCTCCTAGACTACTTTGATTGAGATCCCAGGCATAGTATACCTTTTTTCTTTTTCAAATTGTTGTAAATAATTTAAGGAACAATAATTTTTTCTTTATTTATTTCCTATACACATATTTTACATTTTTAAATATTTCTTAATAAAACATACAAAACAAAAACATTTCAAAATATAAAAAATAGTAGCCCACCGGTATCGGGAACAGGGTCCAAGCTACCGGCGGTCAGGGCTCCAGAGAGAGGAACCTCCTAACAATACGAGCCGTGTCCAGGAGTACCGCTTTCTGAATCAAGCCCTTGATCCAGCCGCCTAACGAGAGCCTCCTCAGGTATTGGTCGAGGCTCTTGGCAATTAAGCCATGGGCTGAAACGACTATCGGCACAATGATCGCCGTGTCCACTTCCCACATGTCGACAACCTCGCGAGCCAAGTCAAGATACTTGATTTGTTTATCTTTCTCGGCTTTCACGAGTTTCCCGTTATGCGGGACCGTTATGTCAACAATCATTGCGCGCCGCTCTGATCGATCCACCACCACTATGTCAGGAACAATAATTATTACGGTATCGCAAAGTGTAGCCCTATGTGTTAAATAAATCAGAGGTGATTAATTATTAGGATTGTAACAGAACTCTTTTAAATCGTTTATTTTTATTAGTAACTAGTAAATAGTTTTGATTCCACATTTTTAAATTCGCCATAACTGCCTATTCGACTTGTAGGGACTTATTTTTACATTTACCGCTTTTAAAATAATTCTTTAAATTTTATTAGGTCGCGAAACCTAGGCACAAAACAATTATGACGGTCATAATAAACCCGTTAAAGTATGAAGGAAAATTTAGAATCATTTAACCTTTTGAACGCCAGAGCATAAACGCACGCGCGTGCCCTCCACGCCAAGCCACAATTTAACCGCACACAAAAAAATACCATGTATACATGCATACCAAAAATGAACGTTTTCCAAAACTTTAACAAGACAAGAGCCTAAATATTAAAGGTATAAAATACAAATAAAAACACAAAAGTAATGATTTAATTGTTTATTTCGCGTTATAGTGCATCGTATTTTTTGTCACATATTTGTGTCGTTGGCGTACAGGGTACGCGCTTGCTTGTCACGTATATGAGACTGTGGCGCTCAAAAGGTTAATTTGCTAGCATGAACATCAGCTGAGCGATCAATGACTTTAGTTGACAAAACCAGGCGGACTGTAGGTACGAACCGACGCGCGACGTACGAGGCATTGTAGGTAACTAAACTCGTGGCGCCTACTATTAGTTTCATGCATTTTGCAAATATATTACGTTATCACTTCCTAGTTTTTTAATTATAAGAGATACAATGCTGTGAAGTTGTTGATGAATAGTATTCTGTATGTTAAACCACCTATCCAAGGGATTAAAACGATCAAAATTAAACGGTGTATATCATAGAAATAGGTACCGGATATGTAAGTAAGTACTCAAGCCGGCTAATAAACAACTCGAATCAACATGAGTGTATTGAACAAGCCAGGTTGCACCGAGCTCAACTTACTACGAGTCATCCGGCCATATTGTTTATTTTTAACCGAAAAAAAAAGAGGAGGTTCTCAATTCGATACATATATTTATGTATGTATGACCACGCATAACTTTTTACAGAGAAGTACGATTTGAATGATTTTATTATTGGAGAACGTAATATATCTCAAAGTTGGTCTCATAGTAGTAGGTAGAAAAACAGGAGTTGCTTGTTTTTTTTCCTACTGAATTTACAATATTGTGAACCACGGAGTAAATACAAAGAGGAGATGGCCTAAGCAACTGTGCACTGTGATTCTCAACTAGGTCCTGACGTTATCATGTGGGCGTGGCCTTAGTCAGTGTATTGTTGGCGTTCGTCCTGTGCACAACTTTGTGAACGTTCCCATTTTACAGCATTGTTCGCGCTAGACGAAAAAAAGAATGAAGTGTTGTGTTTTGTCTTGTAAAAATTACTCGGATAGACGTTCTGATGCTATGGATGGCATCACATTTCCTGAAGACCTTTTAATGGCTAAAATGTTATTTTTGTAGTTTTCATATCATTTTGTAAACAGGCCGCCATCTATCGTCAACTATGAACAACAAACAAACAACAAAAAGACAGGGCCGTAATTAGAAATCAATTATTTTACTGAAATTAAAATTAAGTTAGTTAAATTTTAAATGATCTTCAGATTCTTAGATTCAGAATTTCAGAGTCTTAGATTATCTTCGGATGGAAATCTAAAACCTATAGTTTTAGATTTCCATCCGAAGATAATCTAAGACAGCAATGGATTACAAACATACTGGCTTTGTAAACCATCTTGATAAGTCTTTATAACAAAATAAGTCATTATTCTTGATTTACACTAAACCTGAAAAGGGGTCATTGTACTCATCTTTTTCTCGAAAAAAAAAAAAAATCTGCTGTTCCCTACATTTATATTCGCATAACTCGTCAAAATGTAGGGAACAGCTGATTTTTTTTTCGCGATTTCAAGGTTGGTCCCTTATAAAAAGTTGTTCAAAATGATGACTACAATGACCCCTTTTCGGGTTTAGTGTAAACAAAGAATAATGTTCTATAAGAGAAAATCTAATAATCTTCATTCGTCATTCATCAGAAACCTTTTTTTTACAATGAAATCACAATTTAAATTAAAAAAATACGCATCAAGATGGTTCGCAAAATTAATTTAAAATAAAACAGTACTCCCCGGTACGAAAACTCTGAGTACGACCCTGTTGCATCCTGCACTTAGTGACATCTAGTGTGAGATAGTTACGTAACTACAAAACAAAATCGACAGAACAAGCGAATAGTTTTGCTATTGACCGGTAGATGGAAAATAGAGAAGTGGGCGGGATCTTGCTAGATCCCGCCCACTTCTTTCCCCCTCACCCCGCAAAGTGTCACGCGTTGTTTCCTAAGGAAATCTAAATAGACCATCTCCTCTTTGTATTTACTCCGTGTTGTGAACCCATTTTGTTTGAATTTCGCACACACATAAACTTCTGATGACAATACAACAGAATAGAGATCTGGATTTTATCTGATGATGGAGACGGAAGGAAGTTGCAAGCAAGAGGTCCTCAATAAGTGTACAGCTGCCGTTTCGTGTCTCGGCTCATTTCATCCACCTTTACGAGAACTTTAGACCTAACTGGAGTATAAATATCATCGACGGTCTAACGATGGATACGGAAGGCAGTCGCAAGAGGTCCGCAAAGTTTACAGCACCAAAATTGTTATTAGGATCATTTCATACACCTTCATGAGAATTTTGAACCTAGCTGGAGTATGACTGTCATCGAAGGTCTGACGATAAAGACGGAAGGCAGTCGCAAGAGGTCCGCAACAGTTTACGGCTGCTGTATCGTGTCTCGGCTCATTTCATCCACCTTGATGTGAACTTTAGACCTCGCGGGAGTATAACTATCATTGACGGTCCAACGAAGGAGACGAAAGACCAGTTGCAAGAGGTCCGCAACAGTTTACAGCTGGTGTGTCGTGGCTCGGCTCAGTTCATTCACTTTGATGAAAACTTTAGACCTCGCTGAGCTATGGCTGTCATCGAGTATCTAAGGATGAAGACGTAAGGCTGTTATGCAAATATTTCTAAGAAATTAAATTTTTACCTACTTGTGAATATACAGTGTGGTTGCACTGTATATTCACAAGTAGGTAACGGTTACCGACACTTTAAGGGCATATTATATACTATTTTTTATCGACAAATACACGTATATTTAATACTCCTAACTCAACACCCCGCGAATGCAGCCATCTTGTTTTTTTATTCGGCTGAACTGGGGTACGTTCAATGAAACGCTACTATCTTTGAATCTAAGAGACGACGTCGAGAGACGTGCAAAATTTTATTGCAAGGGCCAACACCGAGGCAATCGAATCACTAAATAAATTTTCCTGAAAAATAAGCAAAACGAGTCTAAAAATAGAAGAAGCCTGTTTGCTGTTGAGAAATATTTGATACGTATAGCAAAAGATAACAAAAGAGCGTTATTTGTCTCTGTTGAAGATTAAATAGACAGAGCCAACCCTTTTTGGCTCCAACTACTACTTTTACACTGATTTCTATCAGTACTACATATAAAAAACATCAAATCTAGATAGGACTTTCAGTCAACAATAACGGATCGGACGGGCGCTGAGGGGATTGATACGCGGTTTAGAGAAAAGAACCGCCTGACTCTTATCGGGGTTAACCTCGATCCTCCACTTTCTGAACCAAGCGCCGAGGACGTTGGCTGAGGTTTGGAGCGTTTTGGCGATAACGTTCTGACCACGACCAGTATAATAAATGGCCGTGTCGTCCGCGAACAAGGCTAACTGAGCTTTCTTGCTCGTAGGGATATCGCTGGTGAACAACGTAAAAATGAGAGGGGAGATGACCGAGCCCTGAGGGACTCCGGCACGAATCGGGTGAGGGTAAGAGGGAGCTCCCCCGACGCGATAGCGAAAGGTGCGATTGGACAAAAAGTCTCGCAAGATGAGCACGAGACGGTCCGGCACTCCCAGTTGGTACAGCTTGTATATTAAGCCGTTGTGCCAGACTTTGTCGAACGCTTTCGCTATATCGAAGAACATCGCGCCCGTTATCGAACCACGCTGGAAACCAGCGCTCACGTGCTCTACGATACGGTGGACCTGTTGTACACACGAGTGTTCGGTCCTGCAGCCGAATTGCTCGTTCGGAATGAGGCTCTTGGCCTCGGCATAGTCTTTGAGACGCTTATAAATAAGCCTTTCGTAGATTTTGCCGAGTGCGCTCAGGAGACTGATGGGCCGGTAGCTCGAAGGCTCCGCCTTAGGTTTGCCAGGTTTGGCGATACCGATGACAGTGGCCTCTTTCCATACCTGCGGGAAGATGTTGTTCGTAAGGGTGCCATTGAATATGGCTGCCATTAACGCGATTAATTGAGCGGGTAAGACTTTGAACACCCTATTGGTGAATCCATCAGAGCCAGGTGCTTTCCGTGGCTGAAGCCCTTTTATGATGTCGTGCACTTCCTCAGGTGTGATGGAAGGCAGAGGAGCATCGAGGCTGCCGCCGGCGAGCCGGACCGAGCCTTTTGTAAGTTTACGCGTTCGTGGAGCCGACGCCAAAAGTATAGACCGCGTGTGACGGTCCCTGATTGGTCTATCCACAATCAGGGGTAGTTACTACCACCTCTACTCTCAAATTGTAAATAGTATATACCTGGGCTAAAATAAATGATTATTATTCGAATGACTATAAATTGCTGTTTTATTTATTAGTACACATAGAGCTCCTAAACCCCTATAAATAAATAAAGAAGAATTAAAAAAGCTAGATTGCCTTGACTGGTTCGGAAGCTACTTAATGGGTAGACAGCAGTATGCTGTGATCGGGGACAATGTCAGTGAAAGATTTCCAGTCACTTTTGGGGTGCCTCAGGGCAGTGTCCTCCGGCCGACATTGTTCACCATCTATGTACATGGATGACATAATATTGAGGTTAGCGATCCCACGGTCAGATATGATCTGTTACGCAGATGACACGGCAATCATATTTCACGGTGATACATGGGCGGATGCCACAGACGCCATAGAAAATGGCATGCGTACTATATCTGACTGGCTCGATAGAAATCTTTTAACCCTAAATGTCGAAAAGACTAATTTTATAACATTTCACGTCAGTCGTTCCTGCTGTCCGGGCATTGATCACATCAAAATTCACAATATCCACTGTCATGCCACAAACTACTGCTGTAATAAAATATTTAGGCAGAGTCAAATCTACAAAATATTTGAGTGTCACAATATTGACCAGAATTTATCTTTTAAGGAGTATATCTCGACACTCTCCAAGAAAATCAGAAATTTCATTTACTTAATGAAATCCCTACGTGCCAGTGCCCCGAAAGACATATGCAGGAAGGTTTATCTGGTTCACTGTCAATCGCTGCTACAGTACTATGTAGGCAACTGGGGTAGCGCGGCCAAGTCCTATATGCTCGAACTCGAACGTGCTCAACGGGTTGTTCTTAAAGTCTTCCTTGGAAAACCGCGGCGTTATCCTACAGACGATCTTTACAAAGAAGCATGCGTCTTGCGTGTCCGACAGCTCTACATCCTGAAGTCTCTTTTTAAACTTATCGCTGCATCAGGAAGGCAATTTACATACACCCAAAGAGGTAGGATCGGAGCTGATAGATTACCAATCCCCAGAGTTAGAATAATATTTGCTACCCGGTTATCACTCTTTCTCCCTATTCGAGTCTTAACTCAATCAATCAATATACTCGAAGCTAGATTATTTAAAGACTTGGCTTCAGGACCTGACCTATCTGGAAACAGAAAATATCTTGTGTCCCTTGAAGTGACTAGCACTTAAACGCAAACACACTCAGATATTCAAGACCTTTCCCTGCCCGTTCTCTTAAATTCACACACACACACATATACATACACACACACGCACAAACACTACACTCTTTCACCCTTCCACTTAATGATGTCATCATGTTTACTGATGTTTTTTTTTAAATTATGCTTGTCCAACAGTTTTATGAATTTATGATTGTTATTATTGTTTTTACATTATCTTTATTTCTGAATAACTTATAATTACTATTGAGTCATAATGAATTCTTACTTGTGTCTTGCTGTGCTGTGCCACACTGAACATTCGATTACTCAATCTGCCTTTACTGCTTATATTGTGCCACCAAGATACAGGCTGTGCCTAGTTTGGGGCCCACGGCTACTTCTACTTTTGAATTCTTTTAACTCTGCTCATTGTATTTGGTTTTACTATGTCTGGACCGAGATCGGTCGATAGTTATTCACACTGCCTCTGTCACCTGCTTTAAAGATTGGATGAACGATGGCTTTTTTGAGTCTTAGGGAAAGAGCCAGTGGATATAGCGAGATTGCAAATGTGCGTTATGGCAGGAACTAGTTTGTGACTGGCAGAATTGATCAATTTGGGAGAGATATCATCCCAACCAGAGGCACTATGTACGCGAAGGTCTTTAATGATGGCCTCGACCTGTTCCTCGTCTGTCTCCAGTAGGACAATTGAGTTAAGCATCGAGACTGGGCCCCCGCCCAGTCTCGATGCTTAACTCAATTGTCCTAGGAGTACATTGGGCGTTACTTAAGTTTTGCGGGATGTTATTAGCTAAGTTTCTGCCAACATCAGCAAAGAACCTATTCACCGCGTTGACCGACACGTTTGGGTCTGTCTATTTTAAAGAGATCAATCGGAGCTAAAGTTTTTTTTTGTGTCAAGTACATTTCGGATGCCCGCCACATCTTTTTAGGGTTATTTTTGGCCTCAGAATAAGCATTTTGTTCGTACGCAATTTTAAGTTGTTAAAGCAGATTGTTACAAAAATTCCGGTAGCGCAAGTATGTTAGTTTAAAAATCGCGTTTTGAGGTTCTTTATTACATTTTTTGTGCATGTTATCGCGATTGCGTATACATCTGAGCAGACCGAGCGTTATCCAGGATTTCATAATTTTATGTTTACTGGGGATTGGTCTAAAGATAGTGTTCCTTATTAATATGGGTGTTTAAAAAATATTGTTATTACAGCTTATCATTTTTAAACGATTGAAAAACGAATGCATCGGCAATTTAATTACGACTTTTCTTGTAAGTTTAATATTTCTAGGTCACCTCTACTTTTTTTTTGTGCGCCATTTCTAAATGACAAAACATGAAGTTTCTTTTCATTTAGTTTCGATGCCACCTAGCATCTAGGCCGACTCCTAGATGGCGTTGTCTCTGGCAATTAGTGAGCCGCTGATACTGCCATCTGTTGAAAAAAGGGAGGAAGGAAAATAGCCAGCTCAATAGCCAGACTTAAGGAGGTGTCATTTCTTTGTATGGGATTGGACATCTTTACGTAGTATTATATTATCTGTGCCATTACTTAAAATTATCCTTCGCTGTAGCTGCCAACCTATTTCTGATAGCGGATTTAATTATTTTTTAATCCCAAATCCAGATTAACTTGTCGCCACGCTAAATACATCCCGTTAGTAATTATACTACGACTTCACGTTCCCATGACTGTAATGTTCCCTGATAATGCCAAAAGAATACGCGCACAAGTGAGCGAAGCCGCGGGCACTGTTAGTTAAGAATATGCATATATTCTTAACATTGAACTTGGCTGCCATTTTCATATATATGTTGTTGATGGAATTGCTTTTACCGTTGTATGTATTACATAGCGTGTTGTTGTTTGCGTTGAAACATCACGCACACAGAAGTATGTGCGGAACTGTACCCAAGCATACGATGCTATGACGCTGCTGGACTTACGGACTTCACTGTACACATTCAATTAAAAGGAACAATTATAGTACCCCAGGTTACTTTTTGTTTCTGACGGGGACCAGTCCTTGCGCAAGAATATTATATTACAAGGATTCACACACAAAACTCGGCAACAATCTCGAGAGGTTCATCAAAACTCCCGGCGCCGCCGCCAGGCCGGCTAGACCCGAAACCTACACAAATCTCGACAGCTGAAATAACATAACGGAGAAGGTTTCCGCAAACTACACAAGTTAGTACAGCCGAGCCGACATAATAGCACAGTATCCACAGCGAGGCTTGCTGCTGACCACTCGCATGCAAACTAGTTGACACAACGTTTTTAATCAAAGTTCGAGCACAAGGCTTTGATAGTCTCGTTGTGGATACATTGTTGCGCTGCGGTCGGCGCCCGCTTTGTGCCGCAACTTATTGCGCCATCTCTCCCTGCGTCACGAGACACGCCGCGCGCCGACGGCGCCGGGGGAGTCTGCTCAGTGATCAGTTTCATTGAAACACTGAGTATAATTATTTGCAAGTAATATGCCAATATAAAAAGTTCGTGTTGAAAAACGCCATATATATTATATTATTATTTACTTTATTTATTTCCTTTACATATTGCTTACCTTTTTAAATATCTACACTAATATTATAAAGAGGAAAACTTTGTTTGTATGTTTGTTTGTTTGTACTGAATAGGCTCAAAAACTACTGGACCGATTTTAAAAATTCTTTCACCATTCGAAAGCTACATTATCCATGAGTAACATAGGCTATATTTTATTTTGGAAAAAAATAGGGTTCCGTAAGATATTTGGGTTTTTCGGACACAAGGTGTAAAAAATCAACCAGAAAAGTTACTTATTTTGCGTACGCTGCCTAAACTATAAAAGATAGAACCATAAAATGTTCTAATTAATTGTAGATCTTATAAATATCTACAAAAAAGTCCGCGACACACTATATCCATCTATGTCGAGTGAGGCACAGCAACCATTTTTTTATTTAAAAATCTTGAATTTTTTTTTGGACTACATTTAAACGCGTTTATTTTACTCATGCTATTAATCCTTATCAAAATAAATGATTTCATCACTAAGAACAGTTTATGGAGATAATATTTGGTCTTTGAATGATTAAAATTGGACGTTTGGTTTTGAAGTTATGGCGAAATTAAAATATTACGATTTCTGCTGCACGGCCCGTTGCGAAGTGGGCGTCACCAAGGCGGGGGTGCGCGTGCGGGAGGGGAGTTTAGATCTGTGTGTTAGTGTCTGTGAATTGACCTGGGAATCATTTTGCTGACCGTGTCTTTCCTGGGTAGGCTTTTTGCAGCGGTAACCGACATCCACGCGGGCGGAGCCGCGGGCGACCGCTAGTTTCTTAATAAAAATACAAAAAAAATAACATTTAAAAATATAAAAAATAGTAGCCCACCCGTATTGAGAACAAGGTCCAAGCTACCGGCGGTCTGGGCTCCAGAGAGAGGAACCTCCTAACAATACGAGCCGTTTCCATGAGAACCGCTTTCTGAATCAAGCCTTTGAATCAAATGCCTAACGAGAGCCTGGTATTGGTCGAGGCTCTTGGCAATTAAGCCATTGGCTGAAACGACTATCGGCACAATGATCGCTGATGATTATATAGTAATATGCCAGTGAACGGCCCGTGCAGTAGAAGTTGCCAAACAACTCCATATTCACGTGAGTGACGGACGTGTGTCGGACGTGCGATATACGTGCGTCGCCGCGACGACGCTCGCTCCACATTCATACTCAAATCTTCCTTCACAACTTTTTCCTCATTCCTCGGCATTATATGTGAACCCCCTGTGACTGGGACTGTAGCTTAGTTTATTTTTTGTGTTTTGACATTCAAAAGTGCCTGTAATGGTTTAATTGAAATAAATGCTTTGAGTTTGAGTTTGAGTTTGAGTTTGAACCGATTACCACACAACTTTTCAGACACCGGCGCCACTTTCAGACTTCCTCTAATGTACTCATTTCTTATTTTATCCATTCGTGCAACTTCACACCTCCCCCTAAGCATTCTCATCTCAGCCACATGCGAATGGCCTTTCATTCATCCCGTTTAAGGCCCAGCATTCTGATCCATACAAGACAGCAGGTCTAACCATCCCTTCAAAAAAAAAATCTTTCCCTCAATCTTCCTCTTCTCGGTGATTGAACATGATTCGGTTTTAGTTCTGCTAATTTTGAACCAGCATTTTCCACCTTATGTTACTAATTCTCCAATCTGCTTTTAGTCGAGTGCAATTAACCGAAAACTACTGAAGAGGTGGAACGAAGTTTATAGTGGTCGGATTTTCATGAGACTTTGTCGAGTTTCTAGAGGTGTGGAGAAGAAAGTTTTTTTTCTTTTTTTGCGTTTATGAATAACTTCAAATTCGACGACTTTATATTGTGGCGTAATAGTGTGACCGGTAAATTTGGTTTGGTTTTAATTGTTTATTTGTTCATTGTTGTCGATGAAATGCTTTTTCAATTATTTTTAAAATACCAGATTTTAAGATTAAGACTTCGTTTGTAATTCGTCACTGCTACTTTTTCACGGATAACTGGACCTAAAACATTTCAAGAAAACCATATTCATGAGTGTAGTGATTAAAAATTAATTCGCAAATATCAGAAAATCCTCTGTGTAATGAAGGCATTTTTTTTAATGTTTGTATGAAACTCAATGTACAAATTATTGATCAAATACTCATTTAAATAGCTATCTAATGAGACATAAGAGCTATAAAAATATGTATTTAAGAATACTTGTTAAATATTAGTAATTGTTGAAAAAGTAAAACATTACAAAAGGAATCCATTGCTAAGAATATGGAGCGGTATCGGTATCAGTATTGGTATCAAATGGTATCAAATTACAACTAATCTTAGATAGAAAGTGTGAGTAATGGTTCCGTCATAATTACGATTATTTTTGTAAATTTACCAGCGGCCCCCCATTCCACCTTTGTCAGCAATAATCAACGTTTATCGAGTACTTACCTCGGAATATTTTTTTTAGTTTTTGTTTTCTGCGAATAGCTAGCACAATAAGAATTTTTCAAGATAATTTTTACGTCGGCCGTCCTAAAAAATTCGGAGAAAAATGGCCATATTTAACCTTTACATAGAAGATTTCCCGATTTATATTATGCAAATGAATTTTAATCACTTTACTCATAAATGTGATTTTTAAAATTTTTAAGCCCAGTTATCCCTGAAAAATTATCAGTAACCAATGGCAATAGAAATCTTAGTCTAAAATTTCGGTATTTTAGAACTAATTTTCAAAAAATACTTGAATTAAACATTTCATCGACAACAATGAACAAATAAATAGATCAAATTGACATTTAATGGATGCACACCGATATTTTTTTTAACTTTCTCCTGCACACATCAAAGAACTCAACAAAAAAAAATCCCACGAAAATCCGACCACTATAAACTTCGTTCCACCTTTTTGTTCAATTGTTTTCCTTTTTGTTTCTGTTATGGATTGCAATTGTGACTGCCTGACACGTATTCCTAATTATTGGGCGAATATCTTAGTCCATATTTATTTCAACATCATCGCACGGTATCGGGACACTTACAAACACATTAAACCTTTATTTTATGGCCTGACAAGTTACCGTAATTAATAACAAAACGTTCCGTCCCTTCTTAGAATTGTAAAATAATATTAGCCCACTTGTAAATGCATAAATACTCTATTTAATGGGAAGCGACAGGCCAAAATTAATATTTCAATGAATTCTTGGGAAACGATATAGATATTCGATTTTTAAGAGCATTCCACAATGCTGGCGCTTCATCTGGCTGCCGCATGTTGGGTTTACCCAAGCGAAACTTTAAAAACACGCACAAAAACTGCAATAAAAAGGGACACGGCGAAAGTGTAGGAGGCCGCTTGGCCCGTGGTATTTTTTAGAAGGTTTCGGGATAAAGAAAGAGAACTCGAGGCAGTTGGGCTTACACCGCTATAGGGTTCGGACGAAATAAGATAGTGTAGTTAAGTTAGGAGACTCGGCGGATAGCGAGAGGCTATGTCAAAGTGGGTTATCGCAATAGTGCGATAGTGATTGAATAAGTTAAATATAGTCGGGTTAAAAGCCTTGTTTAGACAAATCTAGTATGTGTGTGTGTTTGTTGGTGAACGGCTGGGTGAGTCCTTTATTACAATAATTATCCTAGGCTGATGGTTTTATCAAAGTTCTTATACTAATCAGACAGAAACGTGTTGCTGGGGAGTTTGTTACGCCACTTCTTCTCCCCAGCTCCAACACTAGGAAGTGGTGAAGGATGGGCGCTTTTGGGGCTGTCTATAGGGTTTCAATAGAGTTGATCTCCAACTCTATTGAAAAATGATTCTTGAGTTCTGATTATCAACTCTAATCTCTGGTAATTCTTGAATTATGTATTCATTAGCTCTAACTAACAATCCAGCCATTGCTTTTTGAGTTTTGATTATCAACCTTATTATGACCAACCATATAGCGATTCTAGAATAATCTATTCTGTATATTTTACAAATGATTCGGTCAGGCTGACATGAACACGTGTCTTGCATATGCGATAGTTGTACGAAAAGTGCACTTTCCATGGGGAGGGATTGGAATGGTTTGATACCACATCTATTTTATAACCAGTCTAAGGACTGTTAGGGACCATGTCTATTGATTAGCATGATGATAGACTTTCTGCCGCTGAAAAGCCGCCTTGTCACGTACACCAGTTCGAAAGAGCTGCTAGGGACAGTGTTCACTAGGAGCATGATGTCGATGCACTTATGGAAGTGTATCTTTGAGTGCTTCAGGTGCAGATGCAAGGTATTGTGTGAGTCACGATTGACCTATTACCTATTACGTTAGCGTAAGGGTTACTTACGAGAATTATATTGGTTGCAATATAAATTACTCATAAATTACTTGTTCCCTTGAAATCGTGCTGTGAAACTATCTGTAGGTACTCTTACCAATAAACTTTCGTCTTTCTTGTACTCGTTATAGTATGGTCACCGTTGTAGTTGTTCGCGAACAGTTAGCGAGTAGTTCGCATGCAAGTTATAATATCCTCTCGCAAACACTTAACAGTCGAATGTGCCCCCCCATAGCTATTCTAGGCGAGCAGCCTGCACGGTTCGTACGCGCGTACAGCCTTAAAGGCTGGTCCACACCTGCGCACGTGTACGGAAATTGATGTATGGACACGTCGCCATTTCACCCGCGCAGAGCGGGGAGTAGAACTTTAAGTGAATTCCAAGAAGTCAAATGTGTGTCGAAAACTCACGTAACAAGAGAGATCACGTGAATGAATGACAGCGATAGTTAACACAGTGCGTACACTCCTTGTGAATATCCTCTCTCTCGGACGAGATCAGTTGGCGCTGTTTGTGCGTGACGAGATTCGACTGGATGCTCCAAACCCGGCGCTATAAGAAAAGAACAATTTGAGTGTTTCTGTCAGGACGATTACATCGAATAAAGAGAGCTCTAATCGATCCAACACCCACTGCAGTGGGTGAAAGTTAAGTGGGTAAAAAATAAGTGTGTAAAAGTAAACTAAAAACTTATTAACAAACAAACAAGTTACTACTTATTAACAAATCGTTCTGTCTAGTGTCATACGCCCGCTTGTCAGGTATCGTGTGTCAAAATAGAAAATGTTCGGGATCAAAATTTTTGTATGAAAATATTTCCAATATCCGCTCTACGAGTATTAGTCTTTTAAATCTGTTTGTTTTAAATAGTTTTTTTTTTTATATTTCCAAACAAAAGATTTAATTTCTTGATCGTTTACTTTTATTTGGTTGATTGAACTAGTTCCTGCTCACTGAGCCAGGTGCTTTGTTTTATGCATTAGTTAAAACCATTACGTCCTTGCAGAGCGTGACAAAGAAAGTAAACACACGTCTACACGGAAAACATTCGCATCTCTCCTTCGGGAATAGTCGATCAACATACTTACTGTGATCTTTTAGATTTAAAATAGTTTTTCAAGTTTGACGGGTAAGAAAAGGTTGTGTCGCCGTCATAAATATGTGGATAAAAGAATATGTTGAGATGGATAGAACTCTAGTATTTTAATATGCCGTGCAAAGTTTTCCAATATTAAATAAGTTGAAGCCAGCACGCGAAAGGTTGCGCGTAGGTATTACCGAGCATAAATATTTAATCAAAGTCACAGAAGTTTGTTCCGCTTCACAACAAAGCACAGAAATGTATATAAAATAATGTTTTCCTGTACCACCGTACGGGAAAACATTGCGACGGCGGTGTTTCACAACTATGCCATTAGCGACAAATGTCAATAATAACAGACCTCCTGACCGTTTTCGGTCACCGCGGCCCGCCTTAGCGGAGATTAGCCATCGGCGCGGGTGATATTATGGTGCAGAAGTGTGCACGCAGACACAGGTGCACTCTCTGTTCTTTTACTCTCATATTCTGATGGGACGGCAATACGACACGACCGGAGAGAGATCAGGCGCAGGACCAACTGCTTAATGTGCTTTCCGAGGCAGGGAGGTATCATAATGCCAACTTTCAAACTCCGGGCTACTACTGAGAAAGTAATGGAAAAAATATTAATCCCATCGAAAACATAAATGTGAAAATGGCAGCCAAGTTTAACATTATTATTAAGAACTAGCTGACCCACGCAACTTCGTCTGCGTTACATTTTTGATTAATGCTGCACTCCTATTGGTCCTTCCTCGATAAATGGGCTATCCAACGCTTAAATAATATTTTAATTCGAACCAGTAGTCCCTGAGATTAGCGCGTCCAACCAAACAAACTCTTCACCTTTATAATATTAGTAAGTATATACGTAGATATGAAACCAAATACTTTTAAAACAACTATTTAACTATTTACCCGACTGCGCCAGAAGGAGGGTTATGTTTTTCGAGAGTATGTATGTATATATGTATATAAGTACGTATGCATGTATGTATATATAATTATTTGGCACGCTCTGCGGCCTGAACGGCTCGATGGATTTTAGCTTGAGAGGTGAGTTCGATTTGTATTTACTGTGAGAGTGACACTGGGTATATCAAAATAAAACAAAAACAAAATGGCGGATTTTTGGCGCCAAATTCAAATGTTTGGCACGCTCTGCAGCCTGAACGGCTCTATGGATTTTAGCTTCAAAGGTGTCGTTAGATTCGTATTAATTGTGAAAGTGACACCGGGTATGAATTTTGAATCAGAAAACAACATAAGCTGGGAGTACCTCCACGCGGTGCAGGTGGTAAAAATTTGTTTGGCTAATCGTCTTTGAAATCTTTCACATTTGTAAACTAAAAAGCCGGAAATAAAAAAAAGTAATTAAAAAAACCAAAAAACCCGACTGCGGTAAAAAACTTAAGTTAAAAAAACACTAAAAAGCTATGAACAAGCACATTTTAAATTTAAAAAAGTTGGAAGCAGGCGGGACCCATTTGAGTTTGAAAATATAAAAATACAAAACAAAAAAAAAATATATATAACAAACTCTTCAGCTTTATAATATTAGTATAGATATAAAACCAAATACTTTTACAACAAAAATTTAACTTTTTTAGACCACAGTTTTAGACCAGCATATACAGTATGTAACAAAAACCTTGTTGTTCCTTCTACCTACGTTTTAAGAATCGGTAATAAAGCAAATCATTTATAAAAACTGTTCAACAAAAATAATGAAAATAAATATTTAATTATTAATGTTTGTAAAGTTTTACCGATTTCTTACCTCTGCAATTCTGCTGCATGAAGCGATGACGCGAAACCAGAAAGAGATAGAACGTTCCCGCCACCACAGTATAAACCATGCCGCCACTTTCTTTGATCGATGCCGCCCACTGCGCGTGCCGCTACCCATTTTTTTCTACACAAGTTCGTGACCTTTTCAGCTGTTGTTTATCACTTTAACGATTGAATGTTAAGAATGTTTGAAAATGTTGGTTTACACGGTATTTTTATTCACAATTGATAATTGTTTAAACTAGATTTAACACTTCACTACGTAAAAAAAAAACAAAGTCTGTCTATCTGAACACGATAACCTCACACTACCGAACGAAAGTGCGGTATTAGTTTTGATTAATTTATTAAGATGTCTACTTGACGGCCACGGAGATGCTGTTCAATATGACCACCTTGTACCTCTACACATTTGTTGCAACGCCTAATCATGTTCTCACGTACGCTTCGCAGAACGGAGGTATCGGACTTGATATGGTCCGATAAAGTCCAAGACTTGATCCTCGATTTCACTGTCTCGAGTCCTAGGTCTGCCTGCGTCAGCTCGTTGTTGGTCTCGTCCGTGCACACTGCCGGTATTGTACGTACGTATGTGCAAACGTTGGAATGCCTTCGCCGACGGTAATGGTAGACTATACTCTATGTGGTAGACTCGCGAAACGTTCTTGGTAGAGTCTGCGTTCTTCTGCATAATTGCAGTCACATTTCCCAAGACACATCAACATATTAAAATATTCTACGTTAGAATACGATACGTAAACAAAACACAAGTCACTCACTACGTAGGTCAACAATAACATCCGTTCGGAAGAAAGTTGCGCGGGAGACTAAGGAAGTGATTCGCAGAGCGACGGGTGGCGGGGTAAAGGGGTAGGTAGGCACGCGGTACCGAACCCGGGGCACGAGCGCCGCGGTAGTCTGGCGGCATCTTCTGTCGCGTCAAAGAAAGCCGCCTAGCTCGTAGGCTATTTAGCGAAATAAAGATGTACTTGTAAAATCAGATGCTCTAAACATTTTTTTGGATGTGTCGATTTTAATAGTTATTTCATTTTGACCTCTCAAATGGCCAATACTTATTTTTTTTTTAAATTATAACTTCATCAATGTTGTGCTTGTAGGTAAATGTATACGTCCCTAAAAGGAACAACAGGGTTTTTGTTACTTACTGTATATGTATACCAATATATACCAAATATGAAACCAAATACTTTTACAACACAAAACGAAAGACACCTAACAACCGACATCGATGCAGTTTACCCGGCGTGGGTCGTTCTTTCACGGAAAATCTTAACACCGCGATTCAGAAATTGGCGACAAATGAACAACACCATCTATTGAGCACGGAGTTAAACTGCCAAAATTCAATGCATGGAATGCGATCGAAGAGTCACTCTATATTATGTTGATTTTCAAAGCAGCGCCATATAGAGTAAGTACCTTTTGCTATCATAACTTTTTGAGAAACTCGGGCTTTCGATTTAAAAATGATCTTGTGAGCACATTTATTCATAAGTACCATTTTGGTTCAATAGATGTCGTTGCATGTATCTTAAGTAATGATGATGATTGCTTCTTGAACACTTTAAATTCATATATCTTTTGATCAAGAGCACGGATTGCAATTAAACAAAAACTAAAAGCTACTCTAAGTTACGCACAATACTTATGCATTAAAACTAACCATATTGGTTTTGTAATTTTCACGTTTTTCTTAAACAAACAAACATAGCCGAAGACTCACAGACTGCAGACATACAGACAAACTGACAAAAAATCTAAAAATAGTAGAAAGTTCTGTTTGTTATCCTTTAACCCCCCTACTATTTTTTTCTAAATATTTTCAATGTACAGAAACGCCACGGTAGACGTGGCGTTTTATTATGTATAGAATAGAAATAGATAGAATAGAAGATATGCGTCGTTGTTGACGTCTCCGACAAAATAATCGAGATCTAAATGAGTGCCTAGTTCTGTAGATAATCCTGAGATTTATTTACAAGAACATACAACATCTGTAAAATTGTAACAGGCCGATGTCTGAACATTGTAAACATTGAAAAAAAAATTGTGGGGTCTTTATTAGAGCAACAGAAGCCAAAACAACAGTTTTTAGAATTTTTGTCAGTCTGTGTCATGTTTGTACGCGCATCGCGCAAAAACTACTGCATGCATTTAAACGCAGTTTTCACCGCTCTACTGCTAGATGCCTAACTTAAAATGTAGGCTACATTTTATCACAGAAATGACTTTTTTTTTATTCTAAGTACCACACGTACGAAGTCCCAAAGGCTAGTTAGTTCTAAAATAAATTTAAAACACAATTTCTTTTTTTTCTGATACAACAATGTTATCTTTTTAAAAATATAACTTCATTTTTAACCAACTTCAAAAAAGGAGGAGGTTCTCAATTCGTTTGTATATGTATAATTTTTTTTTTTGTGTTTGTTACCTAATTTCTTCGTCATTTATGGACCGATTTGAAAAATTCTTCTTTTATCGAAGAATTTTTCACTGAACCGATTTTAATGAAATTTCTATGGGACCAATCGGGGATTGATCCCATAGAAATTTCATTAAAATTGGTTCAGTAGTTTGGTTTTTCAATCAAAATAACTAGAAAAAATATATTATCATTCAAGTAAAAGTAGTAAGAGATATGTAAGTGCTGTGCACATCTTTAAGTGACAAATTCACTCTAGGTTTTAAGTTCATTCGTTACAGTACCCCAAAAATGTATTAGTGAATAAGTCGTTGGAGTGCCATAATTAAATAAATAAAAGAAATTGCGAAATTGATACTTCACAAGGATTTATGTGTGATAACTAAAAAGAGTAAAATAAAGACTTTTTTACAAAAAAAAATAACCGACTTCCAAAAACAACATCGTCCATCGATATACAGCTTGAAGAGCGTTGCGCGAGCGTCATAGTTCTCGAGTTCGACCCCAAGACAAAAACCTCTGATTTTTTGGATTCATGTGTTGTATTGAAAAAATCGTGTAGAAACCAAACCAGCATGCCTGCGAGATTTTGCTCAACGGCATGTCAAGCCAAGTCAGAGGCTCATGGATGGCATAAAAACTTGAACTAACAAAAATATTGTGAAAACTAGCCAAGTCAAATCTTGAGCTTCAATATATCCTAAGATAGTTATCTGCTTTGTGTAAATAATTTGACTGTTCAAATTTAAGAAGTTATATTTTTAAATAGCTCACATTGTTGTAGCAAAAAACAAGAAATTGTGTTTTAAATTTATTTTAGAACTAGCTGTCCCGGCGAACTTCGTACCGCCTAACAGTCAATGAATCCTACCCCACCTACCCTACCTACTCTACCCACCCTACCTACCCACCTAGCCTACTCTCCTAGTACCTACCACCTACCTACCACCTACCTACCACCTACCTACCACCTACCTACCACCTACCTACCACCTACCTACCACCTACCTACCACCTACCTACCACCTACCTACCACCTACCTACCACCTACCTACCACCTACCTACCACCTACCTACCACCTACCTACCACCTACCTACCACCTACCTACCACCTACCTACCACCTACCTACCACCTACCTACCACCTACCTACCACCTACCTACCACCTACCTACCACCTACCTACCACCTACCTACCACCTACCTACCACCTACCTACCACCTACCTACCACCTACCTACCACCTACCTACCACCTACCTACCACCTACCTACCACCTACCTACCACCTACCTACCACCTACCTACCACCTACCTACCACCTACCTACCACCTACCTACCACCTACCTACCACCTACCTACCACCTACCTACCACCTACCTACCACCTACCTACCACCTACCTACCACCTACCTACCACCTACCTACCACCTACCTACCACCTACCTACCACCTACCTACCACCTACCTACCACCTACCTACCTCCTACCTACCTACCACCTACCTACCACCTATCTACCGACAATTTACGCTTTCGCGACATAGACAATAGTTTATTAACCTTTCTATTAGATCAAAATAAAATAAGTTTCTGAACGCACGCATAAATATTTGTCAATCATTTGTCACTACTGACAGTATTTGACAGGATGGACATCAAATGTTTGACAGGTACGAAACCAAGGAACATTTTGGGAAAATGATTTATCTTTCGTAATTTTTTATTCGTCGATTTTTCATTGTTTTTAAGATTTATTCTGCTATTCTAGGCAGAGACAAA
Source organism: Standfussiana lucernea (assembly GCA_964057025.1). Taxonomy (NCBI): domain Eukaryota; kingdom Metazoa; phylum Arthropoda; class Insecta; order Lepidoptera; family Noctuidae; genus Standfussiana; species Standfussiana lucernea. Next base: position 15,579,596 of record OZ059805.1, read on the forward strand.
TACAACAAATCAATAACCATGAAAATTGGTCCAGCAGATCTAGAGTTATAAGTGTTGTAACAAACCCGACTTTGTTTTATATATATAGATGTTGTATGATCTTGTATATAAATCTCAGGATTATCTACAGAACTTGGCACCCATTTAGATCTCAACTCTTTTGTCGGAGAAGTCAACAACGACGTATGTTCTTAATAATAATATTGAACTTGGCTGCCATTTTCACATTTATGTTTTTGATAGGATATCATTACTTTTTGTAAAAAATATGTTATTCTTCGTTCGGAGGAGATCTGTATTTTTTTTCCCTGTGTGTATATTTTTCTTTGTTGTGCTTTTTTCTACATGTTCTTGAATGTTAGATATCGCATTGCCCATTCATTATCTGCAACTTTTGTATAGGTTTTCTGTTTATGCTTAAAGGAGAATGTTCAAGTAACTATAGAACTTAGTATCGGTATGAAACCTACTGTGACACAAATATTTATGACTTAATTTAAAGCTTAATTTTAGGCCTTTCAAAGGTAATTCACCATTTTATTGTAATTCTCTGCATTACACAATAATTAGGTATCGAAGTCTAGGTCTACAGTCAAATCTCTAAGCGACTTCTAGGTAAAGTTCCATATTACCTCCGTAAACATGACTTACCAATGTTGGAGAAATCCAAGAAGCCAGAGCAAGAGTATTGTACATATTTTCATTAACCTCCCTTAACGACTGCCACCGCAACCGAAGGTGAATTGGACAGTTAATACGGCAACGAACTGAGTCCTCCAAAGTGAACTACTTTACACTGCAAATATTATTATTACTCATGAAAACTAAATTATTTAAAACATTAAATAGACACTTAAGAATACAATCAATAAGCAGTGGAGAATATACAATGGCGCCTAATATTGGCCCATGTACAGTCGCATAAAAAGCGCAATGGATTTTTCAACTAGGCTATTAGCTTCTGCCCGCGGACTCGCCTGCACCCAATTTATTTGAATGAATGAATGATACATTTATTTGCAAGAATATAGGTAGCTAAGATAAGTTCTTAAGATCTATGGGTTTCACTATATGTATACATATATTTGGATACTAGTTTGTGTATGTCTTTGTGCAAAGCGTCAAAACTGGTTAGTGTTTTCTTATAAACCCCATGGTTTATACTTAGTTGGGATTGCAATAATTAAGACAAGCAAAACTGATAAAGTGAATCAGAATATAGGCACATTTTTATTTGCAGTAAGCTTTGCACAATTTTGGGCTTGACTTATTACAAATAATTTATCTGACTATACAAAAATATAAACATAGTTGATTCAATTCAACCAAGTTCTAAAATAATGGGCCATTTATCTACAAAAACTACATTCAACTTCAATTATGTTAACACTACGTACGAGACTGTACTTAAAAAAAAACGAATGAGACGTGCTTATACGCTAGAAAGAGAATGCCGTTCGGTCGCCTGCAAGATCCGCACGCATATTTCATTTTGCACGCATTTTTTTTTCTCTTTGGCACGCATTTGTTCATAATACAAATCCAAACAGACAAGGGTCTCGAATACATTCTGCCTTTCCTAAAACAAAAAGTTTTGCCCAGGTAGGTACTTTGACCGCGTTAACATAATGTTATAATTAGAGATCGGATATTCGGATGCACATTAACCTAAAGTACGTTTTTTCCCGGCAAAGGGTAGAAAAGTATGGAAGCGACTTCTTTAAATGTCAATTTTTATCTCGGGATCGCGAAATTTCATAATTTTTTAGTGTGTATAAAAGTAGTACCTACTCAAATATCGATTAGGACAAAATGGTAAATAAGTATGACTGGGCATAATTGGTTTGAATTAAGAAACTAAAATGAAAAAGTAAATTCATTTAAATAAACTGGGACTTTTCACGTTGACGCGCGCTCCGTCCTAATCAACACTCAAACTATGCATCCGGATATCCGACCTCTAGTTATAATGATCAGGAGTAATTCATGTCTGTTTTTGATAATTATTATTCAACTATAATTTCATTATTTTGATGCGCAATTTAATTATTTTGCGTAGGTCAACACGAAGGTTTCTTGTTGCCATGGACTCAGTACTTATTTCTTCCATGCATGGAAATGATATGACATTTTTTGAGTGAATAAGAAAACTGAAATGATAATACGAAATCGAAATAAATACCAATGTTTTTATTTGATTTTTTATGCGGAGAATTTAAGGTGTCTTATTACTTACTAGATTAAATCATTATATTAATTAAAAAAAGTAATTAAAAAAACTAAAAAACCCAACTGCGGTAAAAAAGTGAAGTTTTTTTATTACTTTTTTATTTCCACCTTTTTAGTTTACAAATGGGGCATTTCACGTGAAACGGACAGCGAAAAAAATATTGGGTATATTTGTACTTCCTGGAGGATATGAACGCACACACGTAATATTTTTTCATTTGAGTTTTTTTTTTGTTAATTATGATATGGGGTTCTATAGAATGAGGGATTTTCTTTTTAAACTCTTCTCTAGTCGCTGGATAGATGGCGCTGAACTTGGTAAGTTACTGCAAGGAACGGAACGTCACATCATTTCACTTGGTTGTAATTTTAATTATTAAACGAAAGTGTCAGTCAACGAACGTATATTGTGTCGTGACGCAATGTTTTTTTTTTCAAGCGTTTTGGCTTTGGGACCTAGTAACGTAGTCAGTTCAACGCCATCTACAGAGTTCTTGGAAACTATGTTTTTTTTTAAATACTCAAAAAGAAAACCTCTCATTCACCTGATTGACGGAAGGCTTTCTCAGAAACAGAAAAGAAAATAAAATGAAAATGGTCGAAGTTATTAAAAAAATATATTTGAATTAGGTATTTACTTCCGGTTTAAAGCTAGAAGAAAAAAACAAATTTTAAATCTGATTTAAAAACCAAAAAGAACATTAAGTTTTCTATACAAAACACTAAAATTACTATTTTATTATAATTTACTTAAATATGAAAATACAGTTTACACAAATAGTAATAAAAGTAGTAGTAGTTAATAGTTTAGTTGGCGAATACAAAGTTTCGTGTCAGTGCTTTAAACCATTGAGGAGTTACCTCTTAAAAAGACGATCCTGGTTGTAGGATGAAGTAATGTCCGTCATAATTAAATGTATTGTTACCAGAACCCAACGTGTATGCAAAAATTTCAGCCCAATCGGTTGGGGGGTACTGGTTTGAAATTCAGTTGCATTGATCAGTAGATACTAACTAACAAACAAACTAACTATTAACAAAGCAAGTTAAATAAATATAAAAGCTTGTGAAAACTAAACCAAATCAATAGCATTTTTTGCCTAATCTGGGAATCGAACCCCGGACTCCACGCTCAGCGCGCTAGCGACCACGACACGCGCTAGCCAATGTTTAGAGAAAGAATAGAAAAGCGGTCTAACATCATTGTCCTAACATTATACTTCGTCAATATTCGTTAGAGTTAGTAATAACCTAGGACCTAGTGATTCCTCCCACAATCGCGAAAACACACATCGATAAGATTCAAGCGTAACATGAGCCGTTATGTCATTTCAAGTTTTGGCTCACGATGTTTATTTTGTCGAACACGAACACGGGCCACCGGCATCATGTCGGCAAGGTGACAACTGTGACGTGGTTAACGCTCGCAATCACAGTTCAGCACATAAGTAGATAAACGGAACAGAGATAAAGCTTCATACCACTGCGCGAATCGGTTGCACTACTACAAGCACGCGGGGCGTGTGTGCGTGACCACTGGCCGCTTGTCGCGTACGCGGCGAGACTGGAAAAAACCAGTTTACGCTGGCACAGCCAGTGGACAATCTAAGGGTCAGTACGACGCACGTTGTTTGTTTTGTTAGTTGCAAGTTTGAATATTTTAATTTAAAAACGTGGTACCTATTTTATTATTAATAATGGTTGTTTATTGTATTGTGTGTATGAATAATACTAGAAAAAATAAAAATATATCATACTTTTAATAAAACAAGGAGTAAAATAGTTAAGTAAATATTTCGTTTGTTTGCAACAATAATGACATAACTCGAAAAATAAGAAATACAGGACAGCTTTTTTGTAAGTTCTAAAAATATTTTCAGTATATCGCCAATATTTTTTTTTGCATAGAGAAACTTTTTATCAGATTAAAGTTTTATTTTACGTATTTCGTTACTTAATTTAATACTTGCTTTCCTTAATTTTATATTCAACTACAAACAACATCGAAAAATCTAAATTTTTGAGTTATGTCATCCTTCTCGCAAACCAGCGATTTGATTACCTATTATATGATTAAACGAACTTACCTTAAGTGAAGTTCTATCATAATTATACGAAGCTCCTTCTCCGAGACAGGTTAACGAGTAGTAGCGTGGGATTGCACCGCGCTGTCACAATTATTTCAACGCTAAAAAAAAAAAATTTAAAACAGTTCTCTCTGATCGGGCAACACTGTGATGTCATTTCGTTTAAAGCTATATAATAAACAACCCTATAGGGGGAAAACTTAAGGGATGGGTTGGGAGACCTGTCTCGGAGAAGGAGCTTCGTATAATTATGATAGAACTTCACTTAAGGTAAGTTCGTTTAATCATATAATTATACTTACTCCTTCTCCGAGACAGGTTAACGAGTAGATGTTTGAAGTCAGTCAGGGTTGTTTATGGGTAAGTAAATATCTAGTGAAATTAAAATAAGATATTTATTAAAATTACAACTGTTGTAACACTACAGTATCAACTACTTAGGTAATATAAAATTTATACAATTATGAGATCAACAAAATTAAGTTACATTATTTACGGTGTTACATATTACATCACTAAACACAGTTGGTTCTTGAATGATCGGCCTATTGTAATGTCTAGCAAAAGTGACAGAGTTTTTAGACCACCCAGCTGTTCTTTGTATTTGGTCTATACTGATTCCAGATCTTTTAGCAGCTGATGTAGAAGCATGCCTAGTGCTGTGTGCTGTGAAAATATTTACATCAATTCCAGACTCGTGTAGTGTTGTTTTTATCCAGCGGCTTATAGTTTGGGTTGAAGCAGAATGATGTGGCTTTTGAGGGTTATTATTAGCTTATCAGTGTCTGTTCTGAGAGGTTTAGTTCTATTGATATAACATTTTACAGCAGTAACTGGACAAATCTCAATTCTATTTTCAAAATTTTTAAGGTGTAATAGTGGCTGGAGGCTACCAGTTTTTGAGGTTTTTATTATGTCTGGAATGTATATCTGAATTCCATCATTTGTGACTTTAATATTTTTAATGTTAATTAAAGATAAAGTTTGTCTTTTGTATGGTTTGTGCAGCCCTAATTTTTTCAGCACATTCCATTCCAAACAGTGTTTCGTCAGGCGTTGTTGTTCTTACAGCATCCTGAACTACTTTGTTAACTCCAGCTAAAGCAAAGAACCTCCTTGATGAGGAGTCCTGATAGTATATATCAGCAGCTAACTTTGCCACATCACTCATTTCTTCTACTATCACTTTGCTATTAATATTTCCCATCAGTATTTTACTTAGGGATCTCCCTATGCAAGTCATGAGCTTGCCAGTAATGTTTTGCCTGTAACATATTCTTTTATCCCTTTTGAGGGTTACTTCTGAGAAAGATGCTGATATTTCAGCGTTCATCAAGGGAGCCACTGCCCTTGGGAAATTAACAGGTGTAGGATACTTCTTAATGATGATGTCTCTAGACTCTTTGCCGAGTCCCGTCTGCATTATCTTTGACCAACGTTGTGCTAGTTCTGGTCTTATAGCTTCTCCTAGCACTGTTGTATCTTCCCCTTCGGTCCCCAGGGCTTGTAGTAGCTCCTCAGGTACATTGTTCTCTGAAATGATGAACAAAAAGATATAGACGTGTCTATCCGCTTAGTGATAGCACTAAGTCAGTAGTTTTCCAGTGTGGAAATGAATTTTTTGGCATTGTCTACCCGCAGTGTGGCAGCGCTTGCCATAATAGATTATTTGAGATTTGAAACACTGTCCACCCGCGTGTATTGTGGTGGCGCTCAAGTGTTCAAAGATATCACTATTTAATTTTGGTTCATCCAGAAATATGAAGTAGAGACATTGTAGGCTTATATTGTTGAAACACAGGAGATATTAGAGCTTGCAAGCCTATAGATAATTAGATACACACAGTTATTGTGAGTAATTTCATAGTTTTACAGACCTGTGATAGGATCTTGATCCAAGTCATTAAGAGCAGGTATAATTGGCGAAGGTGGTGCCGGGGTTTCGGTTGATTGACGGCGGGTTGGCGAGCAACTCGGCGGTGATGAGACATCCGCTGGTATTTTCTTCAACTTCTTTTTTAACTTATCTATCTTTTTCTTTAAATATTCGGGATCTTTGTTCTTCCTTTTACCCATTTCTTGAAAATAAAAGCACTAAGTACCTCTATTTGTATCACTGTCGAAGTCGTTACCGGGTCGGTCGGAATGATTGGTTGAAAAAGGAATGTACTATTCCTAGAACCGCGATTAAAAACCGTTAACCGTTTTAAGGAAGGAAACTTGAACGAAGTTTTATTATAGTTAATGACAACCGGAAATAGTCGTTTAGTTGACTTAAAAAACAACAAAAAAATTGTTTTCCGTATTTTTAGGTTAGTTAGCTTTATCAGAATAATAATTCTTCGCAGAGTTCTTAAATAACTTAGGTCTTACCTTATTGATGCTTCTTTTTATTGATCCTTGATGTTTTTATTAATTACATACCTTTTTTCTTAGTAACCAATCTCAAATGTCAACAAGACTGACGCCGGTTTCTTGAGTTCACTGCACTTGATATTTCAATAAATAACGAGCTACTCACATCACATTTCATGAATATGATCATGGTAATCAATTTTAATATGACTTTAGACATTATTGTATAAGGAAATTTCATTTATTTTGTAATTTTGTTGAGAGAACGTAGTGACAGCGCTAGCACAAAAACACGTAATGACATCACAGTGTTGCCCGATCAGAGAGAACTGTTTTAAATTTTTTTTTTTTAGCTTTGAAATAATTGTGACAGCGCGGTGCAATCCCACGCTACTACTCGTTAACCTGTCTCGGAGAAGGAGTAAGTATAATTACTTTTTCAAGTAAGTAGTACCTTTATTATTGTATGATCCTTTTTTGAATAAGAAGAGAGTACTACACGGTGTGTTCCAACTAACCTTTTTATTGTTATTACAAGCTTTTACTAAACATTTTTAGTTATGTGAGTGTGGGTTGGTAAGTAGTAGGTATACAACGTGTAACGGAATAAACGCAAGACCTCAGACACCCCAATTAGAATATTAAATTATAGAACTAAAACAACATCTGTAATTTAATTTACTTAAAGAACACTCAGTTTGTTTAAATAAAATAGTTGTCCTGACTGAACTAAACCGTTCGAGCATACAACTATTATTGCTAGTTGCCTAACTAGTTAAATAATGATTCCATTTTTCCATCACAATTACACATGCTTTGGACTGACAGCTTCGAATGATTTGGTTTAATTACGGATACGGAAGTATTTTTAAATTGAGCAACTTTTCACCCCACTGCGATCTATCAGTACGGCAATACCTAAAGGCGCCCGCGTCTTTTCACCCGCCGCGCGCCGGGGTGCCGCCGCCTGCCGCTTTCGCGATATCACCACCTACCCTCTACTAAGTCGTGTTTACATTTTTATTAGGTACGTATAAAAAAAATATTCAAAGTCGGCGTGTTTAAAAGATTTGAATACCTTCATACCTGAGGTATTTACACTAAATATGACCATTGACCATTCTTGACCAAATTGACCATTCTCTGTTACTGTCCAAGTTAGAGTATAATGGTATACATGGCTCACTTTTAAACTGGTTTAAATCTTATTTATTCCATAGATCGCAAACTATTGTTGTCAATGGTTACGAATCCTATCCATATTATGCTGACTCAGGAGTTCCTCAGGGTTCTCACCTTGCACTGGTTTTGTTTTTACTGTTCATAAACGACATTACTGCCCAAATCCATCATTGTAAATTTCTAATGTTTGCCGACGATCTCAAAATTTATAAAATTATAACTTCAAATGAAGATGCTACTCTAATTCAGGAGGATTTGGATAGAATAGAGCACTGGTGCAATCTTAATCACATGAAACTTAATGTAAATAAATGTAACCATATACGATTCACGCGAAAAAAGCAATCTAATACTGTTTCATATAATATAAACGGAGCGTTATTAGAAACTGTAAATAAGGTTCGCGATCTTGGCATCACAATGGATAGTAAAGTCAACTTCATAAGCCATATTGATAACATCGTTACGAAATCGGCACGGCTGCTAGGATTTCTTAAGAGAAGCACCAAAAGGTTTTAAGCTGGTAAGAACAAAATTGTGTTATACAACGCCTTAGTCCGGAGCCATCTTGAGTTTGCCAGTGTAGTATGGAACCCGCACTACGCAGTACACTCACAAAGAGTAGAAAGCATCCAAAGGGCCTTCACAAAACACCTAGCATATACCTTCGGTGATGTATCTCCCCGGTGTCCATACGAACAACGTATTCAATATTACAAAATGATGACTCTGCGCGACCGTCGACTGGTACAAGATCTCATGTTCCTTTACAAATTAGTTAACAATAAATTAGATTGTGCTAAATTAATTGAACAAATTGGAATAAAAGTCCCACATAGAATACCAAGATATCCCATTACCCATTTATTCCACACTAAAGCTTCCAGCACAAATATAGGAGAAAACTCACCTCTCAATAGGCTCAGTAAAGAGATGAATTCTTATGTAAAATCAAATCCAGATTTTGACATATACCGTAACTCTATGAATATTTTTAAAACCCATATTTTAAATCATAAAGCTCCAAAATATTAGTAATTGTGTTAGTATGTATCACCATAGATTTACAACCTCTTCCTCTATAAATTTGTAATATTAGTCAAATTTTTGATCTCATGTATGTTTAATATTACATAATATATATATATGTTACAGTCAAAACTCATAACCGGTCAAAACCACTTTTGACTGCAAAAATCAGGCAAAAGTGGTTTTGACCGATGCCTTCAGTTAAAAACAGTTTTGACTGATTTTTGTAGTTAAAAGTGGTTTTGACCGATGTCCTTAGTCAAAAACAGTTCTGACTGCAAAAGCCAGTCAAAAGTGGTTTTGCCTGATTTAAAATTTAGACTTTAGTCAAAATTCATAAAAGGTTAAGGTGGTTAGTGAAAATTACGAGGAAAATCATCAAAATAGTGTTATAAAATAATTGTAAGTTGTACTGTTTACGTGCTTTGTGCATACAAAATTCAATCGGCATTGTATGAGACCTGTGAATTGCAAACACGAAGAAATACACAACACCACCCAAAGCCAAGGTTCGGTGGAAAGGGCGAATAAGACGTGGAAAAGATGCTGGCATCGTGGATGCAGGACAACAAAACAAGCAATTGGTCAAATGGGCTGAGATTTGTTCAATTCATGAAAAATAGAGCACTGCACTCAGGAATAAAACAATCACCATATCGAGCAATGTTTGGTACTTAGCCAAAAGTGGGCCTAACAACATCGAATCTGCCATTGAAATGAATAAAAAGCCTAAATAATGAAGAAGATTAGGAAGTTGCTATTACGGAGATGCGTCAAAATTTTGAAGATAACGGAGAAAACCAAAATGATCAAGAGAAAGATGAACATGAAAAAGTTGATCAAGAAGGTGAACCAGAAAAAGATGAAAATCAAGCTGAAAAAAATGGAAACGAGGAAAGTCAAGCAAAAAAAGATGGAAACGAGGAAAGTCAAGCACAAAAATAAACTGAAAAAAAGAAAGAAAACAAAGACCAAGAAGGAATCATTAATTTAAACAGCAAGGAATTATTGATACTAACAGCCAGACAACGTGCGCACTATGATTTGTCAAAACAGGCAAAACGAATGAAAAAAACAAGTGATCAGTCTCATCCGCTATTGAAAGTCGGAGATAATGTCACCATAAAAATTCCAGATGTAGATAAAGGAAAAGCAGATCTTCGGAATATTCTTGAAGTAATAATAGAGGTCACTTCTGCACAACTATATAAGATTTCAACAAGGGAAGGCATATTGGATAAACTATACTCCAGGTAAGAATTATCAGAATATTAGTTTGTATGAGAGTGTGTGAATGAGAGTGTGTATGAGGGTGTGTGAGGGTGTGTGAGGGTGCGAGTATAATTGTATGTTTTATTTTTCAGGTCGGAATTTGACAGCTGTTGCGAAAAGTTCATCAGTCAGGACGAAGTGCCAAACGTCACTTTAACAGTAAGAACTGCTGCAAGGAAAGCTGCTGTTGGAACCTGACAGGGTTACGCACGGTGTGTATGTTATAAGCAGGGACCGTACAACCCCGGTTAAGAGTTAAGCCTTTCGAACGGGTAAGCCGTTTATGAGGTTACCTCTATCATTATGAAACCCTTTTGAATGGGTTTTATACTAGAACCCTTTGAAAGGGTTACATGATAACCCATTGAATGGGTTTATACTAGAAACCCTTTGAAAGGGTTACATGATAACCCATTGAATGGGTTTTATACTAGAAACCCTTTGAAAGGGTTGCATGATAACCCATTGAATGGGTTCTATACTAGAAACCCAGTGAAAGGGTCAAAACCCTTATAATATATGGGTTATTATAATGAAGGGCATTATAAAAACCCATATATTATAAGGGTTTTGTTCGGGTTATTCAATAAACTTGTGCTAGGTCGGTGGTACGGGAATGGCGGCCGGGCGCTCATTGCCTATAATTCACTAGACGGTATTATACAAATAGCGAGAGTAGGTACGAGCGAGAGCTCCAATAACTATAGTTGCGTATTTTGAGTTTTTGAGTTTATATTATATTATTCTTTTGATCTATCCGAGCCGAAAGTAGCGTGTAGACTTTTTTTATCAATTGGGATGCGTTTGCGTGTTTCAAGCTAATTCATTTATAAGGTTAGTTTTTTCTTGAATATTAAAGTACTTTGTAGATAGTTTGAGTTTTTCTTTGTAGATAGCATGTAGGCAATAGTATTGCCTATAAATAGGCTCACTCGCCCCCTATTACATGAGATTTAAAAACATAACTGACGAATGTGGGTGTACTATTAGTCTATTAGGTACACCTCTTTGGGGAATACAGGCGTGACTAGAGATGTGCCGTTGCCGGCAATATTGCTCAAAGTGGGAATATTGGTGGCAATATTGCCAGCAATATTGCCGGGACTGGAAATATTTGGGAATATTGCTTAATTATAAGTTAAATTAAGTACGGAAACTATGTACAATACTCAAAATTAGCATTTACAGGCCCTAATCTACATTATATACAATAAAATATTGTTTTGGGTAAAATTGCCAATATTGCCAGCAGTTTTGGCAATTTTCCCGGTATTTTACCGGCAATATTGCCCATTTTGCCGCACACGATAGTGAATATAAGAAATAACACATGAATATTAAGATAAGAATTGACGATCGTTGTGTATTGAATAAAAGGCATAAATTCGAATAATTTCCTTTAAATGTTGTACTTGTTTTTCATGCAAAATCACATAACAAAAACAAGGAGTATAAGTATACAATATGGAAATAACAAAGTGTAAATCTTTACAAATCTTTATCAAAACTACAAATAATCAACAAAAATAACATTATTTTAATATTTTAATGCACTTGTTTCGGTAATCCTTACATAATCAGTACCTAAATCACCGTTTAGAGTAACAACTTAGTAGTTTTTATAATCATTTTAAAATCACAGCTCTTGTTGTATTTTTTTAATCTTCGTCATTTATGAACCGATTTGAATTTTTTTTTTTTATCTGAATGGATCTACTTCCCGATTGGTCCCATAGAAATTTCATCGAAATCGGTTCAGCAGTTTGGTTTTGAAATCAAAATAGCTGGAAAAAAATATGTCATCCAAGTAAAAGAAATTGCGAAATTGATATTTGACAAGGATTTGTGACACACTTAAGTTAAAAAAAAAAACACTAAAAAAGCGGAAAATAACTTTACTTTCGGAAGTGTTTTTTTTGGAAGTCGGTTTTTTGCAAAAAAGTTTTTATTTTACCCTTTTTAGTTATCGTATCATTCGTATCACACACAAATCCTTGTCAAATATCAATTTCACAATTTCTTTTACTTGGATGACATATTTTTTCCAGCTATTTTGATTTCAAAACCAAACTGCTGAACCGATTTTGATGAAATTTCTATGGGACCAATCGGGAAGTAGATCCATTCAGATAAAAGAAGAATTTTTCAAATCGGTTCATAAATGACGAAGATTAAAAAAATACAACCGAATTGAGAACCTCCTCCTTTTTTTGAAGTCGGTTAAAAATTTAGAAAAACTCCTTTCCACAGAAGCAGAAGTCGAAGGAATAGATAAAACTTTTCACCGCAGTTTTCCCTAAACTCGTGTTAGGAAAAAATAGCTGCGACCAATTATGATACCAATACAATTTGACAGGCAACATTGGCAATATTGCCAATGCTGCTGGGAATATTGGTATTTTACCGGCAGTGGCAACATTGGGAATATTGCCGGTAGTGGCAATATTGCCACCAGGCACATCACTAGGCGTGACGTTATTTGTGATGTTTGCAGATATGTAGTTTATGCTCAAAATCCATCCAAGTGCTAAGATGCTAACTCGCACGAAGTTGCGCAGAAGATGGTAGGTAAGGTAGGTTTGTTATTTAGGTATTAGGTTTCAAAATTATAAAAACGAATGTTGGGGTCGGATGCCTTGTATCATTTTATTATACTTATCATTTTACATTTGGTAGTAGAAAATATTACTAAGTATATCAGAGAGTGAAGAAAGTTCTGATGACGAATCTCAACACGTCAATCAGATCCATGACGAATTGTCAAAAACATCAGCAGGAATGTCTGTCACCTACATTCGATCCAGATGTTTCTACGCCTGATTTATTTCTGTTATAGCTTATGCAATAGCTTGAATTTTAAAGCTCCCTTAGGCTCTTGCGTTCTCTTCATCTTGAAACTCTTACTCATCTCAGGGGCCGGGTCGTAGGTCTGGTTTTGAAGTTCAAACCCGGGAGGGGTTTTGACATCTAAATCGACCCCTAAATCTCGGACAACTATAAAGAAATCAACCGATCCGAGGCGGAAAGCAAAAAAGTTCTCGCTCGCTAATACATACCCGTGTTATCGTAATCAATTGAATGAGCAATGAGCAAGTAGAAATTTTGTCTTTATTTTATTATAAATGTCGTTTGAAATAAGATAAGACATTTAATAAAAACTTTTTACAGTCCGTTCAACCGATTTTGACTTCTATTCCGTAGGCATAAGAACGCCTTTAAAAGACGTCTGCGTTGGACGACTGTAAGTATAGGACTATGACACAAATAAGGTTAAATGTAATTCGTTTGGGTGAACGCGAGCCGTAGCCCCGTAGGTATGTACGTTAGTGCATGACTTCGAACGAGTGAAGGAGGCCTGCTTTTGTTTTTTAATAACATTTAATAGCTTTTACAATTTCGCATGTAATGATATAAGCCAAATAGCGATATCTAACTTAAAAAAAACTAAAACAACTAATAAGTTTGGTTCTTGTCAAACATCTCTCTTTGAAATTGCTAAGAGATTTCGGCGATTTTCTTCAAAACTTTGAGATAGGTACCTACGTAGCGCTTTTCTGCCTAACAGGGCAGTCTAGTAGGTACTCCATTTTGTACATTTAGTGACCAATAATCTATCCATGACACAAATCAATCAACAATGAAGTGGTACGTCGGACCTTTAGGACATAACATCGTTGCGCAAATTGTTGCGTGAATTGGCAAGTAGGTAAGTATGTAGGACAATCCTACATATTTACCTACTTGCCCATTGCAATAAACTATACAATTGCTATTTTGAAAATTTAGATTGATAAATTACGTAACTTTATATCTACATACCTACCTATTGTAATGCGACCCCGAAATGATCAATCGCCATCAATTTATATTGTAGTATAGTAATATTATCAATCGCTTGGTACGTAAACGAGCTAGGTATGTGCAACAAACACGTAATAATTTACAATCACGATTGATCATTTCGCAGACCCCTAAGTTTTCACACCGACTAAATAATAATATAGTAAAACTCCGCAAAAGACGTCCAGGTTCAAAAATCAAACAGCAAAAATGACAGCATTTGTTTGGTACTTGCAATAAAGTAATAAACAAGAACAGAAATGAAAAAAACATAATAATATTAAGTAATTTCGGTATCCGGCCAGCAAAGCTAAAATGAACTCTATTTCACATTCAATAAAGCTCATAGATCCCTGTTTACAACCAGCTAGGTAAGTAGCCACAAAGGCGCCGCCGCCCGCCGCGCTGCCACGGCCGGTCAACGCATGCTATTCCGTTTTGAAACCTATGCCCTTCAGCGAGAGATCATATTACCATGGGGTCTAAACTCGAACAAATTATAATTAGTCATGTAAAGAAAATCATAGATTGCAGCATAGGTAACGATTATGAAACGAACAATCACTAAAATACGTTAAATGGCAGATTTTGACTGAAGTAAGAGATTAGTAAAAATCTAAACTTCCTTGTCTACTCATAAATCACGTAATTTCTACAAAAAAAGATAAATGAAGCTCTAGATCAATTCGATCCCATAGAAGTAGCCATCTGTTAATCATTTTCTTTAGAGCTCTTTGCAAAAGATGGTGTTTTACTGAATATGTTATATGTCACATAAACTGCAGCGTGAAAGCTCACTCACACAAATGAAACTGTTCCGCCAACTCGAGAATTTTTTTGTTGTTGTTTTGTATACTTGTCCTTGAACGCACGGTGCGATGTCATTCATATTCGATTTGGTTAACCAAAATGGTCCCTTAGCTTAGGCCGTTCAAAAGAGTTATCCAAATATTATGGGTTTGTGACTGTTTAGAAAACCCTATCAAAAACCCATACCAAAACGGTCAATTAAGCTGGTAACCAAAACGATCAATTAAGCCGTTCAAAAGGGTGACCCACACCACATCGTAAGGGTTTTTGATTGACTGCTAGAAAAACCCTATCGAAAACCCTTTCAATGGGTAGCCAAAATGGTCAATTAAGCCGTTCAAAAGGGTTAGCCACATCGTATGGGTTTTTGATTGACTGCTAGAAAAACCCTATCAAAAACCCTTTCAATGGGTAGCCAAAATGGTCTATTAAGCCGTTCAAAAGGGGTACCCATATCGTATGGGTTTTTGATTGACTGCTAGAAAAACCCTATCAAAAACCCTTTCAATAGGTAACCAAAATGGTCTATTAAGCCGTTCAAAAGGGTTACCCATATCGTATGGGTTTTTGATTAACCGCTTCGAAAAACCCTAACGAAAACCCTTTCAATGGGTAACCGATATGGTCCCTGGTTATAAGGGTTGTAACAACAACAGATGTTTGTGCAAGAAAAAAGGTTTGTTGTGTAATTCCAAGTGTCATAATAGTTTAAGCTGTGCAAACAAATAGCATCACGGAACCACGGAATTTTTTTTTAGTTACTTCTCGTAAAAGTTTTCTCTTATTTTTAACAAAAACTTTGTATTCGTCATAGATAAGTAGAATATTAATTTGTTTGATTTTTATGATGACTTTTCTAATACTAACTTAAGTTACCTACCTAATACGGTATTATATAACATGTTATATAACATTCTGTTAAATAGGTCATTAAACGATTTAAGTTATACATATGATTTTTATTAAAAATTCCCAGCCAAAGCAGTTTTGACTAACATTCTTAGTCAGAACCACTTTTAACCGATATTTTGCAGTTAAAAGTAGTTTTGACCAACGCCCTTAGTTAAAACCACTTTCGACTGCGAAAATCAGTCAAAATTGTTTTTAACTAAGGTCATCGGTCAAAACTACTTTTGCCTGATTTTTGCAGTCAAAATTGGTTTTGACCGGTTATGAGTTTTGACTGTAACATATACATATATATTTTAGTTAAGTATGATTGTAACTTGTTATTTTGTTTATATAGTCTATTTCCACTTAATATTTAGTTCATTAATTTAGTTTTTAGCTTAAGTTACCACTTATGTTTGTAAATGTTGGTTCACCTGTTATTGACAACTGTATAAGCCTATTACTTATTACCACTTTATTTTATAATTTATATACAGAAGCTGTTGGTGTACCTTTTTATTAATAAATAAATAAATAAATAAATACTTCTTCTTCGTCCCCTTTTTAAAAGATTTTCAAAATGTCCGCCGCCTTGCTCGATACACATTATTGCACGTAAATTTTTAGTTTGTTAAGCACCTGTTTCACTTTTCACTTTAACAAACGCGAGTTCAATTTTATGTTTGAGGTCATCGACACTTTTTGCTTCGTTTACATACACGAGCGATTTTATTCGACCCCAGAAAAAAAAGTCCAACGGTGTTAGATCAGCCGATCTGGGAGGCCACTGCACAGGTCCTCCACGACCTATACGAGAACGAGGGCCATATTCCGCATCAAGATGCCGTCGAACGTTCCACGTGAAATGCGCGGGAGCTCCGTCGCGTCGTGTTGGTAAAACACGTCTCGTAACAACGAGAGAGGGACGTCCACCAATAACTGGGGCAATACCTCTTGCAGGAACTGTAGGTAGGTATCTCCAGTCAACCTCAGTAAAAATACAGGGCCGAGTACGCGTGTACCTAGAACGCCCGCCCACACGTTCACGGAAAACCTGTGCTGGAATGAGTCCATACGGCATGCATGTGGGTTTTCGTGCCTCCACAAATGCATGTTGTGTTGGTTGTAAATACCAACTCGTGTGAAGGTGCTCTCGTCCGTCCAGATGATGTTTTGTTGCCAGTTTTCCAACAACCATCTACAAAATTGTAGTCGTGGCAAATAGTCCGTCGGCATCAGCTCCTGACAACGTCGCGCGTCGTAGGTGGAAGGGGTGTTCCACATCAGCACGTAATGTTCTCCACACGTACATGTGGCTATAGTTAAACAACGGCGCTGCTTCCCTCGTGCTGCTCCCTGGATTTTCATTGAAATAATCGAGAATGTTTTCCTGCAAATGACTAGAGCGCACATTCTCATTTCCCTCTATCCATTGCCGTGTTAGGATGAAATGTTCCGGAGTCCCATAGGCGCTGAGTTGCACCTAGCATTGTCCTGGCGCTCACTTTGGTACCATGTCATTGAACACTCGACACGCTAGCTCCACATTATCGTCGCAACGAGCCAGTGTCACCATCTCCGTGTTCTGGATATTGCTATACCGGAAAGCCATCGCGTGCGTAAACAAGTAACAGCAACAACAACAAAATTCACTTGTCGCTGCCGGCGGATGACTAATTTCGTCTGATGTCGGGCGGGTGGTGGTGGCGCGTGCGCCGGCGCGCGACATATCAAACGTCAAAGGGCTAAGTCAGTAAATTACGGTGCGTCTCCCTCTTTAATATTGATTTTGCGTTTGCAAAAAACGTACCTTATATTTTCCAATATTTTGTCATTTCTTAACAAAAGATTGTGAAATGCGGAATTACAAATTCAGTCATGCATTTAAAAAAGCTTTATTGCTTTGAAGTAAGGTTGAAATTTCCTTAAATTACGTACAATAGGGGTGTGTGTGTGAGTAAGGATAGATATGATTATAATTTTTCCTTTATTTATTTTTCTTACATATTTTTACATTTTTAAATATCCCTATACAATATCAGTATAAAAAAACATTTAAAAATATATAAAATAGTAGCCCACCAGCACCGGGAACAGGGTCCGAGCTACCGGTGGTCAGGGCTCTTGAGAGAGGAACCTCCTAACTAAAGTACTGCTTTCTGAATCAAGCCCTTGATCCAGCCGCCAAGCGAGAGCCTCTTCAGATGTTGGTCGAGGCTCTTGGCTATTCCGACGAGGAAGCCGTGCTGTATGAGGTATACCGCGCGGCGAAGGAGGCTCTGTGGCTGGCCATCGGCGAGTCGAAGACGCGCTCCAGAGAAGAACTGCTCGCGACCCTAGACGGGGATCCGTGGGGGCGCCCTTATCGCAGGGTCCGAGGGAAACTTCGGCCATGGGCTCCCCCACTAACGGAAGCTCTTGAGCCGCAGTTTCTGGAGCGAGTGGTCTCGGCCCTCTTCCCTGAAAGAGTCGAGTACGAGCCACCGCCGATGGTTCTGCCCACAGCTGCAGAGCCGGAAGAAGAAGAAAGCGAAACCATGCCAGAGGTGACACAGGCGGAGATGAGCGCGGCCGTGTTGCGGCTCCGGGCAAAAAACACTGCTCCGGGGTCCGACGGAGTGGTCTGGTCCTCGCCCTGAAGGAGTTGGAGCCCCCACTGAGAGGACTCTTCTCGGCATGCCTTGAGCGGGGCCAGTTTCCTACCAGGTGGAAGGCTGGTCGACTGGTCCTGCTCAGGAAGGCGGGGCGCCCAGCGGACTCGTCGTCCGCTTATCGGCCCATAGTGCTGCTGGACGAGGTGGGCAAGATGCTCGAGCGAATAATCGCAGACCGCCTCGTCAGCCACTTGTGTACAGAGGGGCCGAACTTGGACGACAGTCAGTTTGGGTTCCGGCATGGGCGCTCTACCATCGACGCCATAATAAGAGTGAGAGTCCTCGCGGAGGAAGCGGTGTCCCGGGGTGGGGTGTTGCTGGCGGTGTCCTTGGACATCTCCAACGCGTTCAACACCCTGCCCTGGAGTTGCATCAGGGAGGCCCTGCGATACCATCGGGTGCCTTCCTACCTCCGCAACATTGTGGGGGCTTATCTGGCAGGAAGGTGTGTCACCTATACGGGACGCGACGGCACAGGCCGTCGTTAGATGTCGTGCGGTGTTCCACAGGGCTCGGTTCTGGGCCCACCCCTGTGGAACATCGGATACGACTGGGTTTTGCGGTGCGACCTCCTACCGGGAGTAAACCTGACGTGTTATGCGGACGACACGCTGGTCACGGCCCGGGGGAGCTCGTACAGGGAGGCAGCGTTGCTGGCTACGGCTGCGGTCTCACAAGTGGTGAGCCGCATACGACGCCTGGGCCTGGAGGTGGCCCTCAACAAGTCGGAGGCCATTGCTTTTCATGGCCTCCGACGGGCGCCGCCGTCAGGATCACACATTGTGGTCGGGGGGGGCCGAATCGCTGTCGAGTCAACCATGACGTACCTAGGATTGGTGCTCGACAGCCGTTGGGACTTCGGCCCCCACTTTCAGCGGCTGGTGCCCAAGTTGATGGGCGCGGCGGGCGCACTCTCAACGCTGCTTCCCAATCTGGGGGGCCCGAGCACCGCCTGTAGGCGGTTATATGTAGGGATCGTGCGATCGATGGCCCTTTACGGGGCCCCGGTATGGGCGACCGACCTGACGGCCAGCACTATCGCGGTTCTGCGCAGACCGCAGAGGGCGATGGCCGTCAGGGTCATACGGGGATATCGCACGATCTCCTATGAGGCGGCTTGCGTACTGGCCGGATCCCCGCCGTGGGACCTGGAGGCGAAGACCCTCGCGACACTACATCAGTGGCGCGAGGAGGCCAAGGATCGGGGCGAGAGGCTGGTGCAGCGACAGATAACTCTGCGCCGGTCTCAGCTCCGGCAGGTCATGGTGGCGGAGTGGCGGGGGAGGCTAGAGCTCCCTACCGCGCCTCGACACAATAGAGGCGATCCGGCCAGTACTCGACGACTGGCTCGGGAGGAAGCACGGCTCCCTGACGTTTCGGGCGACGCAGGTGCTCTCGGGGCACGGCTGCTTCGGGAAGTACCTGTGTCGCATAAGCAGGGAGCCGGACGCTCGGTGCCATCACTGCGTCCACTGTCTGGAGGACACGGCGCGGCATACGCTGGCCGAATGTGCCGCGTGGGATGAGCCGCGCCGTGCCCTCGTTGCAGAGGTGGGAGGAGACCTGTCGCTGCCGACCGTTGTTCGCTCGATGGTTGGCAGCGCAGAGTCCTGGGATGCGGTGATGTCCTTCTGCGAAACGGTCATGTCGCAGAAGGAAGCTGCGGAAAGGGAGAGGGAGATGACGAGCTCCCGCCCATCCCGCAGCAGACGCACCGGGCGTCGGCAGAGGGCGGATAACGCCCTCTTCCGGCCCCCCATCACACTGGACCCGAGACGGTGGCGCGTAGTGTTCCACGCGCGCCTCTCTATGACGTAACGGGGGGAGTTTTGTACACCTCACTCCCCCCCGGGACGAGGCCCGCAGGTCAAGCGGGCCGACACTAGTCCGGGGCAGCGGAAGTCGCATTAGTTCCCGCTGCCCCCCGACGCAAGTGTGCGAGGGAACACCGGTGTGGTTTTAGTCAGTACGAGTCTGACAGACCCCTCCGCTCTCCCCAGGGCGGAGGACATCCATTGAGGATTTCCACATCGAGAAAAAAAAAAAAAAAAAAAAGGCTCTTGGCTATTAAACCATTGGCTGATACGACTATCGGCACAATGACTGCTGTATTCACGTCCCACATGTCGACAACCTCGCGAGCAAGATCTAGATACTTGAATTGCTTATCTTTCTCTGCTTTCACGAGGTTCTCGTCATGCGGGACCGTTATATCAACGATCATTGCGCGACGCTCCAATCGATCTATCACCACAATGTCAGGCTTATTAGCAACAATAGTCCTGTCAGTGACGATAGGTCGATCCCAATACAACGTGATATTACCATCATCGAGAACTGGGTCGGGCGCATACCTATAGTATGGCACTTCTGATTCCACAAGGTTGTACTTCAAAGCAAGTTGCTGGTGGATAATCCTAGCAACGAGTTTGTGTCTGTGCAAGTACTCTCCGTTAGCCAGACGAGAACACCCAGAAAATAATAATGTGTCGGATCGATTCTCCCGGACGGTGGCATGCCCGACATAATTATGTCAACCGTGCCCTCCTTCACAATGTATTTCCGATAGTTATTCGTCATCATAACTTCGTCCATTATTGCACAGACAAAACCTTCGGTTTCCCCAAAGAGGTCACCGAAACGCAGCCAGGATACGGACGCTAAGAAGTCTACTTCGGGCCCATGTAGGGCCCGGTAAAAACGTCCGTGAAGCTCCTTGCTCTGCCATACCTCCCTGCGGTCATTAGTGTCTAATACTATAGGTTTGCGCCAGTTCTCGTTAGCCAGCGAGAGCGGGGTTAGGCCCTTGTCCACTGAGACCACATCTCGGTGCATCCCCACGTCGGCTTCTAGAAAGTATTCTCTGAGACTGCATACCTCACGGTTGTGCAGGGTCTTAGCATAATAATAAGAAGCCACGCCCCCCGCACTTCCGCGGGATAAACAGTCTCATCACCGACGACCGTGGGTGATGCATCCGATTTGCGGTCATCAATGTGCGGACCCTCCTATCGAAGGCATCAAGTTCCGTCTGAGTCCATTTGAGTATGCCGAAAGAATACATCAAAACTGGCATGACCCAACCGTTGAAGGCGCGCACCTTGTTTCCGCCTGACAAAAGACTGCTTGGCACTTAATTCAGGCGGCCAAAGAAGCGCTCCGTCAACGATTGTTTCATGTCGGCAGTATTGATGCCTAATGCTTCCGACATACCCAAATACTTGTAGGTTTCTGTTGAGGAGAGGGATCTAAGGTGTATGGAATCCGAGAGTTGAGTACCCACGGTTTCCATAATCTGCCCTCGCTTCACATGCATGACTGCATATTTGTCCACACCAAATTCCATTCTGATGGCACTACTGAAAGTTTCTGTTACCTTCAGTAGCTTCATCAGTTGCAAATTGTTGGGGGCAAAGAGTTTCAGATCATCCATGTAAAGAAGGTGAGATATGACCTGACTACCTCTCCTCAACCGATAACCTAGACCTGAACCCTCTAGCAATGTGCTGAGAGGGTTCAAGGCTAGACAAAACCACAATGGACTCAAACTATCACCCTGGAATATGCCACGCTCAATCCTTATCGGTTCGCTGTTCCCTTGGATTTGTCGACATCCTGGATAGCGAAGGACCGTTCTCCAGCACCCCATACATGACATCAGGAAGGCACGCAGAGTTGCATCTACTTTATACAACTCCAGCACCCTCATGAGCCATGTATGAGGCACAGAATCATAGGCCTTCTTATAATCTATCCAACATGTAGACAGACCCCTTCGGGAACGGCGAACCTGTTGGCTAATGGCCATATCAATGAGGAGTAACTCTTTAGTACCACGAGACCCGTTCCTACATCCATTCTGAGAGGCAGACATGATAGAATTACTCTCAATATGTTGGTTGATTTTAGCTCTCAAAATGGATGTAAGAACTTTATAGACCGTTGGTAGACAAGTAATTGGTCTATAATTTTTGGGTTCCGCAGTACTACCTGATTTATGGAGCAGGTGGGTAATTCCGGTCGTCAAGAACTGGGGCAGCGATCCGGATTCTAAAGCTGATTGAAACTAGGACGCTTTGCAAGCGTGCGATCTCTGGAACCATTTGATCCAGAAATTGTGCAGTCCCTCCGGTACTGGAGATTTCCAGTTAGGCAACGGACGGACTGCACGAGCTACATCCTGGGGGCTGATGATGATTGCCCCTTCTGGTATATGATCACACGCTCGTTCAACCTCCCGGGTCCAATCGCCCTCAGTTTGACTGACAGGTACCGACCAGATGCTGCGCCAGAACGAGCACATTGTGTCATCATCCGGTAGACGCATGTCAGTCACACCTTGGTCCGGTCGTTCCCAAGCCCTATAGACCCACCTTTCATCGCTTTGGAATGTGCGATTCTGAGTGTACCGCTCCATTCGCCGCTTGTACCGACGAATACGGCTTGCCCATGCACAGATCTTCTGCTTCAGGAAGTCGATGCGCTCTGTGACGCGGGCCAGATAATCACGAGAATTAATATCAGTTCCCGAGAACGCCCGTTTCACAAAGCACATCACTCTAGGGCGAGTATTGCCCTCCCTGAAGCAGATTAACTTGCCGATGAGTGCTCTAGCTTCACCAATACGCCGCTCAATCCTGCACTGTCAAGCTGGAACAGCAAATTTTGGTCGTGTAGCTCTGTCGTTGTTAGGAAAGTTGACGTGAGCTACATGACATGCCGCTACAGCTGCACAGTACAATATTGAGTGGGTATCGGCGAGGTCCTTGCTGCTGTCAAAACAATTTGACAGCTGCAAATCTAGGGCACACACCAGCGCCTTATTTTTCTTGTGCATAGGCAAACGAGGTAAACGTGGTCTAAGTTGAGGCGGTGTAGAACGGTACTCCCTGAATGCATCCTCCAAAGCGCTCCTCAATTGTACGTTGCACTGGGTACTCACGGATATAACTTCGTCATCATCCTCTTCACCACCGTGATTGGATCGCGGCGAAGCACTGTATAAAAAAAAATAAAATGGAAAAATAATAATAAAATGTATTATTATTATTTACGTGTGTGTATGGATAGCTATTGAGCGATCTACAAATTTAGCCATCAATTCATATGGGTTTTTAATGCTTTGAGATAAGGCTTAGATTTCTCTAAATAAAATATTTTATTACGTTTTACGCAGTGATCCAAATTTAGGTTAAATAAAGGATTTTTCCGGAGAAAAATAACACATATAAATAATGATGGAAATCGATTCAGAAGCCAATTCTGAGCAAACTACTTTCAGGTCTAGCGTTTGTGCGTTAAGTTCAAATATTCCAAGTAAGATTGATTTGAACCACTTCACGATGTCTTGAGCTGAAATTTTGTATACCGTAACTTCAGTGACAATGCAATAATATGGTAGATATAACCTGATGCTGCAGCCAACATTGTCTCCTTAGGAGGGAACTCTTTAACCGTTAGTAGCATGGACTCGAAACTTTGTATTTAAATTTAATTTTGTTTGCTGAACATGATCTTCACCATAAACTGCTGCTGCAGACAGGATAGTCTCCTCACGAGGGAACTCCTCAACAGTACTATAGTAGCATGATCATGAAAGTTTTTTATTTATTATTGATTTATTAGAGTAAGTTATTTGTAAAGCATTCTATCATACTGAATAATAAAACTATTTAACAAGTGTGTTGTTAAATTTGTCTTCACGCATTGTGACAACCCTACCAAAATAGGTAACAATTTTGCACGTTCTTAGGAAGCTTTGTCTTTGTTCCGTTTATCTACTCATGTGGTTCAGGCGCCGTCACTTTATTATACAATTAGGTGAAGAATTCCAGCGAGCAGGCGGCGCGACTGCAGCATCTCAGCTTGTTGCCTGCGCGCTGTTCATCGAACGTATCGTGTGGGGGGGTGGGGGGGGTACACTCGTCTCGGCTCACGTACGCGCCACGCACACAAAAATATCTAATTCAACGTTCAGAAAACACTCTCTCAATTTGTTAAGACAATAATTTATTGAGGTTTCACCTTAATAAATTGTTGTCGTACGTTTTTTGCAATTGGCAGGTACATAAGTGTCGGGTTGTATATAATAATGAATAATTCATGAAAAAAAAACAACGGGATTCAATGAACTTAAAGGGTCATATTGATAATTTTAATGATTATAACTCCGACCGTCACAAATAGGTATGGCATCCTATGTAAAGCCATATTTGTGACGGTCGCGAATCATATTTTGTTTAACATTTATCCCATCAAAAGCATAAATTATGTGAAAATGGCAGCCAAGTTCAATATCTTTCTCTTTTTTCATCTTTATCTTTCTTCAATATTTTTCTTTTTTATTCTACACGTATTTTGTACATTTGCTTGCTTTGCTTGCTTGAATGTTAGATATATTAGAGTACATTGTCCATTCATTTTCTGCAATTTTTATACGTTTTCTAGTCGCTCGTCTCCCATTTGAGTTACCAAAGGTGCATACAAAATTTCAGCTCAATCGGTTGGAAGGAACTGGTTTAAAATTCAGTTGCAGTTCCAGCTGAGCCTTTTTCTCAACATAGTAAGAAAAAGGATAGTCTTCTGACGATAGAACTTCTCAACGGTTTATTTACCATTAAAGATATTACAAAGGGCACATCGTATAATTAGGTTAATACAAAATAACTAACTAATAATACCAAGGCAAGTTAAATAAAAGCGACAGCGAAAAAAACCGACTTTCCAAAAACACTAAAAAACTTTTTTGCTAAAAAAATGACCGACTTCCAAAAAAATGGAAATTAACTTTACTTTCGGAAGTCGGTGACTGCTGTTTATTTCATAGACTTTATTGTCACCGACTTCCGAAAGTAAAGTTATTTTATAATTTTTTGCCATAGCTACCGAAAGTTTTTATCTTACGCTTTTTAGTACTTTATCATTTAACACCACTGGAAAGTTACAGGAAAGCAAAATACGCGATTTCGTTTATTTGAATGACATATTTCTATTATTATTTCTAACAGCTATTTTGATTTTAAACCACCGAAAAGTATATCCTTTCACATTAAACAGGATTTTTCAAATCGGTTCATAAATGACGAAGTTATGAGGTAACTAACATTAAACACACACAACATTAAAAAAAACACAACCGAATTGAGTACCTCCTTCTTTTTTTGAAGTCAGTTAAAGACAAAGGAAAGAACTTGCAAGTCAAGGCTGGTTTCGCTAGCAAACTTCACATACATGCGATAGTAAAATGATTCCATATCGCAAACCGAGAAGATAACTAGTTACCAACTTGTTGACTACGTCTAAAATGTTGTACAAGCTAATTCTTACTGACGCATGTAGTGTTGCTATCTATCTATATCTATCTATACACATACATATAATAAATCTGTAGACGTGGCGTTTCTGTACATTGAAAATATTTAGAAAAAAATAATAAGGGTGTTAAAGGTAACAAACAGAACCCATTTCTACTATTTTTAGAATTTTTGTCTGTTTGTCTGCAGTCTGTGAGTCTTCGACTATGTTTGTTTGTTTAAGTATCACGTGAAAATTACAAAACCAATGTGCTTAGTTTCAATGCACAAGTATTGTGCGTAACTTGGAGAAGATATTTTTTTTTAGGACCTGAGAGCGTGACGGACGGGGGCCAAGAGCCGCGGTAGGGAGCGCCGAGTCACCTCTGTCGCTGGTCATCACCCGCTAGGCCTCCTCAGTGAGGGTGCCCGTTGTTGCGGGCACCCGACGGATCCTGCGGGATAAGGACGTAGTCCACAACCCGCCAGCCGCGCTCCTATGTGGGGGCGTAGCGACATCTCACCGATGTCGGTTGTTATGTGTCTTTCGTTTCGTTTTGTAAAAGTATTTGCTTTCATATTTGGTATAAATTGATATACTTAATATATATGTAGGATCAGGAGTGCCGAGAGGTATATCGTCAGGGTTTGGAGTCCCCATTATATTGGGATAAACAAGACTGTATAAACAATTACAGAGTTTTATTATAATAGGTACTAATGACACACAATACACAATACAAAATGATAAATAGTAAAGAGATAAAGCAATTAAAATTAATAATACTGTTAGCCGAACAGACTTTTTAAGGTCACAGTTCGTACAGTGGCCAAGCCACCCAATTACATAGGTTATTGCTCGCTTACAGCAAGTTAACAACTATGTAAATAAATATACAGCAACGCTGTACCAGATAAACCGACAGTTTTGTCGGGAGCAGGGGAGCTCTGTAATGAGTCGAATCCGAAGACCGACTGACGAGCTTACGAGTGCACGCTCTTTTATAAGACGATGCCCCACTTTGCAATCCCTCCACGACAACTCTGTCCGATGACGCATCTACAACGTCACGTGTTTACTTGATACAAAAATGTGCTAAATCTAATAAGACTTACATTATAAAGTAATCAAATAATACAATAATAATTGTTTTAACAAAATAAATAGTGAATTCACAAAGTAAATCATTTTAAAATCAAAGGAACATGTCATCGATTGTTTTGAACAAAACTAACGGTCACACTTATCGAAATAAGTTGCCAAAAACCAATTAGTGCGTACACTAAGTACTTAGTAAATTATGTTTCGATTTATTAGACAATTAATAGCAAAAATCACTTAGATTAATAATAAGAAAATAGACTCGTAACAAAATTTGGTGACTACCCACAATTGCAATTGACAACCAACTCCGACACGGCCAGAACTGACGGTCTACACGACCTCGTGTGATCCTGAAAAAGACAATCTCTTGTGAGTATTGATCGGCCTTTCTGACAAACAAAAGCCTTAACAAAAGGTACATTGAAAAGAAAAATCCTGAGTTAGTCAAATAAAATTATTATCAATAGCAGTTGCATCGCAACCATCCAAAATTACCATACTGTTACTGACAACACATAGCTCAACTAAAGTAGAGACATAGTCTCCCAGCCGAAATCACACCATGGGATTCGACAAGTAATTTGGAGTCGAATAGACAACCCGCATAGGCGTCAACATAGACAACCCGCATAAGCGTCAAGTTCAACGTCCAAATCCAGGAGTCAACATAGACATCCGATCAAGCGTCAAGCAACAAGAGTCATCATAGACATCTTGTCAATTCAGTTATGCTATGTCAGCAGCAGATGAATCATCATCAGTATTGATATCATCACTAACAGTAACTGGACATTCAGGCATTTTTCGTACACGATCATGGGCATATTTGTAAATTCTATTGGTATTCAAACCTTTTAACAAATATCTATCACCATCTAATAGTTCTAAAATTCTATAAGGACCTTTAAATTTAGGATCTAATTTAGTTTGGTTTCGTTCCTCATTAGCAATAAGTACAAAGTCACCAACTTGGAACTTTTTCAAAATAGCTTTAGTCTTATCATAACGGGCTTTATCGTATTCGGCACTTTTAGTTATACCCAGGGCTGCTTGTTTCCTTACATGGGACAGATTTACTTCTATCTCCTCACTGTCTATAGTCATCAAACCCAAAGGTCTAGCAACTCGTCCAATCAACAAGTCTAAAGGACTAGATTTAGTAACCCGATTAATTGTGCAATTTAGAGCAATTTGAACGTCTTCAATGGCATCTTGCCATGAGCGCTCACTGGTCTCAACGGCGGTAAGCATACTTTTTAATGTTTTCATTATGCGTTCAACCTGACCATTAGCCCTACATGCACCGGTAGCTATTAAATGCAAACCAATATTATGGGAATCACAAAATTCTTTGAAGTTTTTGCTAGCAAAACAACGACCTTGGTCAGCTATAACCCGAGAAGGTGCTCCAAATAAAGAGACACTAGACTTAAGGGCTTTAATGCAATTTGATGCATCAATCTGGGCAGTGTGGTAAAGTAAAACATACTTTGTAAAAGAATCAATTAAAACAATGATGTATTCCTTGAGATCACTCTTTCCACTAAGTTTTCCTGTAACATCTATATGCACTGTGTGCCAAGGTATACTGACTTTAGGTATAGGATGTAATTCTGCTTGAATTTTACCAGAGTTAGATTTTGAGATTTTACACGTGATACAGTTATCCACAAATTTTCTAACATATCTAGCCATTTTATCAAACCAGTAATGCTCATAGACCTTTTCAAGTGTTTTATCCAAACCTAAATGCATGATTGCTTCATGGATGTGGTTTATAACCGACCATCTAAAAGCTCTGGGGACAATAGGTAAACAACGAGTTTGTCCATTGCGTTGTACTTTACGGTACAAGGTTCCCGATCGTAATTCATAACTTTGGGCAATATCAGGGGGTAGACAGTTATTTTTAAGATTAGAAACGATTGCTAGACAACTTTTCAGCACATGTTTCAGTAAT
The DNA here is from genome assembly GCA_964057025.1 of Standfussiana lucernea. Lineage (NCBI taxonomy): Eukaryota > Metazoa > Arthropoda > Insecta > Lepidoptera > Noctuidae > Standfussiana > Standfussiana lucernea. The sequence continues at coordinate 15,608,302 of OZ059805.1, forward strand.
AAGAGAACATTCAGCCCCAGAGTCATAACAAAATGCATACGACTCACCAGATTGCTATAGAACACCAGTGATGGGTCGTACATCACAGGCTTCAACTCGCTTCACGGATGATTGGCTGCTCGAAGTCCGACTTCCGGTATCTTCACTTGAACCACCCGGCCGCCTTCCGGTCGCGTTTGGGCAGCGAGGAGCGACGTGTCCCGACTCCCCACAGCGGTAACAGACGATCTTCTTGGGTGTCGCCTTGTGTGACGAGCTGGCAGGTCCAGGATGTTTATTAGTTTTCTCGGCCTTCTTGCGACAGTTTGTAGATTTATGCCCTGCTATACCACAAAAGTGACATACTATTGTGCCTGGTTTGAACTTCTTAGGTTGGGAAGAATCTTGCTGGTCAGAGGAAATCTGCGACTTTCTCTTAAGGTGGGACAAGACACTCAGTTCTTGTTGAAGTTTATGCCTAGTATGTACTTCGGTAGTAAATGCTAGTCGATGAGCACGGGAATCAAATTTGGAGACATGGGCCAGTACAGTAGAAACAACGATGTTTTCGACACTTAGGCTATTCCATTTAGATGTTAGTGAAGTGACCTGTCGACTGGCATATGCGGCTAAAGATTCTCCTTCTTTTGGTTGACTATTATGAAGGTTAATGAGGGTAGCAGCAACAGTTTCCGAAACGGCATAACGAGAGAGGAAGAGACTCTTGAAGTCTGTCCAGGTCATACCTGCATATGATACTTGGGAAAGCCATATAGACAAAAATTCTAAAAATAGTAGAAATGGGTTCTGTCCATTAAAACCCCTAATGTGAAATGAATAACCTTGTGAAATGTTTAACCATTATTATACTTATTTTAAGGGAGAATAATGTGGAGGGACGCTGACGCACACAGTGTGTGTTTGAATAAAGTAACCTGTACAGGCATCGTAATTATAAAATCACTATATACGAGGCTCTCCTTAGGCGGTTGGATCAAGGGCCTGATTCAGAAGGCGGTATTCCTCAATACGGCTCGCATTGTGAGGAGGTTCCTGTCTCTGGAGCTCTAGCCACCGGTAGCTTGGACCCTGCTCCCGATACCAGCGGACCAAAATTTTTATATTTTTAAATGTTTGTTTATTTAGATAAAAGAGCAGAAAAAAAAACATGAAAAGCTTTTTTTTTAAGAAATATTAAAAACTGTAAAAATGAGATGATTAATAAATAAAGTACAATACTCAAATCACTATAGCATATCTCCACTTTTTTACATACACTTGTATACATTCCCGAGAACATTACATGCACCCACTAAAGTTCACAAGCTATTCAAACATTTTATTGAAACCTGGGTTTGAGACGACGGCTCAGTCGTGGCACTCGTGGCAACATCTGGACTACCTATTAGCTTCACAATCGTGTTTTTTAATAACAGTAGTTTGTGGTACTTGTTCTATTTAGTTGTGCCCCAACGCCCCCAAACCTTCTTAATTGAATATCAATGTTTATTTATTCCACTAACATGCATAGCTTGACGGAAGACTTACTAGTCAAGTCCTGTGTGGCGTCATGTTGTATAGCTCCTCTCACTATTATTGCGATTTGAAATCATCGTCTAAGTGATCTTTGACGTCAAAGATCTGATCAAATAGATCACATTGCACATTGATTGCACTCTCTGGGGGCTGCCTGCTCACGATCCTCTGTTGTTCGCTGTACACACAGATCACAGCATCGACTCGCCTCAGGCAAATAAACGGCGTGTACCGAGTTGAGCAGTCCAGTGCACGCAAAACCGCTGCCCCTCATAGAATTAACACCAAGGGCAGCTCAGCTCCGAGGACAGGGGGTCCTGCTGTGCCGGTACAGCACAACTCCACCGCATCCGTGTGCTGTACGTGGTGACACTGAACAGTCGCACCCGGGGCGCGGCGCGGCCTGCCCGCCACCCTCTGGTGGAGGCAGAGGCGACATGTGCTTCTCTATCACATTTGCCACATCATCATCTACCAAGTCTTTTCCCATCTATGTTGGGTACTTTACATGGAAAACTGCCTATCTGACCTCTACATCCCCTGGTGGCTGGGTAGGATATCGGCCCTAGGCAAGACTAGTCGTCAGACACATGAGACATTCAGGTTTCTAACTGCCCGTAACGCCCGTCAAAGATCTACAAGTGAATAACGAGCTCTCCGGGGCACGAAAGGAACTTAGTATGTAATGGATGTTCACCCATCAATGGACTGACCTTAAAAAAGACCTTGAAGATCGACTATTACACATATTCACACACACATTCACATACTACGTGTAGCCATGAGTCCCTACTATATTTGCCATACTTTCTTGAAAATATTCAGCCTGCAAATGAGTTGTCTGAGCGAGCGTTCATCCGCACAGGAAAATTCATCGACTGCGGCGTGCTAATGTGGTGCTCATAATTATACAAACGATACTCTAGTTTTACAAACAAGTTTTAAGCAACAATAAATCTACTGAATACCTATTCAACGCTCTGCCTATACTGAGATCGCTAAAGATATCAAAATAATGGAATTCGCTAACCGACACCAGCGCCGAGTTATTCCACCGAGTGCGGAGAGTTCGTGAAGAGTAGCGGAGACTCACATGCGAGTGCCGCGAAGTGACCGCGCCTCCTCGGCGACACCTCCACCGGCCCAGCACCGGCCCGGCACCGGCCCGGCAGCGGCTCTAGCCGGCCCTCCTCGCCGGCCTCACTGACACTGTCACTGCACTGCACTCTCCACCGGCACACTCGCGCTGCTAGCACCACTCGGTCACTCGGCCCGCTCCGGCTACTAACAGAGTTTACAAAAAGTTGTGTCGTACAAAGTTACGTATCGTACTGTAGCGCGAGTTCGCGATGTTGTGAGCGCCGGGCGCGGAGCGGCGGGCGTGCGTGCGGCGCGGCGGCGCGGGCTCACTGGCGGACACTGCCGCCACCCGCCGCCACTGGCAGACACGCGCCTCGCGCCGCTGTCGCTCTGCGCGCGCACGCACAGCAACCACCACCGAGCCACCTTCAAACACAGCTAGCATGCTGTAGATGCACCTCACTGCGATCAAGGGGGTCTACTTACTCTTATTCTACGAAAAACGACTTCGGACCAAAAAGTAACTTCGGACGTTTCTTACCACGGTTTCATTCGTTTCGAAATCTGGGATATGCGACGTTTGTTTGACATTTTCATCTTGAAAATTTCTAAATTCATGCACGTGGGAACGAAAATTCGAGTTTGACAGATCATTTGTCGGAGTTTTAACTAGGTTTGTAACGGAGTCCTTCTCGTGCGTTAGGTATATTACGACGTAAATAATCCTCCGTTACAACTCCGCTAAAATTGTGTGGAGGCGGAGGTACGATTACTTGCGGAACTTCCGCAGTTACGGAGGCGGAGGCGAAGATCAGTTATAGCCCTAGTTTTAACCTCTTTTTACGAAACTAAAAGTGCTACCCAAAGAGTAGAATACTTATACATCATCATCTACCTAGCCTTTTCCCAATAACGTTGGGGTCGGCTTCCAGTCTAACCGGATAGAACACGTATAGTTTTTCTTTGCCTCTTCTATTCACGTGATAAGCTTTTATGAAACCTATTCCTTTTCGTTGTTATTTACTCCAAGATTTATTTTCATATTTTAAGTACATTTTATAAAAAGACTTTTTGAATTAATTTTATTTTTAAATTTTTAGTTTTGTCGTAATTATTTCTGATAACGCATCATTATCTCAACACTTTTTTCGTATCCATGCTATAAATCGTTGAGAACTTCCCTTTCGAGGAGACAAACCTGGTTGCAGGATGAGGTCATTATAAAAATCATCTGTATATATCAAAATTGAACGCGTATACAAAGTTTCGTGTCCGCGCTATAAACCGTTGAGGAGTTCCCTCTTGAGGAGACGATCCTAGCTGCAGGATGAGTTCATGATACAAAAATCATGTTTATCGATCAAAACTAAACGCGTCTACAATTTTTCGTATAAGTGCTATTTACCGCTGAGGAGTACCCTCTTGAGGAGACGATCCTGGCTACAGAATGAAGTAATGTCTGTCATAAAAGTTTATTGTCACCAGAACCAAAAGTTTATGCAAAATTTCATCTCAATCGGTTTTTGTTGGGAACTGGTTTGCAATTCACTTGCAAGATTTGACCAATACATACTAACTAACCAACTAACACGGCAAGTTGAATAAAAGCTTATAATAATAAAAGCATATAATAATATAAATAGTAAAACTTACAAATTCGGTTTTACTCGCACCCTTCTCCCCCCCTCCCCTAGCTCAAAAGCTGGCGACGTCCTTGATGTCATGTGCACTTTTGACTACCTACGTGCCATAATCTGGAGTACCGGAAGTTATTGTAACAATGTAATAAATAATCAATTTTTAATCTTTCTTTTGTTTGATCTTTTTTCTGTGCCTACTTAGGTTGTATTTGTACCTATTTGTATCCGTGTTTGATATTTAGTTTTTGATAAGTGACTTTTTCTTCAAACTGCAGCAGTAACTTTGTTTTTCACTATCGTACTCTGAAAAACAAATTTAGTTTTGCTGTTGAGCTTAATATGGATAAGCGTTAAAATCATTGTTATTAGGTATATTGTTTAGTGCAACGAAACCCTGAGTACGACTCAAACGTGGCCGATTTTTTTTTAAATAAAAAAATTCTATGTCGGGGGAGAATGATGTAAGCACTGAATACTTGGTTACCGTTTTAGCGTCGGTGTCCCTTCCACCTTGTATATTTTTTAAACAAACGTTAAATGGACTCCTAATTTACGAAATAAAACGCCTCAAGTGTTAGGAGGACGTTCCTGGATCAATGTTTTAAGAAAATAGTTCCAGGATTAGGTATCTAAATTATATTTCGTATTTTTATGCCATTAAAAGCTAGTTTTAACATACAGTATTGAGTTCGCGGGAATTCAGATGAGTGGCGGGTCAACGAGCTTGCTGATGATGAGAGCAGCCAAGCCACAGTAATGCAGCGGTGCAAGTAAACCATGTCACCGCTTGTGTGGGGCGCCGTGTGCTGTTCTCCCGCGGTGACACACATCGCGTCTAAACACGCGCTGAATTAGTAAACGCCGCGCGAATGTTGCGGGATGCAGGTCAGCGCCGCGCTGTAGTAACATGATGCGCGACCGCCTACCTACACCTGCGCCCGGCAGCAACATGTTTACGTCACATGACACTGGCTTCGGTCCATGGTGGGAGTCGATCAACGACAAAAATAGCGTAACATCGTCCCTACTACTGGAAAAACGATTACGTACATATATGTCCCAATTGTAGACGACCACCCTACAAACCTAAAAAAAATATGTTATACTTCTACATTCAATCTCAGATCATTAGCAAATGAAGCAAGAACAGCTGAATTGGAATACGCGATATCGCAAACTAATTGGGACATTATTGGTGTAGCTGAAGTGAGAAGACAAGGTTACAAAATTTGACAGGGGAAGATATCTTCTTGTATACTATGGGGAAACAAAAGGAGAGAAAGGTGTTGGATTTCTGGTAAAGAAACAACACAATACAGAAGGACAAGATTTCATCGCGATATCCGAGAGAGCTGCAGTATTAGTATTTAGTAGATATACATGGAAAGAAATACTCTATAATCCAAGTATATGCACCTACTCAAAGAGCCACTAAAGAAAAAATGGGAAATTTCTACGCCGATCTTGACAAAGCTATGAATAAATGCACAAGAAATATAATATTTCTGGGAGATATGAACGCAAAAATAGGATACCCCAAAGAAAAGGAAGAATTAGTACTGGGAAGGTATGGCTACGGAAAAAGGAACGATAGAGGAGAAATGTTCATACAATTCTGTCTTCAATACAACCTAAAAAATCTCTAATACAATTTTCAAAAAATCTAATATGCTTCGGTGGACCTGGAAAACACCTGATGGAAAATCAAAGAATGAAATCGATTTCCTAGCTACAAATGTCACAAAAAATATACAAAACGTAAATGTGATGAGCAAATTGCTACAATCTAGTGACGATAGAATGATTAGAGTTAGTTTAAATATAGAGGAAAACAAAAAATCCCGAGCTCAATCCGAGGTAAAGTAAATACAGATAGTGAAATTGCAACTGAAGACCTATCATCCTTGTCCGACTGCAAAAACGAAAACGACAGCGTGCACCAATTCAACTAAGTAGAGATATTTTTACTAAAAGGCTACAAAAAACGAACTGAAGACACAACTGAAAAAAAAATAGAGAAATTATAACAGAAAACTCAAAACTCAAAACTCAAAACTCAAAGCATTTATTTCAATTAGACCATTACAGGCACTTTTGAATGTCAAAACACAAAAAACAAACTAAGCTACAGTCCCAGTCACAGGGCATAATAACTTGTGAAAGTACTGTAGTTGCCCATTCGAAAGCGTAGATCTCTATGGAGAAGAATGGGCAAGAAACTCCATGGACACTCTTTTAAATCATTGTTGTTACAAAGTCTCGGTTACATCATTCATGTCGAGATTAAACATACATGTGAGAACGATGTAGAAAGACGTGCGAGTAAGAGCGTCCAGAATAAAAAGATAAAATTAACAATTCAAAAATACAATAATCCATGGCAGCTGCGAGATGACCAGTCACAACTGACAGCGCCCGTTCACGAACATGACGCATGGATCAGCCATCATTCAACTCAACCATTTTGGAGGGAACTAAACGACCCGACACACGCGCCACCATCAGCGAGACATTTGAGTGAGCATGACATTTCTCAACCGCCAGGGCAAATTCGAGTCAGTAAAAGATGTAAATGGTAGCTTTATCGTACATAGAACTCACACATGTGCTATGCAATTATATAATACTAAGAGACTGAATCTATACAATGCAAATATATGTTTACAATCTTCTGCAGCTTCCACAATAACTTCACAAAGTAATCAATTAGTTTGCCCCTATGGTTGTGGAGCAGGACCAGCATTGAGCCAAGCATTTTTATCATCAATGTAATCTCCCAACTTATAGTATGCTTGCCTACATAGTGTGCGTTTTATACAAGATTTAAATTTCGTCTCATTCAGTTGTAGAATGCCGGGAGGAATTTTATTGTAACATTTTAAACAGTACCCCATGAAAGATGAGTCTACTTTAGCTAGCCTGAAACCTGGCTGAACTAGTTGGTCCCTGGTTCTAGTATTATAGTGGTGTCTGTCGCCTCTTTTACTAAATAAATGCAGATTTTTTCTAACGTACATTATGTTTTCATAGATGTATTGGCAAGGTACTGTCATAATGTTAATTTCCTTAAACAGTTCTCTTAGAGAATCGCGCCTACGTAGATTATATATGGCTCTGATGGCTCTTTTCTGCAGAATAAATATAGACTCGATGTCTGCAGCCCGTCCCCATAGTAAAATACCGTATGACATAATACTATGAAAATAACTAAAATAGACTAGCCTCGCGGTATCTACATCAGTAAATTGACGGATTTTTCTAACAGCATATGCTGCTGAACTCAGCCGTCCTGCAAGAGATGTTAAATGAGGACCCCATTGTAGCCTTGAGTCGAGCGTGATCCCCAAGAAAACAGTTTCATCGACGAATTTTAGTTTCTCTTGATCCAATACTATGTCACAATCACTACTTTTGACATTTGGTAGAGTAAATTTTATGCACTTGGTTTTTTTCCCATTTAATACTAAATTATTCGCGGTAAACCAATTATGGACCTGCAGTAGGGCGCTATTTACGTCGTCAAGATTTGAGGCACGTCTGTTGATCTTAAATATTAAAGAAGTATCGTCAGCAAACAACACCATTTGTGGTTGGTTTTTAAATAAATGGGGTAGATCATTAATATAGACTAAAAAGAGGAAAGGACCTAATATCGAGCCTTGTGGTACACCCATCCTTACTTTTAAACCCATTGAATTGACACCATTTATTTGTACTTGCTGATGTCTATCGTTTAAATACGACTTCACTAAACTGAGCGCAAGTTGTCCTAAACCGTAATGCTCAAGTTTAAGGAGTAGGGTTTCGTGGCTCACGCAATCAAACGCTTTCGAGAGATCACAGAAGATTCCTATGGCATCTCGTGCCTCCTCCCACGCAGTGAATATGTGTTTTAATAAGGTGACACCGGCGTCAGTCGTACAACGTCCTTTGGTGAAACCATATTGTTTCTCATGTAAGATCTTATTGTTGTTAAAGTGGTTAAGCATCTGATTAAGCATTACCTTCTCAAACACCTTGCTAAAAACTGGCAATACGGATACGGGTCTATAGTTATTGGTGTCTTTACTGTCCCCGGATTTGAAAAGTGGTATTACCTTGCTGTATTTCATAAGGTCCGGGAAGACGCCTTGGTCCACACACAAATTAAATATTAAAGCCAAGTACGGTGCTATAGTCTCAATAATAGCTTGGCAAACTTTAATAGACATTCCCCATAGATCTTCTGTTAATTTGATTTTGATTTCCTTAAAGGCTTTAATGACAGCTATGGGGTTTATATGTTTAAATTGAAACTCAACCGGACAGGCTGAAACATTTGCTCTTAATAAATCAATAGAAAGCAAGGGTGAGGAATTTAAGGTTTCGGTAGTTCTAAGTGGGATACTGGTAAAGAAATCTACAAATTCTTGAGCAACTTCATTTTTAGAGCTTAGAACACCACGTGAGGTTTCTAATGTGATATCACTATTGGATTTTTTATTTCTATTAGTTTCACTATTGATAATTTTCCAAACCGTCTTTATTTTATTATCTGCGGATTTAATTTTGTTGCTAATGAATAAGGCTTTAGCAACCTTGCAAGTGTTTTTAAAAATTTTTGAGTATGTTGCAACATATTTATTAAAAGTTTCTGAATTAATGTAAGGCTTGAGGCCGTACAGCTCAAACAATCGCTCCCTACTTTTCCTAATACCCTTAGTTGCCCATTCACTGAACAAAAACTTTGGGTAAATAGATTTAGTTTTCATTTTTATTGTATTATTAAACTCCGTGTAAACTACCGAAAAGAATTCCTCATAAAATTGATTTACATTTTCAATAATATATCCCGGAATGCCTAAATTACCAATTAAGTTATTATTAAAATTATTCAAATTACTGGGTGTTATTTGTCTAGACTTTATCTGGATTTTTTGTAATGGTGTGTAGGACTCGAAAACAACGGTTTGACCACTGTGATCAGAAGGAAGGTAATTTACAATGGATTTATCTAAGTAGTCGCAACAACAAAAAACATTATCAATACATGTAGCAGTATTTTTAGTAATTCGGGTTGGTTCCGAGAACACGTTTAACAAATTGAATGATTTAAAAAGATGTAATAATCTACTGCTATTTGAATTTTTCTCTAAAATATTAACATTAAAGTCACCACAGATAACGAGTGATTTATTACTAGTAGCAAGTTTTGCTAAAGCATCCTCCATTACTGACTCAAATAAAGAGTAGTTCTGATAATTTGGGGGTCTGTAAACGCACACTATTACATGCTTATCTAGCTCAACACAAGACAGTTCAATATTATGCTCAACCGATAGATCAACAATATCATTACGAGACTTAAATTTAATACAATTTTTAACTAAGATTAATGAACCCCCACGCATCTTAGATTTCCGGTTAAAGCAACTGCCCACACTGTAATTTTCGTAATTAATGAGCATTTCAAAGTCTTTTAACCAATGTTCAGTGAAACAAACTATTTCAAACTTTGTTTTTTCTAAAAACAATTCAATTTCTAATTGCTTTGAAGCGAAGCCTTGAATGTTCTGGTGAAATAATTGCATGGAATTCTGCTTAGCCCCTTTTTTACATCTAACTTTTTGGGAGCAAGAAGGTACCTTTGTGTTGTTGGTTAAAGTAACATTACTGTTACTGGTATCTTCTGTTGTCTTACTAACTAGTTTAAATGAGCATCCGGAGTGAGCCCCAAGACTCCTATGCCATTACAAGACAATGAAACCTTAGTACTAGTGGACCCTACTTGAGAATCTTCTGTAGTTACACATGGATCCTCGTTCGTAAAATAATTGTAAAAATGAATATTAGTATTCTTACTAATAGTCGCAGTGTTAATAATAGAACTAAACATAGACATACTATTTATGTCTGAGTGAATATTAAAAACTAATAGCCGAGCTATTTTGTGTCTACAACTAATAGGTAGATACACATTACCCCGTGTCGACTTAAGATTACCTACAAAACTGTTGATATCAAGATATATAAGTTTGTCACTATAGTGACCTACTAAGAAATGAACATGCTCATTCAGCATGTGAATATAATTGTTTTTCTTGCCTGACAATTTTTCTAAGTATGGGAAAGCACACAATATTATTTTACGACAATTCAACTTTAACAATTCAGTTACACTGTCTGTGATGTCTTCTTTTTTAATTTTTGAACTATTTCCAATAAATATAGTGATGTCTGTATTAATATTATAAACATTTCTAGTTACTGATGCCATTATCTGTTTGTATGTTGCCCCTGGCATACAATGATTTTGATTGGGAAAACTCAGGTTATTACTAACTAATTTACCTACACCTCTTCCTATACTATCTGAGAACATTACTGAACAAGAACAATTATGACTATCATATATCTCAGGCTGTACCACTTGTAAATAATCTTGATTGAGTACATAGTCCTGAGATAAATTCTCAGCCTGGGACGGGTCCTCCATTACCTCAGGCTGGACAGTATCTTGGTTGGTAACTGACTGACAACTACATTGACACATTACCAACTCATTTGCTGCAAGAATATGTTCCCTAATTTGGTTCTGAGAACTCACATACCTACTGGAAAGGGAACTAAGTGAGTCCTGAAGTACCTGTATTTCAGCCTGCAAATGCCGAGTATCAATTTCATAAATTTTTATACTGTCTTCTAATTTTATTTGGTAATTATTTAACTTATTAACTAAATCAACACGCTCTTTCCTCAGTGAAATATTTTTGGAAAATTGCTTATGTTGTTTCCTAAATTGATAACATTTTTTAATTATTCTATTCAGTTTAGCATATTTTTTAATTTTCTTGTTGCTAACTGTATAATTCTGTTTTAATAAGGAATCTTCAGTCAGATCAATGGTTATTAAGGAAGGGGGGTTACAATTACTAAAGAAACAGAAACTCTGAAAAAAGAAAAACACATATTAAAAAACAAGAAAAACAAAACTAGGCAAGAAAAGAAAAGTCTGAGTAAACTATGTAGGACAATACATAAAAAAATAAAACGAAACATTAAAAAGAGAAGACTCGATACAATTAGCAAATTCATAGAAGAAAAAGGCGGAATAAAAAAGGCTTATAAAAAGTTAGCTTATAAACTACCAAACATGACGTCATGACACAACTTCAGAATGCCTCAGGAACCACCGTCACACACAGGAAAGACCTAATGACGATAGCTACATAGTTTTATAAGAACCTCTACTCGTGGGTCAATCAAAATCATGAGACACCAATGCCTAAAAATTATAAACCAGTGCAAGGAACATTACCACCTTTCTTAGAAAGAGAGATACAATTATCTATTATAAAACTAAAAGCACGAAAGAGCCCAAGACCTGACGGAGTGACTAATGAAATGATAAAGGTCGCGGAAGAGAAACTAATAAAACCACTCACTACGCTCTTCAACCGTATTTCAAAAGAACTACCAGAAACGTGGACATGCTCGGAGATAGTTCTGTATAAAAAGGGAGATCCGAGACTGATATCCAATTACAGACCCATCAGTCTTATATCCTGTCTGTATAAAGTATTTGCATCGACCGTACTAAGACGTGTAACAACGAAGATTGACGAAAACCTGTAGAGCAAGCGGGATTCATGAAAAATTTATCTACCTCTGACCACATACATACACTGAAAATAATAATCGAACGATTTATGGAATATGACCTCCCCCTATACGTTGCTTTTATAGATTACTCGAAAGCTTTCGATTCAATTTTACATGACTCTATATGGCGGGCTTTATACCAGCAAGGACTAGACCACGACTACATAGAACTTATCAAAGCAATTTACTTGAGAAGCACAACAAGAGTACGCCTAGACTCAAGAGGACCAACACTTCCTGTCGAGAGGGGGGTAAAGCAAGGCGATCCGCTTTCCCCAAAGCTTTTCATCGCAGTCCAAGATTCCGAAACCTCGATTGGAGTGATATGGGAATAAAAGTCAATGGCAAGTACCTCTCACACCTCAGGTTTGCGGATGACATAGTACTGCTGTCAGAAGACCTCAGCCATCATAGCGAGACCGTTGAGCTACAAATCAACTGGGACAAAACGAAAATAATTACTAATCGCCAAGAAATACCTATATCCATACAGTCTCAATCTATAGAATATGTCGCAGACTACATTTACCTTGAACATTTAATTTCAATAAAATCCTGTAAAGAAAAAGAAATCGATCGCAGAGTAAAGAATACGTGGAATAAATACTGGGCTATGAAGGAAATTTTTAAAGGACCCATACCCACAAAACTGAAAACGAAAGCGATGAATATCTGCCTAACGCCGGTTCTTACCTACGCATGCCAGACCTGGTCTCTCAAAAAATTACTCTTAAATAAAATAAGAACTTGTCAAAGAGGAATAGAACGGAGTTACATGAACATCAAATTGAAAGATAGAGTCAAAAGTTCACTGATAAGGAAAAGAATAGCGAGAGATGCGGTCAAACAGGTCCTGACACTGCAATGGAAATGGTCAGGTCATACTCAGAGAGCTATGGATGAAAGATGGTCACAAATAATCACAAATTGGTATCCAATATATAGAAAAAGAAGGAAGAGTAGACCATTTAAAAGATGGAGTGACGACATCGTACAAATAGCCGGAAACTTATGGTCCAGACGGGCCAAAGATAGAGCCACTTGGAATGGTTTGGAGGAGGCTTTCACCGCAAAACGCGGCCCTTACACCTAACAATACTAACCTTATTTAAGTACAAAACTAACATTACTAACTAATAAATAAATAAGTACACAAAACTATAGATAAGAAATACATACATGTAAGGGATAAAATAAAGCTAATAATAAAAATATGTCCCAATCCAATATAAAAGTGGTCTTCTCATGTGCCAAATATACTCATCAGCCGTAAACGTACTGATCATCGTACTTCCAAACTCAAACATTCAGACTACCACATTTCAAACATTAAGAAGTAGGATGAGCTTCATGTAGTGGTGACAATATATTATTATAATGCTGCGCCTGTTCCCAGTGTTCCCACCATCTCTCCTGTGCCTCAAATATCCCACCACAGGTGGTGGGTGACGTTGGAGATGTGCACGCTGCACACATTTTACGGATATTGGTAAAGACTATTATGGTTACGTAATAGCCGCGGATCTTGAGCATTCCCTGTATTGGAGGATTACTCGTTCTGTAGACGTGAGTGTTGAACAAATACACGTGGCTTCACGCAGTGCTGCTCTCCGACATGGCGCGTTATGTATGAAGGCTCTCTTGGAGGCGCTGGTGATGAGTAGTAGGGACCCCGTCGGCAACACCGGCGTCCCGCCCACCGTGCGTGTTGAAGTCCAACCGTAATGGCTGATCACAGGACCCTAGCCAGGAAGGTGGTTCGGGGGTTCAAACCTTCCCCGAAATCTCAAACTTCTATAGAAAAACCAACGTATCCGAGGCGAAATGCTAAAATATTCTCGCTCGCTTCGCTCGCTAACACATCCTAGACTTTCAGAATTTCGTATAAGTTGACAGTTTCTCCGATTCTCATTTTTGATCAAGTGAACAAAAATATCCAAATGTATCTAAGGAGTGCTAAAGGTTTCGAACTCGCGACGCTCGCTCTACAAATCTCTTAATTTTCAACACTTTTTCGCATTTCTCAACAAAGAAACTACACATCTCTCCTATGTCGTACGTATGAATGCTCAAAAAAATCTAACCTTCCCGAAGTAGTGCTAATTTTGAGCTCGCTTTGCTCTTTCTGACATTCTGTGTTGTTCATTCTGATGCTGAAAATGCACCCCCCTAAAAATAATCCTGCCCCATGGCCATGAGTGTGATGTTGAGGTCAATCAGGAGACTGTTATTCCGCGCTATTTCTCCCCGTGACCGATATGACCGTCGTGCGTGATGATTCGTCGTACCGTGTGCCTATCGGTTGACCCCCTATGACTTTTTTAGGGTTCCGTACCTCTAGAGCACTTTCTTGTATCAAGTGTGAAATAGGTATGACTCCAGATTTTGAACGAATACTTGTAGGTATTTGGTGCGCGTGTCAGATTGTTTTCATTCAGGTAAGAGTGGGGGCGTGTGATTGTGAGGATGTGCGCCCTGTGCGTCGCTGCGGTCTCGTGCGGTGACACTTCATTTATGTTCCGTCGCCAAACGACCAACATTTTATGGTCTTGCTTTATGGCGGTTTTATGTCCACAATCGTGTGTAACGGCCCTTTTTTATGAAAAATACAAATGCGCGCTAAATTATGACGAGCCGGTGTCGCTAACCACCCTAACCGTACCCGCCATTCCACCGCCCGCGCCTCTACTCGCGATTTCCGCGCTTGTCATGGGAGCCTGCACTTATTGTTTAGTTTCGACAATTATCTGCGATTGGTGATCAATCTACGTACATTTACACTCTAGCAATCACAATGTATGTCAAACCAGAGGGGTTACCATGATCTGTTAGTGCAGTCATGTTTTTTTCGTACTATTTCAATAGTGGGTAAGAGATAGCGCTAGACGGCCGTATGGCGCTGTCACTTTCCCACTCTTGGAATAGTCCTAAAACATTCCTGCATTAACAGATCATGGTATCCCACCTGTGCGATGAAAAACTAACAAAATGTGACGGATATGTACGAACAGAACGAGGCGGCGGTATTAGTAGATCATATGTTTGCGAGTTAGGTTTATAACGGCTTTATAATGTACCTAACACAAAAACCAGCTCGTACCCTCACAAGCGAGGCAATAGCCCGGAAAAACGGTGAGATGACCGAGAAGATTAAAGTACTTACAAATTATGCTCGCGCTGTCAAGTCACGAGACGTGGGTATAAGTAGAACCTTGGAAGTGCAAGACAAGGGTCCGGCTCCGGACTTACTCACGCACTCGCCGACGCGGCCGCCCCGTGACTATAGTACCGTACGCTCACTCACACAACCTTTGTTATGCATACTGCTGTTTGAAGCTGTCAAGCGCCAAATTTTCCCTACCTGTCATGTCGATAGCAATTCAACTACCTTGCTTTAACACAACGAAATTAATCACAAACGTAATTCAAAGGTCAAAGGTCAGGCTAGTCCAATATTAGCTGCGAGGTGTAAATACAATAACAGTGCCGTCCATCATGAGCATAAGTCGCCTCCCCTCCCCCTTACCCCACTCCAGTACCGCTGCTCCTCGCGATACCACGACCGCTCCATAGCGGCGGGTGCGACTGCTACCGGCTAGATAGTATTTGTATTGCAAGATAGATCTAATGATTGAGCTCGTTGATTTTTTATAGTCAGCGGTGTCACAGGTAGCTATCACTGAAAGCCTATCAGGGTGCCTGTGACACTGGCATTCGGCAAAGTGGCAAACATGGCGAATATCATTTTAACTATGATTCCATTATTAGTCAATATCTAAGTTGTGGTTAGTACCACAATAATGAAAATAGTAATTCAGTCAAAAAAGTATCGGGAATAGATGATTTGTTTATGGTTCCAAATTCAAAATCATCGAACAAAGAGTTTGTCTCGCTCATATATATCAGAATAATTATAAAGAATTTGGCATCGCCAATGGGATTTTGTGTTAGGAGTCCCTGAAAATGTTAAAGAAGGTTTACAGTGAATAGACATTATCAAAAATACGTGCTTATGAGTGGTACAAAACTTTCAAAAGCGAAATCCACGCCAAAGTCGATCAAAAGTCAAAGTCATGTTGACCGTTTTCTTTGACTATCGCGGTGTTGTGCACTGTAAAAGTAAAAAGTAAATAAAGAATAGATATTATTTGAGCGTTATGCGGCGTTAAGAGAGCAAATTCAGCCAGATTTGTAAAAAAGTTTGGATATTGCACCACGATAATGCGCCTTCGCACAAGGCCATCATAGTGAACGAATTTTTATCAAAAACTCAAAAAATACCATCGAGCAACCACTTTATTCACCAGATATGGCTCCAGATGACTTCTTTCTTTTTCCTAAACTCAAATTACCACTTCGTAGCACCCGTTTTCATTCGGTAGAAGACATAAAAGAGAATTCGCGGCGAGAACTGAACTCAACTACGGAAAAAGCGTTTAAAAAATGTTTTGATAATTGGATTATTCGTTGGCGTAAGTGTATCGTTTCTGAAAGAGCATAAGCATAAATATCTGAAAGCTTTGAAGGCGATAAAATAACTTTGGATGAATTACTAACATTTTCTGTATTATTGATTGTTTCCCGGTACTTTCTTGACAGAGTAGTATGATTAGAAAAAGTGTGGCATATCTGGGAATTCGATGGGGAGACAGGGCAGCGGGTTGCGTGACGGGGCAGGCAATGGAGGGGACACATCGTAAATTCTTCAATCACATTACCGCCTCGAGCCGACTCGAGACGCCGCGATTCATACTTTTACATGTTACTCAATCACGCTAGAGCGGCTGAACGGATCTGGATGAAATTTGGCACAGAGTAAGATTTGAGGCTGAAATAGCACATAGGCTAGGTATTTATCGCGTTATTAACTTAAGGGGAAGAGCCATTTTGCATTATGCCCATATTCTTCAACTGTTTGACAACTGACAACTGTCATAACATGTATTAGAATAGACCAACTATTTTAGAGCAATTGTCACCGAAGGAAGTAGCCTGACGGTTCAGCGACCACCCTGTAAAACCAGGGTTCGTAAGTTCGAATCGCGGCTAGGATTTCTAGTTTATGGCTTCGAGCACCGCAGTCTTGATTTCCGCCTTGAAGTTGCGGGAGTTGCCTAAATTAAGCTTTGCCTTGTTTAGGCAAGCCCTCGCCTCCGCAATGCGACTGGGGTGCCCAGCCTCAGGCTTCCTGAGCGGTCCTGAAGCGTCAACAGGAGCTCGGCGCGTCCCCGGAGTAGCAGGGCCCTCCCGAGACGTGAGCGGTGTATCGTCACCGAATACAATTTTCCGCCTCGCGTCAGGAGATGAAGGCCCCGCCTTCTCCGCCGATCGCGGCGAGCTCCTGGAGCTCTGGGTCTTCGCGTTTATGGCCGGGGAGCGCAACATTTCAACTGTCAGACAGCAGATAATATAAGAACGGACCCCTGTAAAGAGGGGATCAGGACAATAGTATCTGCTCGAGAGGAGAGACGGATGTTTTCGACACTGGTACTTTTGTGACCCTGTAAAGGAGGGTACACAGAAGTATGTAAAATATATAACACTAAATTCCCCTATAATAACATGTAAAAATTAAACAATACAGTCACCAAATGCGTAAATAAATATGTGAGCCTTTACAGACTCGGTCAAAATGATTGAAAAAACAAGCCCTACAAAACCCTTAAACTGATTCTGATAAGTTCAAAGGGAGATAAAATCAAGTAAATAATTTTCACCGAGATTCCTACGTCAAAATTTATTAACTATATATGTTCGCATTCAATTTTGAGTGCAATAAAAGTGTTTGAAATTTAGTTCCATTTTTGTAACTAGATGGCGTTGTTCATTTAGACTGAATCGCGGTGTTAAGATTTTCCGCCGATAATATAAGGTCAATGAATGTATTTTTTTTTCTTTTGAGTTTGAGTATTGAGATTACGCCTAGACCTGATACAAATATATTTTACATAGTACTGTCAAGGTATTTTGGTCTTTTATTTATCCGAGTACCGCGAAGTATTGTTCATGGTCCGATCGAGCCGGATAAGTGAGATCCAGACAGTGTTTTGTGATTCTTGGCGTAGAAATCAGGGTGGATCGCCCTGAAGCGCCGCACACCCAAGCTGGTGTGCACAGTGAAGTGACCAGTGCTGCTGCAGCGGAGCTGGCGTGGACCAGCACCAGGAGATGGTGCAGGGCGCAGGGCGGAGTTGGTCACCGGCGGAGTGAGGGTGCAGCAGGGCGGACTGGACACCATCAGCACCAGTTGAGTGAGGCGCAGGGCGAGAATAGTGGAGTTCGCCAGCGCGATAGTGGAGTTTACACCTGGGTTTCAGCATCTGGGTGACGCAGTCATCAGTGGAGTGAATAGTGAAGTGCGGTTTGTGAAGGCAAAATCGTGAGTACATTAATTATTGTTATCTGCAAGTCGGGTTTTCTAAAGATGGAAGATTTCGTCTGAAAAGTTTTTAACTGGATTTTAGTAGATAGTACTGATGTTTTATCTTGTGTAGCAAATAATTATTTGAAGATATATTCTGACACGCCGAAATTTTGTGAATGTGGTTAACATTTTGTTCTCGGTAATTTAGTAGAAATTTAATTTTTAAAGTTCATATTAGTCACTTCTTACGGCCTTAATAAAAGTAATAAATATGGAGGCTTTATACAAATTGCAAAATAACACAAAACTTCTCATTGAAAAAGCTCAGATCAACTTTAAAAAATCACCAAAAGAAAGAGTAACTAAAACGTACGTTGAAACTAGATTAGAAGCATTTGAAGTTTTGTGGAAAGAGTTCTCGTCAACTCATAAAAGCATAATACAGAATGTTACAGACGCTCAGCGAAAGTCCGATAAGTATTTTTTTACTGATGATTATGAGACCACAGAAGAAACTTACATCTCCCACAAAACGCATTTAAAAGATGTTTTAAATACATTTAGCAATCATAATTCAGATCGAAGCCCAAGGACCAATGTCGACCACACAACATCAACTGGTGTCAGATTACCAAAAATAAACATTCCAAAGTTTTCGGGCAACTATGCAGAATGGACAACATTTAAAGATTTATTTACAAGTTTGATACACAACAATGATAGTTTAGAAGCCGTGCAAAAATTGCATTATTTAAAAGGCTTATTGTCGGGAGAAGCAGATCAACTTGTCAGACATATTGCGGTTACTTCAGATAATTACAAAGAATGTTGGTCATTACTACATAGTAGGTATAACAATAAGAGATTTCTGTCGAATTGTTTACTAAAGCGCTTGTTGAGTCAGACTAATGTAACAGAATGCTCAAATAGCCTTAAGGGTTTACTGGATACCACAATGGAATGTCTAAATGGTCTGAAAAATCTCGGAGTTGACGTTAGCACATGGGACATCATAATTATTTTTATAATTAGTTCCAAACTTGATTCTGAATCTCGAAAGCAATGGGAGACTAAAATTAGCTCCAAAGATGAATTACCCGCGCTCTCAGAGTTCATAGAATTTTTGGAAGCCAGATTTCGTGCGCTCGAGTTTTTAGACACGTCAAGTAAACCCAAAGCAAAGGTTCACCACGTAGTTAGTACCGACAGTAAGGCCGTTGTAACAACTTGTCCATTCTGTAAAGAAACCCACAAAATTGCCAATTGTAAGAAGTTTGCTCAAGAAAGTTACGAATCTCGTCATAGCTTTGCACAAACCAGGCGCTTGTGTTATAATTGTTTAAATGCGAATCACTCCATTAAGTTTTGTCGACAAACTGCGTCTTGTCGTATATGTAAGCGAAGGCATCACTCACTACTACATCCAATTTCGATCTCAAACTCCACAGTAGTTAGTGAAAGCTCTAATACAGCAGCTGAAGTTGAATCAGCGGTGTCTAGTGTTCAGGCATCGTCATCAGCAAGCGAACCATCAACTTCAAATATAGTTTCACATTTTTCTAAGGGGTCAGTACCTACTCAAGTTTTGTTGGCTACTGCTCTTGTCGAAGCACAGACAAGAAGTGGCTCTACACAACTGCTGAGAGTGCTATTGGATCAGGGATCTCAGGCATCATTCATAGCAGAATCAGCAGTGCAGCTACTAGGACTTAAGAAGAAGCCGACTAAGTCGGTTATATCTGGAATAGGCGGTGAGAGAAGTGCTTTTGCTTCCAAGTTTACAGTCACGATGACTATTCACTCACGCTTAGATCCAAAATTTAGTGTTCAAGTGCATGCTTTTGTATTAGGTACTATTACGTCGCTTTTACCCTCAGAAAAATTAGAGCAATCTTATTGGGCTGAGCTAAAGGGAATAACTTTAGCTGATCCAGAGTTCCATACGCCAAGCAAGATAGACATGTTACTTGGTGCGGAAATATATAGTCAAGTTCTTAGAGATGGTTTAATTCAAGGTCCACCAAACTTACCGGTAGCTCAGAATACCGCTCTGGGTTGGATCCTTTCTGGACAGATTTCGTCCAGCCGTGACTCTATTCATTGTCATCACGTCATTCACAGCAGCTCAGATCAGGCTGATGACAACGCACTTTTGCGACAGTTTTGGGAAATAGAGTCTACTATTCCTGATAAGAAGATCCTTTCCGTTGAAGAGCAACGATGTGAGGATATTTATGCACAAACTACTTACCGTGATGAGGAAGGCCGCTATGTGGTTAATCTTCCCTTTCGCGATCAAGATCCGCAGTGCCAATATGGGAGTTCGAGAGATCTCGCAATAAAAAGATTTCATTTTCTTGAAAATAAATTCAAGAGGAATCCGACACTTAAAGCTCGATACACAGATGTGTTCCAAGAATACATCGATCTTGGTCATATGAAGCCTATACACAGTGATGAGCGTAATATGAGTACAGCTGTTTATCTGCCACATCACGCCGTGATACGTGAAGACAAAACTACAACCAAGGTTCGAATAGTGTTCGACGCTTCAATGAAAGGGTTAAATGGAGTATCTCTGAACGACGATCTCATGGTTGGTCCCATGTTGCAACCTCCGTTACGTCACATCATTATGACATGGAGAATGCATCCCATAAGTCTCTGTGCTGACATCATAAAAATGTACAGACAGGTGAAGGTTTCTCCTGAACATGCAGATTTTCAGCGAGTAGTGTGGCGCGATGATCCAGAATCTGAAATAAAAGAATACAAATTAGTAAGAGTTACGTTTGGTACAGCATCGGCTCCTTACCTTGCAGTAAAGTCCTTACAGCAGGTGGCAGTTGATGCAGGCGGAGGTCATCCTGAAATATCTGATATAATAAAAAATGAGTTTTACGTAGATGATTTAATGACAGGATGTCAAACATTTGAAGAAGGTTTACACATACATAGAAAAATAACAGAGTTACTTATGAAAGGTCAATTTCAACTACAGAAATGGGTTAGCAGCTGCGATGAATTAAACAAGAGAATTCAAGAATATACGGAAACAAAAGTAAGACAGAATGAAGAAGAAGAACAGGGAAAGAATATTAAGTTGGACTCAGTTGTAAAAATTTTAGGGATTTCATGGGATCGTGAGAGTGATGAATTTAAATATTCAGTGCAACTTAATCCACAGCAGACTCCAATTACCAAGAGAAAGGTAATATCAGACATAGCACGCCTGTTCGATCCGCTTGGCTGGGTGGCACCTTGCATTGTTACCTCCAAGATCTTCATTCAAAAGCTTTGGCTTGCTGGCCTGGAATGGGATGAAGAATTAACTCCGGAACTTCTATCAGAATGGGAAACTTACCGTTTAAGCCTTGTAGAGACGAACAAGTTCAGCATTCCCAGATGGGTTAAAACTAAATCCGACGATCTGTTGGTGGAGTTACATGGATTTTGCGACGCGTCGATTGCTGCTTATGCCGCTGTGGTGTATATCAGAGTCATCGATGCCTACAAAACTATTCATGTTAGTTTAATTACCTCTCGAACTAAGGTTGCACCAATCAAGCAGCAGTCAATTCCGCGTTTGGAGCTGATGGGGGCAGTGTTGCTTTCCAAACTCATTTCTGAAGTCGCTGAAGTAATGAGAATCGAACTCCCTCAAATACACGCCTGGACTGACTCGTCAGTGGTTTTGGCATGGCTCAGCAAACATCCCAGTCACTGGACTACTTTTGTTGGAAACAGAGTGTCAACTATTCTCTCTCACGTCGACAACTCACATTGGGCTCATGTCCAATCTACGCATAACCCTGCAGACTTATCATCCAGAGGTGTAACACCACAAGAACTTGTATGCAACTCACTGTGGAGTCAAGGACCCTCATGGCTTCATGATGAAACGATAGAATACACAAGACCAAAGTCAATCACCAACACAGAGCAAAGATCAATCAAGGTTCACGTCGTAATTGAACCTATTCAGGAAGATCTTTTCTGGATAAGGTATTCATCATTACAAAGGTTAGTTCGGGTTATAGCGTACTGCAGAAGAGTTTTGAGTTGGAAGAAACAATCACATAGTGAAAAGAGATTCGAAAGGTATTTAACCAAGGAAGAAATACAAGAAGCAACAAAAACATGTATAAAACTTGTTCAGAAACAAGAGTTTTTCGAAGAAATAAACGATATAGGAAAAACTGGAAGCGTAAAAGCGAAAAGCAAGCTTAAAAGTCTCTGTCCGGTTATCGACGATGAAGGCTTTCTTCGTGTTAGTGGACGCATTCATAACGCTAATTTAGACGAGGCTGTCAAACATCCCATCATCCTGCCATCTAAAAGTCACTTCACCAATCTAATTATTGATGAAGCCCATAAGAAGACTTTACATGGGGGACCAACACTAATGTTGAGCCAGCTGCGTACTAGGTATTGGATCCTTTCCGCCAAATCAAAGATTAAAGCTCATGTACACAAATGTGTAAAGTGCAGGCGGTACTCGGCACCTATTCAAACTCCACTTATGGGTCAGTTACCGTCTAGTAGAGTCACTCCAGCAAGACCATTCCTAAATAGCGGCGTGGATTTTGCTGGTCCCATCAGCATCCGAACGTCAAAGGGTCGAGGCCATCGATCATACAAAGGGTACATTTGTGTCTTTGTATGCATGGTGACCAAGGCAATTCATTTAGAAGCCATTAGTGATTTGACGTCGCAAGGTTTCATCAGTGGCTTTAAAAGATTTGTAGCTCGGCGAGGTTTTGTCAGTAACATTTGGAGCGACAATGGAACTAATTTTGTTGGCGCTTCAAAGGAGCTTCAGCATTTAGTCGCTGCGGAAAAATCTGCTGTAGCTGTAGAAATTAGAGAGTGGTTAGGCAACAACAGCACATCTTGGCATTTCATTCCGCCTCATTCTCCTAATTTCGGTGGCTTGTGGGAGGCCGGGGTCAAATCGACCAAATTCCATCTAAAACGCGTAATAGGTAATTCTACACTTACGTTCGAAGAGATATCAACAGTTTTGTCCCAGGTAGAAGCGTGCCTTAATTCCAGGCCGTTATCAATGTTGCCTGACAATTCCACAGATCCCACTCCTTTAACACCAGGTCATTTCCTGATAGGTGAGCCTCTGATAGCAGTGCCTGAACGTAATTATGAGAATTCTAACATCAGCAACCTGAGACGTTGGCAGGTTACTCAACGCATGTTGCAAGACTTTTGGAGGCGATGGTCAGATGAGTACTTGGTTCATTTGTTACAGCGTTACAAATGGACTAAAAATATTCCAGAACCAAATATCGGAGATATAGTTTTAGTCAAGGAGGATAACTTACCTCCTGCCCGTTGGCTTTTGGGCAAGGTCGTAGACAAGCACCCTGGTTTGGATAAGGTTACACGAGTGGTGACCCTCAAGTGCAATGGATCCTTGATCAAACGACCTACATCAAAATTGTGCATTTTGCCAATTGCAAAGTAATGTAAACCTTTTATAGTACACAGTATTAAGTTTTGGTTAAGGTATTTTTAAGTAATTTGACATACATTTAGATAAGTTTATACAGTCTACAAAGTAATGTAAGTTAGATAAGTTTAAGTTTATACAGTCCACAAAGTATTGTAAGATTTATTTTTTTTGTGCCAAGGGCACTTTTCATAAAGTATACAGTACTTTATGAATTTTTTATTGTTTCACGTCATCACTTATTGTTGCAGACGTAATTTATTGTTATTCTAGTTTGAGCCCCTGACCTCATGGTGGGCGGTTTTGTGTAATGAAGGACATATCATAATGTCCTTGGTGGGCGGTATGTTCGCATTCAATTTTGAGTGCAATAAAAGTGTTTGAAATTTAGTTCCATTTTTGTAACTAGATGGCGTTGTTCATTTAGACTGAATCGCGGTGTTAAGATTTTCCGCGGATAATATAAGGTCAATGAATGTATTTTTTTTTCTTTTGAGTTTGAGTATTGAGATTACGCCTAGACCTGATACAAATATATTTTACATAGTACTGTCAAGGTATTTTGGTCTTTTATTTATCCGAGTACCGCGAAGTATTGTTCAATATATATATAACAAGAAATTGTTTTTTTTTTTTAATTACAATGTTTTATTTGAGCTTGCCGCGCGTGCGAGGTGTCCAGAGACGGGTCTCCGCGCGGGCTAGCGATCTACGAAATAAAACAAGGTGGGTGCCGAACAAGATTTTTGTGTTTTGGTCAAAAAACCAGTTTTTGAAACAAAAAATTTCGATTTTCAACCCCCAACCTGGACTCCGGCACACGGAACGCGGACCAGAACACAGGGCTGGCAGGTGAGTACTATTGCAACTATATTCTAACGTAGTTTTTTTTTTAAGGAAAATTTGGAAAAAACACTAAATTTTGATGATTTTATCTGAAATTCATAAAATTTTGCAAGGGTTGTAGGGAGAATTTTTCAAAACGCGTGCGCGCTAGTGCAGAGTGGTCAGTACGTAGGCGGAGGCCTACTTAAGTCTAAAAATGCTGAAAACAGCGTCAAAATTGCACTTTTAGGGGGGAAGATATGGTCGCGTGTCTAGGTTAGGTTAGGTTAGGTTAGGTTAGGTTAGGTTAGGTTCTGCGGGGGTGGGGGACCCCCCACAGAGCATACGTCCACGTCGTGTCCCCTGGAAACAGCCCAGTTCTGACCACCGTAACGGAGTGGCAGACTGGGACTGGCCAAAGTGCTCTGTGCTTTAGTAGCGAATTTTATCTGCCTTGTGATCGTCTACGATGCCGGCTACACCCTCGCGGGACGCCTCCGGGCGATTTTTAAAATCAAAAGGCCCTTCTCAGGGCCAACCCAAAGGCCCTTCTCAGGGCCAACCCAAAGGCCCTTCTCAGGGCCAACCCAAAGGCCCTTCTCAGGGCCAACCGAAAGGCCCTTCTCAGGGCCACCCCGACGCACCAGCGTCAGAGCCTAGCCGCGCGCCGTCTGCGGCTAGCTATTTCGGAGGGGCGGAGTCGTCGTCCGACAACGACTCGCTTGTTGGTGCGTCGGACGCGAGAGGCTCGCGGTCGCGGAAGCGGGCCTTCCTGAGTTGTGGGTCCGAGAGTTCTTCGGCCTCGGGGTCCAAGCCGTCGTCGAAGGCTAAAAAGCCGACGACGACGGCCGCGGATACCCACGTTGTGGGACTCGCGGACGCCCAGCGCCAGGTAGACCTGGCACGGAAGGTGCAGCTCCAACAAGAGCTGGAGGAGCGGGTTGCCGCCAAAGAGAAGCGTGCGTACGTCGCCCGGGCCAAGTCCGGGTACGGTGCGTCACGGGTCGTGTACGCGGACCACTCTTTGGCGGAACTGGAAAGGATGGCGGAGGAGGACGAGGAGGAGATTGTCGAGGTCGCCTCTAAGTCCTCCAACCTCAAGGGCACCTTCCAGAAGGCCCTGAAGTGTCGGGCCGCGAGCTTGCGCGGAGTCGTCGCTGAACTCGTTCAGCGGACGGCCTCCGACGAGACGCGGCAACTGCAGGCGAGGGTGGATCGCCTGCAGTCGGAGGTCAACCAGCTTCGTCAGAAGCTGGCTGAAGCCACGGCCCGGCCTCAACAGGCCGAGGTGGGCCCTGTGGCAGAGGGCCCTGCCTCGGCCCGGCCTCAACAGGCCCAGGTGGGCCCTGTGGCAGGGGGCCCTGCCTCGGCCCGGCCACCACGGGCTAAGGCGAGCCCGGCACTAGAGGGCCCCTCCTCCAACCTTGAGGATATCATCCGCAAGGTAGTAATGGAGGAGAGGGCCTTCACGAGAGCCTGCCTGGCAGGCATCGAGGACCGGCTCCTGCCGGAAAAAAGCCTCCGGCCGTCGCTTGCGGCGGATAAGAGGCAAAGCCGGCCGGGGCCGTCCTCCTCCTCCCAGGTGGAAGACGTGGCCCTTCTCCCTGCGACCACTCCGTCCAACGAGTGGACGAAAGTGGGCCGGGGGGGGAAGGGTAAAGGGAAGAAGTCGGCAGCGGCCGTCCCTGCCATCCCTGCCGTCCCCACCACCCCCGCACCCAGCCAGTCGCAGACGACCGGCAAGGGCAAGGGGAAAGGGAAAGGGAGAGTAGGAAGGGGGCAGTTGGTCCCCCCTAACACTGCAGCCGTCGTGGTGACGCTCACCGCAGAGGCTGCGGGGCGGGGGGAGACTTACGCCTCCATCTTGTCGCGGGCGCGGGGCAATGCCGATCCCACTCAACTGGGGATCGGCAGTGTGTCGTGCCGGCGGACGCAGGCCGGGGCTCGAATATTCGAGTTCCCGGGGGCCGAGGGGAGCGCCCGCGCTGACCTCTTTGCAGCCAAGCTGCAGGAGGTCATCGCGGACTCTGCCAAGGTGGCCCGGCCGGTCAAGTCAGCGGCCTTCGAAGTGACGGAGTTGGATGACTCCGTCACCAAGGAGGAGGTGGTGGCGGCGGTCGCAGCGGTAGGGGGCTGTGGGGCCGCGGCGGTCCAAGGCCGGGACATAAGGCCCGGCCGCGGCGGAATGGGCACCATCCGCCTCGAGTGCCCAGTCGCAGCTGCCAAAGCCGTCCTTGCGAAAGGACGGCTTCAAGTCGGGTTCAGCTCGGGCGCAGTCCGGGCACTCGAGGACCAGCCTATGCGGTGTTTCCGGTGCTTCGGCATCGGCCACACCCGGCCCCTGTGTCCGTCCAAGGTTGACAGGACGGACACATGCTACCGCTGCGGCAAGGAGGGCCACAAAGCCGCCTCCTGCCAGGCCGCCACGCCGCACTGCGCGGTGTGTGCCGCCAGTGGCCGCCGGGCAGGCCACGTCATGAAGGGGAGGAAGTGCAATCCCCCCCCTAAGCGTGGCAAAGCGCAGGCGCCGACCGGGCCTGCACCTGCTGCTGCCGCTGATGCCGCCGTTCCTGCGGCGGCTGCGGAGGAGGGTGCGATGTCCGACTGATGGCCACGGTCGAACATCGCATCCTTCAGGCGAACACCAACCACTGCAGGACAGCCCAAGATCTGCTGATGCAGACCATGGCTGAGTGGTTGGTGGACTTGGCGGTGGTCGCCGAACCCTACTCGGTCCCTGGCCGTTGGCTGGGCGACCGGGACGGCTTGGTGGCGTTGGTGACGCGGTCTTCCACAGACTCCCCTCCCCTCTCGCTCTTAGAGAGGGGACCGGGATACGTGGCCGCCGCGTGGGGAGAGATAGCGATGGTGGGGGTGTATTTCTCCCCAAACCGCCCTCTCTCGGACTTTGAGGATTTCCTCGAGATCCTCACTGCTGTCGTAGGGAGGGCGGCACCACGCCAGGTCGTGGTGTTGGGCGACCTAAACGCCAAGTCGGTGGCCTGGGGCAACCCGGTCGCCGGGTGCAACGTCCGGGGACGCGCCGTCGAGTTTTGGGCGGCCTCGTGCGGTGTGTCCCTCCTCAACAGGGGGGCGGTCCACACGTGTGTGCGGCAACAGGGCGGGTCGGTGGTGGACGTCTCGTTCGCCACCCCCGCGCTTGCCGCCCGCGTCGTGAACTGGCGGGTGGAGCTGGTGGAGACCTTGTCGGACCACCGTTATGTGCGGTTCGACATCTCCACACAGCGGGGAGGGGGGACGGCCCGCGCTGGGCAATCTCCCTTCCCGCGGTGGGCGCTCACCCGCCTGGACCGGGAGGCGGCCAAGGAGGCCGCCTTCCTCCAGGACTGGCTGTCGCCACCCCCTGTCGAGGAGGTCCCGGACGTGGACGCCGCAGCGGTCCGGCTGCGGGGGTCCTTGACCGAGGTGTGCAACTCCAGCATGCCTCGGTCTCGCCGTCCGCCTCCCCGTCGCGCCGTGTACTGGTGGACGGAGGAGCTGGCGGGGCTCCGGGCCACCTGCGTGGCGGCCAGAAGGGCCTACGCGCGGAGCCGACGGCGCAGCGCCCAAAACCGAGTCCGGGCAGAGGAGGACCGCCTGTACGCCTCTTACCGAGAGGCTACGGTGGCCCTCAAGTCTGCGATGGGCGCTGCGCAAGACTCGGCGAGGGCCGAGATGCTGGAGGGTCTCGACAGAGATCCCTATGGGAGGCCATATAAGGCGGCGCGGAATCAGCTCCGTCCCTATGGTCCCCCACTGTCTGAGACCCTCGAGCCAGCGTTGCTGGATGGGGTGGTCCGGTCCCTGTTTCCGCGCAGGACCGACTTCACCCCTCCAGCGATGGATCCCCCGCAAGGGGCGGTTCCGCCGGAGACAGAGGTGCCCCCGGTCACGGCGGCGGAATTCTACGCGGGGGTTCTGAGCCTCCGCGCGAAGAAGACCGCCCCCGGACCGGACGGCGTCCCCGCACGGGTGGTGGCGATCGCCGCCACCCAAATGGAGGACAGATTTCGGGACCTGTTCAGCGCGTGTTTTACGGCTGGGAGGTTCCCGAAACTGTGGAAGGAGGGGCAGCTGTGCCTGCTCCGAAAGGAGGGTCGCCCGGTGGACTCCCCCTCGGCATACCGGCCCATCGTTCTGCTCGATGAGGTCGGTAAACTGTTCGAGGGGATCGTCGCCGGGAGGCTGGAGAGCCACCTGCGGGGGGTAGGGCCGGATCTGTCGGACGCCCAATTCGGTTTCCGTCGTGGGCGTTCGACGATCGACGCGCTGGCCCTACTCAAGGGCCAGGTGAAGGAGGCGGTGGAGGCGGGGGACGGAGTGCTGGCGGTGTCATTCGACATTGCCAACGCCTTCAACTCCGTCCCCCACTCGACGATATTGGAGGCGCTCCGTTATCACGGAGTGCCCCAATACCTGCGGGACCTCCTGGCCGACTACTTGGAGGGCCGAGAGGTCCTCCTCGTGGACAAATCGGCCACGGTGAGGCGGTACGGCGCAGAGTCCGGTGTTCCACAGGGGTCGGTGCTAGGCCCCCCCTTGTGGAACATCGGGTTCAACTGGCTGCTGCGGGGTGCCCTCCTCCCGGGCACGAGTGTCATCTGCTACGCGGATGACACTCTGCTCACTGCCCGGGGGAGGAACTTTGCCGACGCGGCCATTCTGGCCTCGGCTGGCGGGTCCTTGGTGGCAGAAAGGATCCGCCGCCTGGGATTGAGGGTGGCGCTGCACAAAACGGAGGCCGTGTTCTTTCGCGGTCCCCGGCAGCGCTGCCCTGCCGACGCCCACATCGTCGTGGAGGGCGTCCGTATAGGGGTCCAGCCCCAGATGAAATATCTGGGACTGGTGCTGGACGACAGGTGGCGCTTCGGCCCGCATTTCAGTGGGCTGTCGACGCGCCTGTTGAAGGCCGCGGACGCCCTCTCATGGCTCCTCCCAAACCTGGGGGGGCCCAAGGCAAAGTGCCGGCGCCTCTATGCCGGCATTTTGCGGAGCATGGCCCTTTACGGGGCTCCCATCTGGGCGGACTCCCTCCACAGGAGGGAGAATGCCACCGCCATCCGCAGGCCCCAGCGGGCTATTGCACAGCGGGTGGCGAGGGCCTACCGCTCAGTGGGCTTTTCGGCGGCGTGCGCTCTGGCCGGCACCCCTCCTTGGGAGCTGGAGGCGTGGGTGCTCGCCAGAGTGTACGAGTGGACGGCGCGCCGAAAGGCGCTCGGGGAGCGCCCCACGGGCGAAGAGCGGGAGGCGGTGCGGCGAGAGGCGAAGGACGCCATCGTCCTCCATTGGACGGAGGACCTCGCCAGCGCCGCCTTTGGCCGCCGGACGTTGGACGCGCTCGGTCCGGTCCTGAAGGGCTGGCTCGAGCGGTCCCACGGTTTCCTCTCTTTCCGTCTGGTGCAGGTGTTATCCGGACATGGCTGTTTCGGATCGCACCTGCACCGGATCGGGAGGGAGGAGACCCCGGCGTGCCACGACTGCGGCGCGGTGGAGGACACGGCGCAGCACACCCTCGAGGTGTGCCCGGTGTGGTCAGAGCTGCGCCGCGGTCTGACCGCGGTGGTCGGACCGGACCTCTCGCTTCCCGGCGTGGTCGACGCCATGCTGGGGAGTGAGGAGGCCTGGTCGGCGGTAGCCTCCTTTTGCGAGGACGTGATGTCGCAAAAGGAGGAGGCGGAGCGCGCGCGGGAGGACGACCCTCTCGCTGCGCCGCTCCGCAGACGAAGAAGGGGGAGAAGGCGTCGTGCCCTCCCTCCTCATGGTGACGGGCGGGCGACAGGCGCGGGGGTGCCTTCGCCCGCATTGCACCCGTCACCTTCGTCGGTCATTCCCGACCCCCCACACCCGTGAGGGTGTGAGGGGGTCCGCCTAGCAATCGTCGGCGGAGGACTGGAAGTAAAGGCTGTGCCGGTTTCCCAGTCCCCCGCCACTGTGACGAAGCGGGAATGCGCTGGGTCGTTTTAGTGGGTATACCGGGTCCGCCCGGGGAGTCCCACATACCCCTTCCGTCCCCCGACGGGAGGGTATGCGTAATGCATTTTTTCCCAGCGTAAAAAAAAAAAAAAAAAAAAAAAAAAAAAAAAAAAAAAAAAAAAAAAAAAAAAAAAAAAAAAAAAAGGTTCTGCGGGGGTCCTTGACCGAGGTGTGCAACTCCAGCATGCCTCGGTCTCGCCGTCCGCCTCCCCGTCGCGCCGTGTACTGGTGGACGGAGGAGCTGGCGGGGCTCCGGGCCACCTGCGTGGCGGCCAGAAGGGCCTACGCGCGGAGCCGACGGCGCAGCGCCCAAAACCGAGTCCGGGCAGAGGAGGACCGCCTGTACGCCTCTTACCGAGAGGCTACGGTGGCCCTCAAGTCTGCGATGGGCGCTGCGCAAGACTCGGCGAGGGCCGAGATGCTGGAGGGTCTCGACAGAGATCCCTATGGGAGGCCATATAAGGCGGCGCGGAACCAGCTCCGCCCCTATGGTCCCCCACTGTCGGAGACCCTCGAGCCAGCGTTGCTGGATGGGGTGGTTCGGTCCCTGTTTCCGCGCAGGACCGACTTCACCCCTCCAGCGATGGATCCCCCGCAAGGGGCGGCTCCGCCGGAGGCAGAGGTGCCCCCGGTCACGGCGGCGGAATTCTACGCGGGGGTTCTGAGCCTCCGCGCGAAGAAGACCGCCCCCGGACCGGACGGCGTCCCCGCACGGGTGGTGGCGATCGCCGCCACCCAAATGGAGGCCAGGTTTCGGGACCTCTTCAGCGCGTGTTTTACGGCTGGGAGGTTCCCGAAACTGTGGAAGGAGGGGCAGCTTTGCCTGCTCCGAAAGGAGGGTCGCCCGGTGGACTCCCCCTCGGCATAGCGGCCCATCGTTCTGCTCGATGAGGTCGGTAAACTGTTCGAGGGGATCGTCGCCGGGAGGCTGGAGAGCCACCTGCGGGGGGTAGGGCCGGATCTGTCGGACGCCCAATTCGGGTTCCGTCGTGGGCGTTCGACGATCGACGCGCTGGCCCTACTCAAGGGCCAGGTGAAGGAGGCGGTGGAGGCGGGGGACGGAGTGCTGGCGGTGTCATTCGACATTGCCAACGCCTTCAACTCCGTCCCCCACTCGACGATATTGGAGGCGCTCCGGTATCACGGAGTACCCCAATATCTGCGGAGCCTCCTGGCCGACTACTTGGAGGGCCGAGAGGTCCTCCTCGTAGACAAATCGGCCACGGTGAGGCGGTACGGCGCAGAGTCCGGTGTTCCACAGGGGTCGGTGCTAGGCCCCCCCTTGTGGAACATCGGGTTCAACTGGCTGCTGCGGGGTGCCCTCCTCCCGGGCACGAGTGTCATCTGCTACGCGGACGACACTCTGCTCACTGCCCGGGGGAGGAACTTTGCCGACGCGGCCATTCTGGCCTCGGCTGGCGAGTCCTTGGTGGCAGAAAGGATCCGCCGCCTGGGATTGAGGGTGGCGCTGCACAAAACGGAGGCCGTGTTCTTTCGCGGTCCCCGGCAGCGCTGCCCTGCCGACGCCCACATCGTCGTGGAGGGCGTCCGTATAGGGGTCCAGCCCCAGATGAAATATCTGGGGCTGGTGTTGGACGACAGGTGGCGCTTCGGCCCGCATTTTAGCGGGCTGTCGACGCGCCTGTTGAAGGCCGCGGACGCCCTCTCATGGCTCCTCCCAAACCTGGGGGGACCCAAGGCAAAGTGCCGGCGCCTCTATGCCGGCATTTTGCGGAGCATGGCCCTCTACGGGGCTCCCATCTGGGCGGACTCCCTCCATAGGAGGGAGAATGCTACCGCCATCCGCAGGCCCCAGCGGGCTATTGCACAGCGGGTGGCGAGGGCCTACCGCTCAGTGGGCTTTTCGGCGGCGTGCGCTCTGGCCGGCACCCCTCCTTGGGAGCTGGAGACGTGGGTGCTCGCCAGAGTGTACGAGTGGACGGCGCGCCGAAAGGCGCTCGGGGAGCGCCCCACGGGCGAAGAGCGGGAGGCGGTGCGGCGAGAGGCGAAGGACGCCATCGTCCTCCATTGGACGGAGGACCTCGCCAGCGCCGCCTTTGGCCGCCGGACGTTGGACGCGCTCGGTCCGGTCCTGAAGGGCTGGCTCGAGCGGTCCCACGGTTTCCTCTCTTTCCGTCTGGTGCAGGTGTTATCCGGACACGGCTGTTTCGGATCGCACCTGCACCGGATCGGGAGGGAGGAGACCCCGGAGTGCCACGACTGCGGCGCGGCGGAAGACACGGCGCAGCACACCCTCGAGGTGTGCCCGGCGTGGTCCGAGCTGCGCCGCGGTCTGACCGCGGTGGTCGGACCGGACCTCTCGCTTCCCGGCGTGGTCGACGCCATGCTGGGGAGTGAGCAGGCCTGGTCGGCGATGGCCTCCTTTTGCGAGGACGTGATGTCGCAAAAGGAGGAGGCGGAGCGCGCGCGGGAGGACGACCCTCTCGCTGCGCCGCTCCGCAGACGAAGGAGGGGGAGAAGGCGTCGTGCCCTCCCTCCTCATGGTGACGGGCGGGCGACAGGCGCGGGGGTGCCTTCGCCCGCATTGCACCCGTCACCTTCGTCGGTCATTCCCGACCCCCCGCACCCGTGAGGGTGTGAGGGGGTCTGCCTGGCAATCGTCGGCGGAGGACTGGAAGTAAAGGCTGTGCCGGTTTCCCAGTCCCCCGCCACTCTGACGAAGCGGGAATGCGCTGGGTCGTTTTAGTGGGTATACCGGGTCCGCCCGGGGAGTCCCACATACCCCTCCCGTCCCCCGACGGGTGGGCATGCGTAACGCATTTTTTCCCAGCGTAAAAAAAAAAAAAAAAAAAAAGGTTAGGTTGGAGGACCCCCCACAGAGCATACGTCCACGTCGTGTCCCCTGGAAACAGCCCAGTTCTGACCACCGTAACGGAGTGGCAGACTGGGACTGGCCAAAGTGCTCTGTGATCTAGTAGCGAATTTTAATCTTTTATTGCCTTGTCTCGACTACGATGCCTGGTACACCCTCGCGGGGCGCCCGCGGGCGGTTTTTAAAATCAAAAGGCCCTTCTCAGGGCCAAGCCAAAGGCCCTTCTCAGGGCCAACCCAAAGGCCCTTCTCAGGGCCAACCCAAAGGCCCTTCTCAGGGCCAACCAAAAGGCCCTTCTCAGGGCCACCCCGACGCACCAGCGTCAGAGTCTAGCCGCGCGCCGTCTGCGGCTAGTTATTTCGGAGGGGCGGAGTCGTCGGACAACGACTCGGTTGTTGGTGCGTCGGACGCGAGTGGCACGCGGTCGCGGAAGCGGGTCTTCCGAAGTTGTGGGTCCGAGAGTTCTTCGGCCTCGGGGTCCAAGCCGTTGTCGAAGGCTAAAAAGCCGACGACTACGGCCGCGGATACCCACGTCGTTGGGCTCGCGGACGCCCAGCGCCAGGTAGACCTGGCACGGAAGGTCCAGCTCCAGCAAGAGCTGGAGGAGCGGGTTGCCGCCAAGGAGAAGCGTGCGTACGTCGCCCGGGCCAAGTCCGGGTACGGTGCGTCCCGGGTTGTGTACGCGGACCACTCTTTGGCGGAACTGCAAAGGATGGCGGAGGAGGACGAGGAGGAGATTGTGGAGGTCGCCTCTAAGTCCTCCAACTTGAAGGGCACCTTTCAAAAGGCCCTGAAGTGTCGGGCCGCGAGCTTGCGCGGAGTCGTCGCTGAACTCGTTCAGCGGACGGCCTCCGACGAGACGCGGCAACTGCAGGCGAGGGTGGATCGCCTGCAGTCGGAGGTCAGCCAGCTTCGTCAGAAGCTGGCTGAAGCCACGGCCCGGCCTCAACAGGCCGAGGTGAGCCCTGTGGCAGAGGGCCCTGCCTCGGCCCAGCCACCACGGGCTAAGGCGAGCCCTGCAGTAGAGGGCCCCTCCTCCAACCTTGAGGATATCATCCGCAAGGTGATAATGGAGGAGAGGGCCTTCACGAGAGCCTGCCTGGCAGGCATCGAGGACCGGCTCCTGCCGGAAAAAAGCCTCCGGCCGCCGCTTGCGGCGGATAAGAGGCAAAGCCGGCCGGGGCCGTCCTCCTCCACCCAGGTGGAAGACGTGGCCCTTCTCCCTGCGACCACTCCGTCCAACGAGTGGACGAAAGTGGGCCGGGGGGGGAAGGGTAAAGGGAAGAAGTCGGCAGCGGCCGTCCCTGCCGTCCCTGCCGTCCCCGCCACCCCCGCACCCAGCCAGTCACAGACGACCGGCAAGGGCAAGGGGAAAGGGAAAGGGAGAGGAGGAAAGGGGCAGTTGGTCCCCCCTAAAACTGCGGCCGTCGTGGTGACGCTCACCACGGAGGCTGCGGGGCGAGGGGAGACCTACGCCTCCATCTTGGCGCGGGCGCGCGGCAATGCCGATCCCACGCAACTGGGGATCGGCAGTGTGTCGTGCCGGCGGACGCAGGCCGGGGCTCGAATCTTCGAGTTCCCGGGGGCCGAGGGGAGCGCCCGCGCTGACCTCTTTGCAGCCAAGCTGCAAGAGGTCATCGCGGACTCTGCCAAGGTGGCCCGGCCGGTCAAGTCGGCGGAAATCGAGGTGACGGAGTTGGATGACTCCGTCACCAAGGAGGAGGTGGTGGCGGCGGTCGCAGCGGTAGGGGGCTGTGGCGCCGCGGCGGTCCAAGGCCGGGACATAAGGCCCGGCCGCGGCGGAATGGGCACCATCCGCCTCGAGTGCCCAGTCGCAGCTGCCAAAGCCGTCCTTGCGAAAGGACGGCTTCAAGTCGGGTTCAGCTCGGGCGCAGTCCGGGCACTCGAGGACCAGCCTCTGCGGTGTTTCCGGTGCTTCGGCATCGGCCACACCCGGCCCCTGTGTCCGTCCAAGGTTGACAGGACGGACACATGCTACCGCTGCGGCAAGGAGGGCCACAAAGCCGCCTCCTGCCAGGCCGCCACGCCGCACTGCGCGGTGTGTGCCGCCAGTGGCCGCCGGGCAGGCCACGTCATGAAGGGGAGGAAGTGCAATCCCCCCCCTAAGCGTGGCAAAGCGCAGGCGCCGACCGGGCCTGCACCTGCTGCTGCCGCTAACACCGCCGTTCCTGCGGCGGCTGCGGAGGAGGGTGCGATGTCCGACTGATGGCCACGGTCGAACATCGCATCCTTCAGGCGAACACCAACCACTGCAGGACAGCCCAGGATCTGCTGATGCAGACCATGGCTGAGTGGTTGGTGGACTTGGCGGTGGTCGCCGAACCCTACTCGGTCCCTGGCCGTTGGCTGGGCGACCGGGACGGCTTGGTGGCGTTGGTGGCGCGGTCTTCCACAGACTCCCCTCCCCTCTCGCTCTTAGAGAGGGGACCGGGATACGTGGCCGCCGCGTGGGGAGAGATAGCGATGGTGGGGGTGTATTTCTCCCCAAACCGCCCTCTCTCGGACTTTGAGGATTTCCTCGAGATCCTCACTGCTGTCGTAGGGAGGGCGGCACCACGCCAGGTCGTGGTGTTGGGCGACCTAAACGCCAAGTCGGTGGCCTGGGGCAACCCGGTCGCCGGGTGCAACGTCCGGGGACGCGCCGTCGAGTTTTGGGCGGCCTCGTGCGGTGTGTCCCTCCTCAACAGGGGGGCGGTCCACACGTGTGTGCGGCAACTGGGCGGGTCGGTGGTGGACGTCTCGTTCGCCACCCCCGCGCTTGCCGCCCGCGTCGTGAACTGGCGGGTGGAGCTGGTGGAGACCTTGTCGGACCACCGTTATGTGCGGTTCGACATCTCCACACAGCGGGGAGGGGGGACGGCCCGCACTGGGCAATCTCCCTTCCCGCGGTGGGCACTCACCCGCCTGGACCGGGAGGCGGCCAAGGAGGCTGCCTTCCTTCAGGACTGGCTGTCGCCTCCCCCTGTCGAGGAGGTCCCGGACGTGGACGCCGCAGCGGTCCGGCTGCGGGGGTCCTTGACCGAGGTGTGCAACTCCAGCATGCCTCGGTCTCGCCGTCCGCCTCCCCGTCGCGCCGTGTACTGGTGGACGGAGGAGCTGGCGCAGCTCCGGGCCACCTGCGTGGCGGCCAGAAGGGCCTACGCGCGGAGCCGACGGCGCAGCGCCCAAAACCGAGTCCGGGCAGAAGAGGACCGCCTGTACGACTCTTACCGAGAGGCTACGGCGGCCCTCAAGTCTGCGATGGGCGCTGCGCAGGACTCGGCGAGGGCCGAGATGCTGGAGGGTCTCGACAGAGATCCCTATGGGAGGCCATATAAGGCGGCGCGGAACCAGCTCCGCCCCTATGGTCCCCCACTGTCGGAGACCCTCGAGCCAGCGTTGCTGGATGGGGTGGTCCGGTCCCTGTTTCCGCGCAGGACCGACTTCACCCCTCCAGCGATGGATCCCCCGCAAGGGGCGGCTCCGCCGGAGGCAGAGGTGCCCCCGGTCACGGCGGCGGAATTCTACGCGGGGGTTCTGAGCCTCCGCGCGAAGAAGACCGCCCCC
The DNA here is from genome assembly GCA_964057025.1 of Standfussiana lucernea. Classification (NCBI taxonomy): domain Eukaryota; kingdom Metazoa; phylum Arthropoda; class Insecta; order Lepidoptera; family Noctuidae; genus Standfussiana; species Standfussiana lucernea. The sequence continues at coordinate 15,645,204 of OZ059805.1, forward strand.
GGACCGGACGGCGTCCCCGCACGGGTGGTGGCGATCGCCGCCACCCAAATGGAGGACAGATTTCGGGACCTCTTCAGCGCGTGTTTTACGGCTGGGAGGTTCCCGAAACTGTGGAAGGAGGGGCAGCTGTGCCTGCTCCGAAAGGAGGGTCGCCCGGTGGACTCCCCCTCGGCATACCGGCCCATCGTTCTGCTCGATGAGGTCGGTAAACTGTTCGAGGGGATCGTCGCCGGGAGGCTGGAGAGCCACCTGCGGGGGGTAGGGCCGGATCTGTCGGACGCCCAATTCGGTTTCCGTCGTGGGCGTTCGACGATCGACGCGCTGGCCCTACTCAAGGGCCAGGTGAAGGAGGCGGTGGAGGCGGGGGACGGAGTGCTGGCGGTGTCATTCGACATTGCCAACGCCTTCAACTCCGTCCCCCACTCGACGATATTGGAGGCGCTCCGGTATCACGGAGTGCCCCAATACCTGCGGGACCTCCTGGCCGACTACTTGGAGGGCCGAGAGGTCCTCCTCGTGGACAAGTCGGCCACGGTGAGGCGGTACGGCGCAGAGTCCGGTGTTCCACAGGGATCGGTGCTAGGCCCCCCCTTGTGGAACATCGGGTTCAACTGGCTGCTGCGGGGTGCCCTCCTCCCGGGCACGAGTGTCATCTGCTACGCGGATGACACTCTGCTCACTGCCCGGGGGAGGAACTTTGCCGACGCGGCCATTCTGGCCTCGGCTGGCGGGTCCTTGGTGGCAGAAAGGATCCGCCGCCTGGGATTGAGGGTGGCGCTGCACAAAACGGAGGCCGTGTTCTTTCGCGGTCCCCGGCAGCGCTGCCCTGCCGACGCCCACATCGTCGTGGAGGGCGTCCGTATAGGGGTCCAGCCCCAGATGAAATATCTTGGGCTGGTGCTGGACGACAGGTGGCGCTTCGGCCCGCATTTCAGCGGGCTGTCGACGCGCCTGTTGAAAGCCGCGGACGCCCTCTCATGGCTTCTCCCAAACCTGGGGGGGCCTAAAGCAAAGTGCCGGCGCCTCTATGCCGGCATTTTGCGGAGCATGGCCCTTTACGGGGCTCCCATCTGGGCGGACTCCCTCCATAGGAGGGAGAATGCTACCGCCATCCGCAGGCCCCAGCGGGCTATTGCACAGCGGGTGGCGAGGGCCTACCGCTCAGTGGGCTTTTCGGCGGCGTGCGCTCTGGCCGGCACCCCTCCTTGGGAGCTGGAGGCGTGGGTGCTCGCCAGAGTGTACGAGTGGACGGCGCGCCGAAAGGCGCTCGGGGAGCGCCCCACGGGCGAAGAGCGGGAGGCGGTGCGGCGAGAGGCGAAGGACGCCATCGTCCTCCATTGGACGGAGGACCTCGCCAGCGCCGCCTTTGGCCGCCGGACGTTGGACGCGCTCGGTCCGGTCCTGAAGGGCTGGCTCGAGCGGTCCCACGGTTTCCTCTCTTTCCGTCTGGTGCAGGTGTTATCCGGACATGGCTGTTTCGGATCGCACCTGCACCGGATCGGGAGGGAGGAGACCCCGGCGTGCCACGACTGCGGCGCGGCGGAGGACACGGCGCAGCACACCCTCGAGGTGTGCCCGGCGTGGTCCGAGCTGCGCCGCGGTCTGACCGCGGTGGTCGGACCGGACCTCTCGCTTCCCGGCGTGGTCGACGCCATGCTGGGGAGTGAGGAGGCCTGGTCGGCGGTAGCCTCCTTTTGCGAGGACGTGATGTCGCAAAAGGAGGAGGCGGAGCGCGCGCGGGAGGACGACCCTCTCGCTGCGCCGCTCCGCAGACGAAGAAGGGGGAGAAGGCGCCGTGCCCTCCCTCCTCATGGTGACGGGCGGGCGACAGGCACGGGGGTGCCTTCGCCCGCATTGCACCCGTCACCTTCGTCGGTCATTCCCGACCCCCCACACCCGTGAGGGTGTGAGGGGGTCTGCCTGGCAATCGTCGGCGGAGGACTGGAAGTAAAGGCTGTGCCGGTTTCCCAGTCCCCCGCCACTGTGACGAAGCGGGAATGCGCTGGGTCGTTTTAGTGGGTATACCGGGTCCGCCCGGGGAGTCCCACATACCCCTCCCGTCCCCCGACGGGTGGGCATGCGTAACGCATTTTTTCCCAGCGTAAAAAAAAAAAAAAAAAAAAAAAAAAAAAAAAAAAAAAAAAAAAAAGGTTAGGTTAGGTTAGGTTGGGGGACCCCCCACAGAGCATACGTCCACGTCGTGTCCCCTGGAAACAGCCCAGTTCTGACCACCGTAACGGAGTGGCAGACTGGGACTGGCCAAAGTGCTCTGTGATCTAGTAGCGAATTTTAATCTTTTTATTGCCTTGTTTCGACTACGATGCCTGGTACACCCTCGCGGGACGCCCGCGGGCGGTTTTTAAAATCAAAAGGCTCTTCTCAGAGCCAACCTAAAGGCCCTTCTCAGGGCCAACCCAAAGGCCCTTCTCAGGGCCAACCAAAAGGCCCTTCTCAGGGCCACCCCGACGCACCAGCGTCAGAGTCTAGCCGCGCGCCGTCTGCGGCTAGTTATTTCGGAGGGGCGGAGTCGTCGGACAACGACTCGCTTGTTAGTGCGTCGGACGCGAGTGGCTCGCGGTCGCGGAAGCGGGTCTTCCGAAGTTGTGGGTCCGAGAGTTCTTCGGCCTCGGGGTCCAAGCCGTTGTCGAAGGCTAAAAAGCCGACGACAACGGCCGCGGATACCCACGTCGTTGGGCTCGCGGACGCCCAGCGCCAGGTAGACCTGGCACGGAAGGTCCAGCTCCAGCAAGAGCTGGAGGAGCGGGTTGCCGCCAAAGAGAAGCGTGCGTACGTCGCCCGCGCCAAGTCCGGGTACGGTGCGTCCCGGGTTGTGTACGCGGACCACTCTTTGGCGGAACTGCAAAGGATGGCGGAGGAGGACGAGGAGGAGATTGTGGAGGTCGCCTCTAAGTCCTCCAACCTAAAGGGCACTTTTCAAAAGGCCCTGAAGTGTCGGGCCGCGAGCTTGCGCGGAGTCGTCGCTGAACTCGTTCAGCGGACGGCCTCCGACGAGACGCGGCAACTGCAGGCGAGAGTGGATCGCCTGCAGTCGGAGGTCAACCAGCTTCGTGAGAAGCTGGCTGAAGCCACGGCCCGGCCTCAACAGGCCGAGGTGAGCCCTGTGGCAGAGGACCCTGCCTCGGCCCAGCCACCACGGGCTAAGGTGAGCCCTGCAGTAGAGGGCCCCTCCTCCAACCTTGAGGATATCATCCGCAAGGTGATAATGGAGGAGAGGGCCTTCACGAGAGCCTGCCTGGCAGGCATCGAGGACCGGCTCCTGCCGGAAAAAAGCCTCCGGCCGCCGCTTGCGGCGGATAAGAGGCAAAGCCGGCCGGGGCCGTCCTCCTCCTCCCAGGTGGAAGACGTGGCCCTTCTCCCGTCGACCACTCCGTCCAACGAGTGGACGAAAGTGGGCAGGAAGGGGAAGGGTAAAGGGAAGAAGTCGGCAGCGGCCGTCCCTGCCGTCCCTGCCGTCCCCGCCACCCCCGCACCCAGCCAGTCGCAGACGACCGGCAAGGGCAAAGGGAAAGGGAGAGCTGGAAAGGGGCAGTTGGTCCCCCCTAAGACTGCAGCCGTCGTGGTGACGCTCACCGCGGAGGCTGCGGGGCGAGGGGAGAACTACGCCTCCATCTTGGTGCGGGCGCGCGGCAATGCCGATCCCACTCAGCTGGGGATCGGCAGTGTGTCGTGCCGGCGGACGCAGGCCGGGGCTCGAATCTTCGAGTTCCCGGGGGCCGAGGGGAGCGCCCGCGCTGACCTCTTTGCAGCCAAGCTGCAGGAGGTCATCGCGGACTCTGCCAAGGTGGCCCGGCCGGTCAAGTCGGCGGCCTTCGAAGTGACGGAGTTGGATGACTCCGTCACCAAGGAGGAGGTGGTGGCGGCGGTCGCAGCGGTAGGGGGCTGTGGGGCCGCGGCGGTCCAAGGCCGGGACATAAGGCCCGGCCGCGGCGGAATGGGCACCATCCGCCTCGAGTGCCCAGTCGCAGCTGCCAGAGTCGTCCTTGCGAAAGGACGGCTTCAAGTCGGATTCAGCTCGGCCGCAGTCCGGGCACTCGAGGACGAGCCTCTGCGGTGTTTTCGGTGCTTCGGCATCGGCCACACCCGGCCCCTGTGTCCGTCCAAGGTTGACAGGACGGACACATGCTACCGCTGCGGCAAGGAGGGTCACAAAGCCGCTTCCTGCCAGGCCGCCACGCCGCACTGCGCGGTGTGTGCCGCCAGTGGCCGCCGGGCAGGCCACGTCATGAAGGGGAGGAAGTGCAATCCCCCCCCTAAGCGTGGCAAAGCGCAGGCGCCGACCGGGCCTGCACCTGCTGCTGCCGCTAACACCGCCGTTCCTGCGGCGGCTGCGGAGGAGGTTGCGATGTCCGACTGATGGCCACGGTCGAACATCGCATCCTTCAGGCGAACATCAACCACTGCAGGACAGCCCAGGATCTGCTGATGCAGACCATGGCTGAGTGGTTGGTGGACTTGGCGGTGGTCGCCGAACCCTACTCGGTCCCTGGCCGTTGGCTGGGCGACCGGGACGGCTTGGTGGCGTTGGTGGCGCGGTCTTCCACAGACTCCCCTCCCCTCTCGCTCTTAGAGAGGGGACCGGGATACGTGGCCGCCGCGTGGGGAGAGATAGCGACGGTGGGGGTGTATTTCTCCCCAAACCGCCCTCTCTCGGACTTTGAGGATTTCCTCGAGATCCTCACTGCTGTCGTAGGGAGGGCGGCACCACGCCAGGTCGTGGTGTTGGGCGACCTAAACGCCAAGTCGGTGGCCTGGGGCAACCCGGTCGCCGGGTGCAACGTCCGGGGACGCGCCGTCGAGTTTTGGGCGGCCTCGTGCGGTGTGTCCCTCCTCAACAGGGGGGCGGTCCACACGTGTGTGCGGCAACAGGGCGGGTCGGTGGTGGACGTCTCGTTCGCCACCCCCGCGCTTGCCGCCCGCGTCGTGAACTGGCGGGTGGAGCTGGTGGAGACCTTGTCGGACCACCGTTATGTGCGGTTCGACATCTCCACACAGCGGGGAGGGGGGACGGCCCGCGCTGGGCAATCTCCCTTCCCACGGTGGGCGCTCACCCGCCTGGACCGGGAGGCAGCCAGGGAGGCCGCCTTCCTCCAGGACTGGCTGTCGCCTCCCCCTGTCGAGGAGGTCACGGACGTGGACGCCGCAGCGGTCAGGCTGCGGGGGTCCTTGACCGAGGTGTGCAACTCCAGCATGCCTCGGTCTCGCCGTCCGCCTCCCCGTCGCGCCGTGTACTGGTGGACGGAGGAGCTGGCGGGGCTCCGGGCCACCTGCGTGGCGGCCAGAAGGGCCTACGCGCGGAGCCGACGGCGCAGCGCCCAAAACCGAGTCCGGGCAGAGGAGGACCGCCTGTACGCCTCTTACCGAGAGGCTACGGTGGCCCTCAAGTCTGCGATGGGCGCTGCGCAAGACTTGGCGAGGGCCGAGATGCTGGAGGGTCTCGACAGAGATCCCTATGGGAGGCCATATAAGGCGGCGCGGAACCAGCTCCGCCCCTATGGTCCCCCACTGTCTGAGACCCTCGAGCCAGCGTTGCTGGATGGGGTGGTCCGGTCCCTGTTTCCGCGCAGGACCGACTTCACCCCTCCAGCGATGGATCCCCCGCAAGGGGCGGCTCCGCCAGAGGCAGAGGTGCCCCCGGTCACGGCGGCGGAATTCTACGCGGGGGTTCAGAGCCTCCGCGCGAAGAAGACCGCCCCCGGACCGGACGGCGTCCCCGCACGGGTGGTGGCGATCGCCGCCACCCAAATGGAGGACAGGTTTCGGGACCTCTTCAGCGCGTGTTTTACGGCTGGGAGGTTCCCGAAACTGTGGAAGGAGGGGCAGCTTTGCCTGCTCCGAAAGGAGGGTCGCCCGGTGGACTCCCCGTCGGCATACCGGCCCATCGTTCTGCTCGATGAGGTCGGTAAACTGTTCGAGGGGATCGTCGCCGGGAGGCTAGACAGCCACCTGCGGGGGGTAGGGCCGGATCTGTCGGACGCCCAATTCGGTTTCCGTCGTGGGCGTTCGACGATCGACGCGCTGGCCCTACTCAAGGGCCAGGTGAAGGAGGCGGTGGAGGCGGGGGACGGAGTGCTGGCGGTGTCATTCGACATTGCCAACGCCTTCAACTCCGTCCCCCACTCGACGATATTGGAGGCGCTCCGGTATCACGGAGTGCCCCAATACCTGCGGGACCTCCTGGCCAACTACTTGGAGGGCCGAGAGGTCCTCCTCGTGGACAAGTCGGCCACGGTGAGGCGGTACGGCGCAGAGTCCGGTGTTCCACAGGGATCGGTGCTAGGCCCCCCCTTGTGGAACATCGGGTTCGACTGGCTGCTGCGGGGTGCCCTCCTCCCGGGCACGAGTGTCATCTGCTACGCGGATGACACTCTGCTCACTGCCCGGGGGAGGAACTTTGCCGACGCGGCCATTCTGGCCTCGGCTGGCGGGTCCTTGGTGGCAGAAAGGATCCGCCGCCTGGGATTGAGGGTGGCGCTGCACAAAACGGAGGCCGTGTTCTTTCGCGGTCCCCGGCAGCGCTGCCCTGCCGACGCCCACATCGTCGTGGAGGGCGTCCGTATAGGGGTCCAGCCCCAGATGAAATATCTTGGGTTGGTGCTGGACGACAGGTGGCGCTTCGGCCCGCATTTCAGCGGGCTGTCGACGCGCTTGTTGAAGGCCGCGGACGCCCTCTCATGGCTCCTCCCAAACCTGGGGGGGCCCAAAGCAAAGTGCCGGCGCCTCTATGCCGGCATTTTGCGGAGCATGGCCCTCTACGGGGCTCCCATCTGGGCGGACTCCCTCCATAGGAGGGAGAATGCTACCGCCATCCGCAGGCCCCAACGGGCTATTGCACAGCGGGTGGCGAGGGCCTACCGCTCAGTGGGCTTTTCGGCGGCGTGCGCTCTGGCCGGCACCCCTCCTTGGGAGCTCGAGGCGTGGGTGCTCGCCAGAGTGTACGAGTGGACGGCGCGCCGAAAGGCGCTTGGGGAGCGCCCCACGGGCGAAGAGCGGGAGGCGGTGCGGCGAGAGGCGAAGGACGCCATCGTCCTCCATTGGACGGAGGACCTCGCCAGCGCCGCCTTTGGCCGCCGGACGTTGGACGCGCTCGGTCCGGTCCTGAAGGGCTGGCTCGAGCGGTCCCACGGTTTCCTCTCTTTCCGTCTGGTGCAGGTGTTATCCGGACACGGCTGTTTCGGATCGCACCTGCACCGGATCGGGAGGGAGGAGACCCCGGAGTGCCACGACTGCGGCGCGGCGGAAGACACGGCGCAGCACACCCTCGAGGTGTGCCCGGCGTGGTCCGAGCTGCGCCGCGGTCTGACCGCGGTGGTCGGACCGGACCTCTCGCTTCCCGGCGTGGTCGACGCCATGCTGGGGAGTGAGCAGGCCTGGTCGGCGGTAGCCTCCTTTTGCGAGGACGTGATGTCGCAAAAGGAGGAGGCGGAGCGCGCGCGGGAGGACGACCCTCTCGCTGCGCCGCTCCGCAGACGAAGAAGGGGGAGAAGGCGTCGTGCCCTCCCTCCTCATGGTGACGGGCGGGCGACAGGCGCGGGGGTGCCTTCGCCCGCATTGCACCCGTCACCTTCGTCGGTCATTCCCGACCCCCCACACCCGTGAGGGTGTGAGGGGGTCCGCCTAGCAATCGTCGGCGGAGGACTGGAAGTAAAGGCTGTGCCGGTTTCCCAGTCCCCCGCCACTCTGACGAAGCGGGAATGCGCTGGGTCGTTTTAGTGGGTATACCGGGTCCGCCCGGGGAGTCCCACATACCCCTCCCGTCCCCCGACGGGTGGGCATGCGTAATGCATTTTTTCCCAGCGTAAAAAAAAAAAAAAAAAAAAAAAAAAAAAAAAAAAAAAAAAAAAAAAAAAAAAAAAAGGTTAGGTTAGGTTTTTTTTTTTTTTTTTTTTTTTTCCTGTCCGGGCGCAAGGCCCGGCCCGCGAGCTAACCTCTAAACTGATTAGAGTCCTTACTTAACTAATTGGTGAATGGGATTGGGCTGCGGGATTTATTTATTTATTCGTTTCCTTTACTTTATTAAAGGTACATCTTGTCCTTATATTTTTACGTAAAAACCAATATCTTGGTGTTCTCATATCTTATATCTATTTTATACATTTACTTATTATAGTCATCAATAGTTCCAGATGGGATAACAATTTACTGGCTTTCTTGCTCATTTTTTTCTTATTCTTATACATTATTTCTTATCTACTTAATTTTTGCCTTAATTTTCTAATATCTTATATTATATTCTTATACATATTTATTTAAGTGGGACTAAGAGTTTTTCTTTTCTTACTTATCATACCTATTTTTCTGAATTTATACATTTGTTTATTTGTTTTCTTTACTTTATTAGGGATACATCTTGTCCTCATGTTTTTACGTAAAACCAATATCTTGGTGTACACATATCTTATTTCTATTTTACACACTTACTTATTCTAGTCATTGCGTCAGTAGTTCCAGATGGGATAACAATTTACTGGCTTTCTTGCTCATATTTTTCTTATACATTATTTCTTATCTACTTAATTTTTGCCTTAGTTTTCTAATATCTTATATTATATTCTTATACATATTTATTTAAGTGGGACTAAAAGTTTTTCTTTTTCTTATTTATCATACCTATTTTGTTCTTATACAATATGCTTCATTTTTCCTATTTTATACATTTATTTATTTTATGCTAAGCTATATATATTATACTAATATATGGATAGCATACCTTTGTTGTTCTATTTGTTTCTTTTTATTACTACACTTGCAACGTCTGTACAGTATGTAATGAACTTTTCTCTAGTCTTTTTATTCGATATTAAATCTGGGAAGTTTTCCGCAACAATTTTGCATTCCAGGACGTTCTCAACCTCGAGTCTTTTTAGGGCGTGAACAGGGCAGTCGGTCAGGATATGTTCGACCGTTTCGGGTACTCCTGGCTGACAGATGCACGATGAGTCCTCTTTGCATCTGAATCTATTCAAATACTCCGAGAATCCACCGTGCCCCGTCAGTATTTGTGTCGTAGTGTTCGATGGAACCATTTGCCGGACTATTTTGTACGCGGCACAAGCGTCGGGAAAAAATAGCTTGGTTGTTTTTGCTCTAGCACTCTCTTTGTACCTTCGGTTCCATTCATCAATCGACTCCTTTCGAATTTGTCGCTTGATGAATGAGACCGGGCATTGGTCGTAGTCGGGCTTTGTTTTCCGATGCAGAGCCGCATCCTTCGCCAGCTCATCCGCCCTTTCGTTGCCCGCTAGGCCCGCGTGCGCCTTGATCCAGAACAAAGACACAGTTTTGTTCTGGTCTTCAATGGCCCTGAGGTTCTTGCGGGTGTCTACCGCCAGAGGGTGCGTTGTACTGGGGTTTGCTATGGTCTCCAGGGCTGATCTGGAGTCGCTGTAGATGCCATAGCTCTCTTCGCTTCTCCGTTTAATTTCCTCGGTGGCTCGGCATACCGCGAGGAGTTCCGCCTGATATACTGTACAGTATGGAGCCAGTTTGAGTTTAATGGTCTTAACCTCGGTTGCACTATCCCACAGGCTGAGTGCTGCTCCGACCTTATCCTCAATTCGGCTACCATCGGTAAAAATCCGAATGGCTTGGTTGTTGTGGTTAGCCACCTGCTCTTGGTCTATCAGGCTCACGAACTCCTTCGTGATATGCTTCCCCGGGTGAGGTATACTGGAGTATTCGACTCTTCGCTCAACCTCTCTGTCACCCGACCCCGGTCGGGATATCCCTCTCCTCGCCTCGTATAGAGCAGCTGCTTCTTGTATGCGAAGGTCAAGTGGCAATATTCCAGCTAGTATAAGCGCTGAGTGAAGAGAGGTCGTGCGATACGCCCCGCACAGTTTTTGAGCAAAACCCCTCTGGACGGCATTAAGGTGACGCTGAACTCCCAACTTTTTCGATGCTGAGGACCATGCCGCCGCGGCATAGGTGATGATGGGCTCCACTGTAGCGGTGTAGATGGTGCGGACTACTTCAGGGTGGAGGCCCCAGCTCACCTTAGCAGCTCTCGACAGCTGTTTGTAGACGCCAAGTGCCTTTTTGCAAACGTTAGCCGTGTGGCTATTAAAGGTTAACCCGGCGTCGACTGTGAGTCCCAAGATCTTAATTTCCGAGGACATTCCAATGTCGATCCCTCCCATGGTCAGGTGTGGCGTGTCATATTTAAGCTTTCTGGTAATTATCATGGCGCATGTTTTGTGTGGCGCAAACCTGAGCTTATTCATGACACCCCACTCCCGAACATGTTCGAGAGCAGCATTGGCCTGTCCCTGGATTTCCAGGGCTGTCTCTCCCGAAAACACGAGCACCACATCATCCGCAAATGCCTGGCAGTAGTGGCCTTGCTGCGTGAGACTCTCCAGTAGTGGGTTCAACAAGAGATTCCAGAGGATGGGTCCGCCTATTGATCCCTGGACACACCCCTTATTTGTACTTTTTGCATGCTCATGGCCAGCATACCTTACCCTGACCTTCCGGTCACTAAGGTAGCTGGCTATCATTCTCCTGAGATTCGCAGGGCACTTTTCCTCCGCCAGTCTGACCTTTATGGCCGGCCACCACGCACTGTCAAAGGCTCCCTCTATATCCAGAGAGACCATAGTGATGAGCTTCTTCTCCTTGAGTTTGCCTCTCACGTGGGTTATCAGGTCATACAGGGAGTCTTCCGTGCTTCTCTGTGGCATGAAGCCATACTGACGGGGACTTATCCGGGGCGCCAGGTACCAAACCAGCCTTCTGACAATCATCTTCTCAAGTATTTTACCCATTACCGGTAACAGTCCAATTGGCCTGTAAGACTTGGGACTGGTGTAGTTGTCCTTCCCCGGTTTTCTCAGCACCACCACGGCGGCCTCCTTCCATGATGTGGGGAAATGTGCCAGTTGCCAGCACTTATTTAACAGGGCCAGGTGGAGTTCCGTGTCTCGGAATATTACACGCTGGCAGATATCGGCTGTGAAGCCATCGAGTCCGGGTGCCTTCTTTGGATTGAAGCTCTCCGTCGCGAACCTGAGCTCCTCCGTCGTAAACTCCGGGTCATGGGTCTCATCATGGCTCCAGTCGTTTGCTCGGTCAGCAAGAGCTCTGGTTCGCTGATGGTCTGGGCTATCCTCCTCCTCTGCGTCCTCCGGGTAGAACGTATCTGCCAGTAGTTTCGCAGACCCTTCTTGCCCCACATCCTTCCCATTCCATACCAAGGGCACATCCTCCTGCCTCTTAGTTGTGTTTTTTATAACCCTGTAGATACCTTCCCAGACCCCTTCCTTGTCCTGTTTTTGGCAAAATCCCTTCCAACTCTCAGTGGAGCGTTTCTTATCCTCCATTTCATATTTCTGTTTCTTTTCCAGATACCTCGCGATTACACCATCTCTGCGTGACGGCGCCGCGCATCGGATTCTTCTCTTCATGGTAGCGACTTCGCGCTTCATTGCCTCGAGTTCCTCGGACCACCACGGCACGGTAAGTTGTTGGTTTTCTGTTTTCTTTGGTATTGCTTCGTTACATGCTATTGTTATTGTTTCTGTGTATTTTTGAATTATGTTGTCTAACTGTTCCCTATTATTTATTTGTTCTAAGTGTTGTATGTTAATTCCATTTATTATTTTTGATTGGTCCAGTTTTTCATAAAACCTTTCCCAATTCGCTTTCTTTGTATTGAATATTCTGGTTGTTCTTTTGATGTTTATGCCTTTCCCTCTTTTTAATTTAATTTTTATGATTATGCCGTTGTGGTCCGAGCTCGTTAGATCTTCGGCCACCGTCCATTCCTCCACCAATTCGAGAAGATCTTCCGTGCACAAGGTCACGTCTACGTGACTTGTTAATCTACGGCCGCCTCTGATGGTGTCAAAGGTGGGTTTATTCCCGCTGTTCAGTATCTGTAGGTCTAGCTCCCCGATCATTCCAGCCATTTTATCGCCTCTGTCGTCGATGACACTGCTTCCCCACCACACGCTTTTAGCGTTGGCGTCCCCTCCAACGATAGCTTTTCTGGGTTTTAGTTCATTCATCGCCGCTGTTATATGATCCAAGTATGGCTCTATGGGTTGGTCCGGCTCAAAGTAGTACGAGACGGCGAGCATCTCCCATGTACTCGTACGCAGCTTGACCACCACGACGTTGTCTGTGGTGAATCTGGGACACTGTATGACGTCGATGTCATCGTTAAACACGATTATCGCCGCCTTTACAGTGCCCTGGCCGCAGTCCGAGTTCTGGTAGACCCTAGCCCCCCCGTACGACTTCATCATCCTTGTCCTTCCCACATATGGCTCCTGGACCAATGCGATGACTATTCCACGCTTTTTAGCCTCGAGCATGAGCTCGTTGGTCGCCAGTTGCTTTCGTTGGAGGTTGGCCTGCGCTATGGTGTACGTCTGAGAAGCTGTCGTTCGTATCACCCCTGGGACCACCTTAGCAATATGCTATTGCGGCCCGCGCCAGTGCGTTCCATTTCTTGCGCACCGGGCATTCTTGGCTGTAGACCGTGTGTCCTGTGTCCTCATGTTTTTCCCTGACACAGTTCTTGCACGTTGGCCTATCGCCCATTTTCAACCCAGTGCACTCGGCTTTGAGATGAGGCCCCCCACAGTAATTGCACAGATCTATGGACTCCGTGCACAGTTTTCTGCCGTGCCCATACGCCAAACACCTTGTGCATTGGATTAGTGGTGACTGGTCCTGGACTCTAACGCACTGCAGGTCTATGAAGATTCTGCCGGCCGTGGTAAGTCTCTGCCACAACTTCGGTGTCACCTGTAGAATGACATGGCTCTCCAGCGGATTCCGTGCCCTTCTCCGGTATTTCACGCTGGCAGTTGCCTCCTCAGCCGTCAGATCTCCCAGCAGGCGTGCGTTTTGAGTCTTAATTGCAGTTAAGATGTCCTCGTCGCTATTATAGGACAAGAGGTCCTTGATTATTACAAGTGGGTTTCGATTTTTGGCTTCTTCCACTTTTAGGTGTTTGTCCTTCAAGAGTTGGGCTGTTGTCTTGGCCATCTCTTCTTTACTGTTAAAGCTCAGTATGACCCTCTTGTCCTTGACTTTGCGGACCCTCTCAATCTGCAGGCCACTCTTCTTCGCGTCCAGTACCTCCTTGACCCTGCCAACCACCTCCGCGCTGGTGTCCATTGTGACGTCGGACGACACAATGACTGCGTGTTTGGGTTTTTGACCCCAGGTGGTTTGGGGTGCGGTCAGGGCCTCCGCATAGGTGGGGGTCCTCTCTTTCATCTCGGAGAGCATTTTCCCCATCCCCTTGGTGGTCTCATCTAGCGTCCGGATTTCTCTTAGGATATCTTCATCCCTGCTTCGTTCAGTGTTAACCTTCTGCTGTTCCATTAGAGCCTTTAGCTCCTTCATTCTTTTATTGGTTTCCCCAAGCAACTTCGAGTGCTCTTCTAAGCTCGTCACTAACGTGTTTCGCTCGGGGACAACAGAAAAGGTAGCGTCGGTGGCAGCAGTTTCGGGCTCTCTCCTCTCTTTCACCCCTCCTGCGGTTTTTAATTTGGCGTCCCTTTCGGCTTCCTTAACTAGCTGAAACATTCGCTCCAGCTCTACGGTAAGGCCGTTTTTTATTTCCGTTTTTATGTTTCTTGACGAGCTCAGGTGTAATTTGGCTCTAGTCAAACATGCCCTCGCTTCGGCAGACCGATCCGCGTATTGTGCCTTTGGCGAAGTATCGGTTGGTTGCGTACGTGAAATAATTGTTTTGGCTGCTTTGGAAGGGCCAGCCTGTACCGTCTTGGTGGTTAAGGGGGGTGTCGCGTCAGTATCGGTGGACTTAGCTGCCTCCCACTCTCCGACGCTACGTCGGACATTTGGAGGGGATGGTCCAGATTTTGGTGGTGATTTGTTTGCACCACCCACTTGCTTGACTGGGGTTCTTATGCCAATCATTCTGTTAGAGATTAGCGTCAGCAATGCAAAAAAGTAAAAGTGTAAGTGTGTATAATAAAACAACAACAATAAAAATAAAAAATAAAAATAAAAATAAAAGTGCACTCACGATCGTATAAATCGTGAGTGCGGTCAGCCTAATAAATTAAATGGTCAATGAGCACAATACGGAAGAATTTTACAACAAACGGAGAGTTCTTGTTTCGTCGGTTGGGTAGAGTCAACTCTACTTATTCTCTATGTGCCGTGAACTGTGCTCGGTCTACTTATAACTAACTTAAATTAAGGGTGGAAAAATAAAATTTAAAATTTTGTTAGAGCTCTATGTAGAGTCTCTAGACTCTATCCAAAAAATTCTCCAGGCTGTGCCTTCCCGTATGTCGAAAACCCCGCAGCTCTAGCTCTCTCCGTTCGCGAGATATAAGCTGTTGAGTTTAGGGGTTGGAGTTACTACCCTGAAGGGGTGGTCTTGGAAACCTTTCTATACAAGTTATCTTTACTGTTTATATCTAAGCCGAGATACTAGTCAATAAATTTTTGGTGATACTAAAAACAAAAAATGATTTTAGGGGTAGGGGGTTGAGACCCTAGGGGTTGGGTGCGGGAGGGGTAGGAGTTTAAGGGTTAGGGTATGCGGAGCAGGGGGGTAGGTTAGGGAGGGGGGGTGAATTTTTTGGTTATTTTTGAGCTAGCATGCACGGTTTCCGAGATACGGGATATTTTTGAAAAATACTAATACCTAAACAAATTTATCTCTTTGCCGTTAAGCGGACTCGAGGGGTATACTAAAAGGGTTGTGAAAAGTCTAATTTTTATCTAATTCAGCCGGGAAAATTTTGGGTTATACTACCACCAAGTGTGGCGTCCGGTCCCGTAAGTCCCGAGGGGGTAGGTTTCTGGGACAATTTTTTATTAGCCCTCAAACATAGGGGTAGTTGTTCCTCAGCAACATCCGCCTGGTTTCGACCTTAGGGTTGAGATATCGATGCGGGAAAAAATATTGTGGAGTATGCCGCGGCCCAAATTTATTGACAAACCCCTTATCTTCCCCTTAGGAAATCCAGGAACCCAAAAGTTTTCCTGTTTTTCCCAAAAAACACGTCGGGGGTGGTTTTTTAGGGTGCCAATATGGAGGTCGACCTTATGATAGCTTCTCGTAAGAGAACCGATTTGTTGTTATTTTTTCGATATCTCGCTCCCCTGAGGCTCCAGGGGTTGTACAAACTTAAACGGTAATGCCGTCCGGCAGCCTTGTTCCACCTTAAATTCTATTTATAGTCTAACCTTAATCCTACTTACGATCTAAGTTCTTTGTTCCGCAGCTGAAGAACCGGCCCTTGCTGTCCCGGCTGTCCGAAGGTCCTCCGTTGCCTGCACCGCCCTCAGGACCCTGCCAAAGTTGGAGGGTGGCTGACAACTTTCTGCAAATGGCTCCTCGTGCAGAAACTTCGCGTCCTAGGGGGTTGGTCCGGAACAGTTTTCTTCCTAGGAGATGTTTTTCCTTCGGGAACTACCGGGAACAGGATGTAACTGGTACTTTCGGTACTTCTTGATGTATTTCTTGACGTCACAGGTTTCACCTTTCCGTACAAAATGTTTTGTAGCACAAAAACTACCCGTCAAAAAATTCTGGAATTTTGCACACTCGAAGGTCATAGGGTGGCGAACTTTTTGAGATCCAGAAAAGGTGACGTCATCGATCTTGTTTCAGCTCTGGATGGGGTCAAAGTTCGTGGTGTCTTTGTAGACCCTTATCTTCCCGTGGGAGGCTCCGATTTCGACGATCAGGGTGTCGGCTGACTTGTCTCGGTGCAATACACGCTGTTCAGCAGGTGAAATTTCACCCCGGCGTCGGGAACCAGGAGCTCGTGGCCACGTGGTTTTGGGTTTTTCTTTTGTATCTCGGTGAGTTTTCCCCGGAAAAATCCGGGATTTCGTCAGGTTGTAGCTGTCACCGGTGCGCTTCGAACTGCAGTCCAAGAAGCATGGGTTACCGCTGAAAATCAGGCGGCGTTGCGTCTGGAGTACCCAATTTGTTGGTTAGGAATCCGTTTTTTGGACCTGGTGTCTCGTAGAGTGGTCCGATTTTCAAAATTCTTTCACGCACGGATAACACTTGCGAACGCGCACCTTTTGATATATAGCACTTGTATTTTTGCGTAAATTGACCCGTTTGTTCGATTTTTTCAACGCGGAGCGCACGTAAAAACGATCCGACCGCCACGAGAGCTGGGGGGGAACTGGTTAGGTTAGGTTAGGTTAGGTTAGGTTGGGGGACCCCCCACAGAGCATACGTCCACGTCGTGTCCCCTGGAAACAGCCCAGTTCTGACCACCGTAACGGAGTGGCAGACTGGGACTGGCCAAAGTGCTCTGTGATCTCGTAGCGAATTTTTATCTGTTTTTATCTGCCTTGTGTTTCGCTGCTATGCCTGCAACACCCTCGCGGGACGCCTCCGGGCGGTTTTTAAAATCAAAAGGCCCTTCTCAGGGCCAACCCAAAGGCCCTTCTCAGGGCCAACCCAAAGGCCCTTCTCAGGGCCAACAAAAAGGCCCTTCTCAGGGCCACCCCGACGCACCAGCGTCAGAGCCTAGCCGCGCGCCGTCTGCGGCTAGTTATTTTGGAGGGGCGGAGTCGTCCGACAACGACTCGCTTGTTGGTGCGTCGGACGCGAGTGGCTCGCGGTCGCGGAAGCGGGTCTTCCGAAGTTGTGGGTCCGAGAGTTCTTCGGCCTCGGGGTCCAAACCGTTGTCGAAGGCTAAAAAGCCGACGACAACGGCCGCGGATACCCACGTCGTTGGGCTCGCGGACGCCCAGCGCCAGGTAGACCTGGCACGGAAGGTCCAGCTCCAGCAAGAGCTGGAGGAGCGGGTTGCCGCCAAGGAGAAGCGTGCGTACGTCGCCCGGGCCAAGTCCGGGTACGGTGCGTCCCGGGTTGTGTACGCGGACCACTCTTTGGCGGAACTGCAAAGGATGGCGGAGGAGGACGAGGAGGAGATTGTGGAGGTCGCCTCTAAGTCCTCCAACCTGAAGGGCACATTTCAGAAGGCCCTGAAGTGTCGGGCCGCGAGCTTGCGCGGAGTCGTCGCTGAACTCATTCAGCGGACGGCCTCCGACGAGACGCGGCAACTGCAGGCGAGGGTGGATCGCCTGCAGTCGGAGGTCAACCAGCTTCGTCAGAAGCTGGCTGAAGCCACGGCCCGGCCTCAACAGGCCGAGGTGAGCCCTGTGGCAGAGGGCCCTGCCTCGGCCCAGCCACCACGGGCTAAGGCGAGCCCTGCAGTAGAGGGCCCCTCCTCCAACCTTGAGGATATCATCCGCAAGGTGATAATGGAGGAGAGGGCCTTCACGAGAGCCTGCCTGGCAGGCATCGAGGACCGGCTCCTGCCGGAAAAAAGCCTCCGGCCGCCGCTTGCGGCGGATAAGAGGCAAAGCCGGCCGGGGCCGTCCACCTCCTCCCAGGTGGAAGACGTGGCCCTTCTCCCGTCGACCACTCCGTCCAACGAGTGGACGAAAGTGGGCCGGAGGGGGAGGGGTAAAGGGAAGGGCAAAAAGTCGGCAGCGGCCGTCCCTGCCGTCCCTGCCGTCCCTGCCGTCCCCGCCACCCCCGCACCCAGCCAGTCGCAGACGACCGGCAAGGGCAAGGGGAAAGGGAAAGGGAGAGGAGGAAAGGGGCAGTTGGTCCCCCCTAAAACTGCGGCCGTCGTGGTGACGCTCACCACGGAGGCTGCGGGGCGAGGGGAGACCTACGCCTCCATCTTGGCGCGGGCGCGCGGCAATGCCGATCCCACGCAACTGGGGATCGGCAGTGTGTCGTGCCGGCGGACGCAGGCCGGGGCTCGAATTTTCGAGTTCCCGGGGGCCGAGGGGAGCGCCCGCGCTGACCTCTTTGCAGCCAAGCTGCAAGAGGTCATCGCGGACTCTGCCAAGGTGGCCCGGCCGGTCAAGTCGGCGGAAATCGAGGTGACGGAGTTGGATGACTCCGTCACCAAGGAGGAGGTGGTGGCGGCGGTCGCAGCGGTAGGGGGCTGTGGCGCCGCGGCGGTCCAAGGCCGGGACATAAGGCCCGGCCGCGGCGGAATGGGCACCATCCGCCTCGAGTGCCCAGTCGCAGCTGCCAAAGCCGTCCTTGCGAAAGGACGGCTTCAAGTCGGGTTCAGCTCGGGCGCAGTCCGGGCACTCGAGGACCAGCCTCTGCGGTGTTTCCGGTGCTTCGGCATCGGCCACACCCGGCCCCTGTGTCCGTCCAAGGTTGACAGGACGGACACATGCTACCGCTGCGGCAAGGAGGGCCACAAAGCCGCCTCCTGCCAGGCCGCCACGCCGCACTGCGCGGTGTGTGCCGCCAGTGGCCGCCGGGCAGGCCACGTCATGAAGGGGAGGAAGTGCAATCCCCCCCCTAAGCGTGGCAAAGCGCAGGCGCCGACCGGGCCTGCACCTGCTGCTGCCGCTAACACCGCCGTTCCTGCGGCGGCTGCGGAGGAGGTTGCGATGTCCGACTGATGGCCACGGTCGAACATCGCATCCTTCAGGCGAACACCAACCACTGCAGGACAGCCCAGGATCTGCTGATGCAGACCATGGCTGAGTGGTTGGTGGACTTGGCGGTGGTCGCCGAACCCTACTCGGTCCCTGGCCGTTGGCTGGGCGACCGGGACGGCTTGGTGGCGTTGGTGGCGCGGTCTTCCACAGACTCCCCTCCCCTCTCGCTCTTAGAGAGGGGACCGGGATACGTGGCCGCCGCGTGGGGAGAGATAGCGATGGTGGGGGTGTATTTCTCCCCAAACCGCCCTCTCTCGGACTTTGAGGATTTCCTCGAGATCCTCACTGCTGTCGTAGGGAGGGCAGCACCACGCCAGGTCGTGGTGTTAGGCGACCTAAACGCCAAGTCGGTGGCCTGGGGCAACCCGGTCGCCGGGTGCAACGTCCGGGGACGTGCCGTCGAGTTTTGGGCGGCCTCGTGCGGTGTGTCCCTCCTCAACAGGGGGGCGGTCCACACATGTGTGCGGCAACAGGGCGGGTCGGTGGTGGACGTCTCGTTCGCCACCCCCGCGCTTGCCGCCCGCGTCGTGAACTGGCGGGTGGAGCTGGTGGAGACCTTGTCGGACCACCGTTATGTGCGGTTCGACATCTCCACCCAGCGGGGAGGGGGGACGGCCCGCGCTGGGCAATCTCCCTTCCCGCGGTGGGCGCTCACCCGCCTTGACCGGGAGGCAGCCAAGGAGGCCGCCTTCCTCCAGGACTGGCTGTCGCCTCCCCCTGTCGAGGAGGTCCCGGACGTGGACGCCGCAGCGGTCCGGCTGCGGGGGTCCTTGACCGAGGTGTGCAACTCCAGCATGCCTCGGTCTCGCCGTCCGCCTCCCCGTCGCGCCGTGTACTGGTGGACGGAGGAGCTGGCGGGGCTCCGGGCCACCTGCGTGGCGGCCAGAAGGGCCTACGCGCGGAGCCGACGGCGCAGCGCCCAAAACCGAGTCCGGGCAGAGGAGGACCGCCTGTACGCCTCTTACCGAGAGGCTACGGTGGCCCTCAAGTCTGCGATGGGCGATGCGCAAGACTCGGCGAGGGCCGAGATGCTGGAGGGTCTCGACAGAGATCCCTATGGGAGGCCATATAAGGCGGCGCGGAACCAGCTCCGCCCCTATGGTCCCCCACTGTCTGAGACCCTCGAGCCAGCGTTGCTGGATGGGGTGGTCCGGTCCCTGTTTCCGCGCAGGACCGACTTCATCCCTCCAGCGATGGATCCCCCGCAAGGGGCGGCTCCGCCGGAGGTAGAGGTGCCCCCGGTCACGGCGGCGGAATTCTACGCGGGGGTTCTGAGCCTCCGCGCGAAGAAGACCGCCCCCGGACCGGACGGCGTCCCCGCACGGGTGGTGGCGATCGCCGCCACCCAAATGGAGGACAGGTTTCGGGACCTCTTCAGCGCGTGTTTTACGGCTGGGAGGTTCCCGAAACTGTGGAAGGAGGGGCAGCTTTGCCTGCTCCGAAAGGAGGGTCGCCCGGTGGACTCCCCCTCGGCATACCGGCCCATCGTTCTGCTCGATGAGGTCGGTAAACTGTTCGAGGGGATCGTCGCCGGGAGGCTGGACAGCCACCTGCGGGGGGTAGGGCCGGATCTGTCGGACGCCCAATTCGGGTTCCGTCGTGGGCGTTCGACGATCGACGCGCTGGCCCTACTCAAGGGCCAGGTGAAGGAGGCGGTGGAGGCGGGGGACGGAGTGCTGGCGGTGTCATTCGACATTGCCAACGCCTTCAACTCCGTCCCCCACTCGACGATATTGGAGGCGCTCCGGTATCACGGAGTGCCCCAATATCTGCGGAACCTACTGGCCGACTACTTGGAGGGCCGAGAGGTCCTCCTCGTGGACAAGTCGGCCACGGTGAGGCGGTACGGCGCAGAGTCCGGTGTTCCACAGGGATCGGTGCTAGGCCCCCCCTTGTGGAACATCGGGTTCAACTGGCTGCTGCGGGGTGCCCTCCTCCCGGGCACGAGTGTCATCTGCTACGCGGATGACACTCTGCTCACTGCCCGGGGGAGGAACTTTGCCGACGCGGCCATTCTGGCCTCGGCTGGCGGGTCCTTGGTGGCAGAAAGGATCCGCCGCCTGGGATTGAGGGTGGCGCTGCACAAAACGGAGGCCGTGTTCTTTCGCGGTCCCCGGCAGCGCTGCCCTGCCGATGCCCACATCGTCGTGGAGGGCGTCCGTATAGGGGTCCAGCCCCAGATGAAATATCTGGGGCTGGTGCTGGACGACAGGTGGCGCTTCGGCCCGCATTTCAGCGGGCTGTCGACGCGCTTGTTGAAGGCCGCGGACGCCCTCTCATGGCTCCTCCCAAACCTGGGGGGGCCTAAAGCAAAGTGCCGGCGCCTCTATGCCGGCATTTTGCGGAGCATGGCCCTTTACGGGGCTCCCATCTGGGCGGACTCCCTCCATAGGAGGGAGAACGCTACCGCCATCCGCAGGCCCCAGCGGGCTATTGCACAGCGGGTGGCGAGGGCCTACCGCTCAGTGGGCTTTTCGGCGGCGTGCGCTCTGGCCGGCACCCCTCCTTGGGAGCTGGAGGCGTGGGTGCTCGCCAGAGTGTACGAGTGGACGGCGCGCCGAAAGGCGCTCGGGGAGCGCCCCACGGGCGAAGAGCGGGAGGCGGTGCGGCGAGAGGCGAAGGACGCCATCGTCCTCCATTGGACGGAGGACCTCGCCAGCGCCGCCTTTGGCCGCCGGACGTTGGACGCGCTCGGTCCGGTCCTGAAGGGCTGGCTCGAGCGGTCCCACGGTTTCCTCTCTTTCCGTCTGGTGCAGGTGTTATCCGGACACGGCTGTTTCGGATCGCACCTGCACCGGATCGGGAGGGAGGAGACCCCGGAGTGCCACGACTGCGGCGCGGCGGAAGACACGGCGCAGCACACCCTCGAGGTGTGCCCGGCGTGGTCCGAGCTGCGCCGCGGTCTGACCGCGGTGGTCGGACCGGACCTCTCGCTTCCCGGCGTGGTCGACGCCATGCTGGGGAGTGAGGAGGCCTGGTCGGCGGTGGCCTCCTTTTGCGAGGACGTGATGTCGCAAAAGGAGGAGGCGGAGCGCGCGCGGGAGGACGACCCTCTCGCTGCGCCGCTCCGCAGACGAAGAAGGGGGAGAAGGCGTCGTGCCCTCCCTCCTCATGGTGACGGGCGGGCGACAGGCGCGGGGGTGCCTTCGCCCGCATTGCACCCGTCACCTTCGTCGGTCATTCCCGACCCCCCACACCCGTGAGGGTGTGAGGGGGTCCGCCTTGCAATCGTCGGCGGAGGACTGGAAGTAAAGGCTGTGCCGGTTTCCCAGTCCCCCGCCACTGTGACGAAGCGGGAATGCGCTGGGTCGTTTTAGTGGGTATACCGGGTCCGCCCGGGGAGTCCCACATACCCCTCCCGTCCCCCGACGGGTGGGTATGCGTAAGGCATTTTTTCCCAGCGTAAAAAAAAAAAAAAAAAAAAAAAAAAAGGTTAGGTTAGGTTAGGTTGATCGCACCTGCACCGGATCGGGAGGGAGGAGACCCCGGCGTGCCACGACTGCGGCGCGGCGGAGGACACGGCGCAGCACACCCTCGAGGTGTGCCCGGCGTGGTCCGAGCTGCGCCGCGGTCTGACCGCGGTGGTCGGACCGGACCTCTCGCTTCCCGGCGTGGTCGACGCCATGCTGGGGAGTGAGGAGGCCTGGTCGGCGGTGGCCTCCTTTTGCGAGGACGTGATGTCGCAAAAGGAGGAGGCGGAGCGCGCGCGGGAGGACGACCCTCTCGCTGCGCCGCTCCGCAGACGAAGAAGGGGGAGAAGGCGCCGTGCCCTCCCTCCTCATGGTGACGGGCGGGCGACAGGCGCGGGGGTGCCTTCGCCCGCATTGCACCCGTCACCTTCGTCAGTCATTCCCGACCCCCCACACCCGTGAGGGTGTGAGGGGGTCTGCCTGGCAATCGTCGGCGGAGGACTGGAAGTAAAGGCTGTGCCGGTTTCCCAGTCCCCCGCCACTCTGACGAAGCGGGAATGCGCTGGGTCGTTTTAGTGGGTATACCGGGTCCGCCCGGGGAGTCCCACATAGCCCTTCCGTCCCCCGACGGGAGGGTATGCGTAATGCATTTTTTCCCAGCGTTAAAAAAAAAAAAAAAAAAAAAAAAAAAAAAAAAAAAAAAAAAGGTTAGGTTAGGTTAGGTTGCGCCTCCGCCGGAGGCAGAGGTGCCCCCGGTCACGGCGGCGGAATTCTACGCGGGGGTTCTGAGCCTCCGCGCGAAGAAGACCGCCCCCGGACCGGACGGCGTCCCCGCACGGGTGGTGGCGATCGCCGCCACCCAAATGGAGGACAGATTTCGGGACCTCTTCAGCGCGTGTTTTACGGCTGGGAGGTTCCCGAAACTGTGGAAGGAGGGGCAGCTGTGCCTGCTCCGAAAGGAGGGTCGCCCGGTGGACTCCCCCTCGGCATACCGGCCCATCGTTCTGCTCGATGAGGTCGGTAAACTGTTCGAGGGGATCGTCGCCGGGAGGCTGGAGAGCCACCTGCGGGGGGTAGGGCCGGATCTGTCGGACGCCCAATTCGGTTTCCGTCGTGGGCGTTCGACGATCGACGCGCTGGCCCTACTCAAGGGCCAGGTGAAGGAGGCGGTGGAGGCGGGGGACGGAGTGCTGGCGGTGTCATTCGACATTGCCAACGCCTTCAACTCCGTCCCCCACGCGACGATATTGGAGGCGCTCCGGTATCACGGAGTGCCCCAATACCTGCGGGACCTCCTGGCCGACTACTTGGAGGGCCGAGAGGTCCTCCTCGTAGACAAGTCGGCCACGGTGAGGCGGTACGGCGCAGAGTCCGGTGTTCCACAGGGGTCGGTGCTAGGCCCCCCCTTGTGGAACATCGGGTTCAACTGGCTGCTGCGGGGTGCCCTCCTCCCGGGCACGAGTGTCATCTGCTACGCGGATGACACTCTGCTCACTGCCCGGGGGAGGAACTTTGCCGACGCGGCCATTCTGGCCTCGGCTGGCGGGTCCTTGGTGGCAGAAAGGATCCGCCGCCTGGGATTGAGGGTGGCGCTGCACAAAACGGAGGCCGTGTTCTTTCGCGGTCCCCGGCAGCGCTGCCCTGCCGACGCCCACATCGTCGTGGAGGGCGTCCGTATAGGGGTCCAGCCCCAGATGAAATATCTGGGGCTGGTGCTGGACGACAGGTGGCGCTTCGGCCCGCATTTCAGCGGGCTGTCGACGCGCCTGTTGAAGGCCGCGGACGCCCTCTCATGGCTCCTCCCAAACCTGGGGGGGCCCAAGGCAAAGTGCCGGCGCCTCTATGCCGGCATTTTGCGGAGCATGGCCCTTTACGGGGCTCCCATCTGGGCGGACTCCCTCCATAGGAGGGAGAATGCTACCGCCATCCGCAGGCCCCAGCGGGCTATTGCACAGCGGGTGGCGAGGGCCTACCGCTCAGTGGGCTTTTCGGCGGCGTGCGCTCTGGCCGGCACCCCTCCTTGGGAGCTGGAGGCGTGGGTGCTCGCCAGAGTGTACGAGTGGACGGCGCGCCGAAAGGCGCTCGGGGAGCGCCCCACGGGCGAAGAGCGGGAGGCGGTGCGGCGAGAGGCGAAGGACGCCATCGTCCTCCATTGGACGGAGGACCTCGCCAGCGCCGCCTTTGGCCGCCGGACGTTGGACGCGCTCGGTCTGGTCCTGAAGGGCTGGCTCGAGCGGTCCCACGGTTTCCTCTCTTTCCGTCTGGTGCAGGTGTTATCCGGACATGGCTGTTTCGGATCGCACCTGCACCGGATCGGGAGGGAGGAGACCCCGGCGTGCCACGACTGCGGCGCGGCGGAGGACACGGCGCAGCACACCCTCGAGGTGTGTCCGGCGTGGTTCGAGCTGCGCCGCGGTCTGACCGCGGTGGTCGGACCGGACCTCTCGCTTCCCGGCGTGGTCGACGCCATGCTGGGGAGTGAGGAGGCCTGGTCGGCGGTAGCCTCCTTTTGCGAGGACGTGATGTCGCAAAAGGAGGAGGCGGAGCGCGCGCGGGAGGACGACCCTCTCGCTGCGCCGCTCCGCAGACGAAGAAGGGGGAGAAGGCGTCGTGCCCTCCCTCCTCATGGTGACGGGCGGGCGACAGGCACGGGGGTGCCTTCGCCCGCATTGCACCCGTCACCTTCGTCGGTCATTCCCGACCCCCCACACCCGTGAGGGTGTGAGGGGGTCTGCCTGGCAATCGTCGGCGGAGGACTGGAAGTAAAGGCTGTGCCGGTTTCCCAGTCCCCCGCCACTCTGACGAAGCGGGAATGCGCTGGGTCGTTTTAGTGGGTATACCGGGTCCGCCCGGGGAGTCCCACATACCCCTCCCGTCCCGCGACGGGTGGGCATGCGTAACGCATTTTTTCCCAGCGTAAAAAAAAAAAAAAAAAAAAAAAAAAAAAAAAAAAGGTTAGGTTGCGCCGAAAGGCGCTCGGGGAGCGCCCCACGGGCGAAGAGCGGGAGGCGGTGCGGCGAGAGGCGAAGGACGCCATCGTCCTCCATTGGACGGAGGACCTCGCCAGCGCCGCCTTTGGCCGCCGGACGTTGGACGCGCTCGGTCCGGTCCTGAAGGGCTGGCTCGAGCGGTCCCACGGTTTCCTCTCTTTCCGTCTGGTGCAGGTGTTATCCGGACACGGCTGTTTCGGATCGCACCTGCACCGGATCGGGAGGGAGGAGACCCCGGAGTGTCACGACTGCGGTGCGGCGGAAGACACGGCGCAGCACACCCTCGAGGTGTGCCCGGCGTGGTCCGAGCTGCGCCGCGGTCTGACCGCGGTGGTCGGACCGGACCTCTCGCTTCCCGGCGTGGTCGACGCCATGCTGGGGAGTGAAGAGGCCTGGTCTGCCGTAGCCTCCTTTTGCGAGGACGTGATGTCGCAAAAGGAGGAGGCGGAGCGCGCGCGGGAGGACGATCCTCTCGCTGCGCCGCTCCGCAGACGAAGAAGGGGGAGAACTCGCCGTGCCCTCCCTCCTCATGGTGACGGGCGGGCGACAGGCGCGGGGGTGCCTTCGCCCGCATTGCAGCCGTCACCTTCGTCGGTCATTCCCGACCCCCCACACCCGTGAGGGTGTGAGGGGGTCTGCCTGGCAATCGTCGGCGGAGGACTGGAAGTAAAGGCTGTGCCGGTTTCCCAGTCCCCCGCCACTCTGACGAAGCGGGAATGCGCTGGGTCGTTTTAGTGGGTATACCGGGTCCGCCCGGGGAGTCCCACATACCCCTCCCGTCCCCCGACGGGTGGGTATGCGTAATGCATTTTTTCCCAGCGTAAAAAAAAAAAAAAAAAAAAAAAAAAAAAAAAAAAAAAAAAAAAAGGTTTACCGCCGTTGGGGGACCCCCCACAGAGCATACGTCCACGTCGTGTCCCCTGGAAACAGCCCAGTTCTGACCACCGTAACGGAGTGGCAGACTGGGACTGGCCAAAGTGCTCTGTGATCTAGTAGCGAATTTTAATCTCTTTTTATTGCCTTGTTTCGACTACGATGCCTGGTACACCCTCGCGGTGCGCCCGCGGGCGGTTTTTAAAATCAAAAGGCCCTTCTCAGGGCCAACCCAAAGGCCCTTCTCAGGGCCAACCCAAAGGCCCTTCTCAGGGCCAACCAAAAGGCCCTTCTCAGGGCCACCCCGACGCACCAGCGTCAGAGTCTAGCCGCGCGCCGTCTGCGGCTAGCTATTTCGGAGGGGCGGAGTCGTCCGACAACGACTCGCTTGTTGGTGCGTCGGACGCGAGTGGCTCGCGGTCGCGGAAGCGGGTCTTCCGAAGTTGTGGGTCCGAGAGTTCTTCGGCCTCGGGGTCCAAGCCGTTGTCGAAGGCTAAAAAGCCGACGACAGCGGCCGCGGATACCCACGTCGTTGGGCTCGCGGACGCCCAGCGCCAGGTGGACCTGGCGCGGAAGGTCCAGCTCCAGCAAGAGCTGGAGGAGCGGGTTGCCGCCAAAGAGAAGCGTGCGTACGTCGCCCGGGCCAAGTCCGGGTACGGTGCGTCCCGGGTTGTGTACGCGGACCACTCTTTGGCGGAACTGCAAAGGATGGCGGAGGAGGACGAGGAGGAGATTGTGGAGGTCGCCTCTAAGTCCTCCAACCTGAAGGGCACGTTTCAGAAGGCCCTGAAGTGTCGGGCCGCGAGCTTGCGCGGAGTCGTCGCTGAACTCGTTCAGCGGACGGCCTCCGACGAGACGCGGCAACTGCAGGCGAGGGTGGATCGCCTGCAGTCGGAGGTCAACCAGCTTCGTCAGAAGCTGGCTGAAGCCACGGCCCGGCCTCAACAGGCCGAGGTGAGCCCTGTGGCAGAGGGCCCTGCCTCGGCCCAGCCACCACGGGCTAAGGCGAGCCCTGCATTAGAGGGCCCCTCCTCCAACCTTGAGGATATCATCCGCAAGGTGATAATGGAGGAGAGGGCCTTCACGAGAGCCTGCCTGGCAGGCATCGAGGACCGGCTCCTGCCGGAAAAAAGCCTCCGGCCGCCGCTTGCGGCGGATAAGAGGCAAAGCCAGCCGGGGCCGTCCACCTCCTCCCAGGTGGAAGACGTGGCCCTTCTCCCGT
Source organism: Standfussiana lucernea (assembly GCA_964057025.1). NCBI lineage: Eukaryota > Metazoa > Arthropoda > Insecta > Lepidoptera > Noctuidae > Standfussiana > Standfussiana lucernea. The sequence goes on from OZ059805.1 coordinate 15,672,155, forward strand.
CGACCACTCCGTCCAACGAGTGGACGAAAGTGGGCCGGAGGGGGAGGGGTAAAGGGAAGAAGTCGGCAGCGGCCGTCCCTGTCGTCCCTGCCGTCCCCGCCACCCCCGCACCCAACCAGTCGCAGACGACCGGCAAGGGCAAGGGCAAGGGGAAAGGGAATGGGAAAGGTGGAAAGGGGCAGTTGGTCCCCCCTAAAACTGCAGCCGTCGTGGTGACGCTCACCGCGGAGGCTGCGGGGCGAGGGGAGACCTACGCCTCCATCTTGGTGCGGGCGCGCGGCAATGCCGATCCCACTCAGCTGGGGATCGGCAGTGTGTCGTGCCGGCGGACGCAGGCCGGGGCTCGAATTTTCGAGTTCCCGGGGGCCGAGGGGAGCGCCCGCGCTGACCTCTTTGCAGCCAAGCTGCAAGAGGTCATCGCGGACTCTGCCAAGGTGGCCCGGCCGGTCAAGTCGGCGGAAATCGAGGTGACGGAGTTGGATGACTCCGTCACCAAGGAGGAGGTGGTGGCGGCGGTCGCAGCGGTAGGGGGCTGTGGCGCCGCGGCGGTCCAAGGCCGGGACATAAGGCCCGGCCGCGGCGGAATGGGCACCATCCGCCTCGAGTGCCCGGTCGCAGCTGCCAAAGCCGTCCTTGCGAAAGGACGGCTTCAAGTCGGGTTCAGCTCGGGCGCGGTCCGGGCACTCGAGGACCAGCCTCTGAGGTGTTTCCGGTGCTTCGGCATCGGCCACACCCGGCCCCTGTGTCCGTCCAAGGTTGACAGGACGGACACATGCTACCGCTGCGGCAAGGAGGGCCACAAAGCCGCCTCCTGCCAGGCCGCCACGCCGCACTGCGCGGTGTGTGCCGCCAGTGGCCGCCGGGCAGGCCACGTCATGAAGGGGAGGAAGTGCAATCCCCCCCCTAAGCGTGGCAAAGCGCAGGCGCCGACCGGGCCTGCACCTGCTGCTGCCGCTAACACCGCCGTTCCTGCGGCGGCTGCGGAGGAGGTTGCGATGTCCGACTGATGGCCACGGTCGAACATCGCATCCTTCAGGCGAACACCAACCACTGCAGGACAGCCCAGGATCTGCTGATGCAGACCATGGCTGAGTGGTTGGTGGACTTGGCGGTGGTCGCCGAACCCTACTCGGTCCCTGGCCGTTGGCTGGGCGACCGGGACGGCTTGGTGGCGTTGGTGGCGCGGTCTTCCACAGACTCCCCTCCCCTCTCGCTCTTAGAGAGGGGACCGGGATACGTGGCCGCCGCGTGGGGAGAGATAGCGATGGTGGGGGTGTATTTCTCCCCAAACCGCCCTCTCTCGGACTTTGAGGATTTCCTCGAGATCCTCACTGCTGTCGTAGGGAGGGCGGCACCACGCCAGGTCGTGGTGTTGGGCGACCTAAACGCCAAGTCGGTGGCCTGGGGCAACCCGGTCGCCGGGTGCAACGTCCGGGGACGCGCCGTCGAGTTTTGGGCGGCCTCGTGCGGTGTGTCCCTCCTCAACAGGGGGGCGGTCCACACGTGTGTGCGGCAACAGGGCGGGTCGGTGGTGGACGTCTCGTTCGCCACCCCCGCGCTTGCCGCCCGCGTCGTGAACTGGCGGGTGGAGCTGGTGGAGACCTTGTCGGACCACCGTTATGTGCGGTTCGACATCTCCACACAGCGGGGAGGGGGGACGGCCCGCGCTGGGCAATCTCCCTTCCCGCGGTGGGCACTCACCCGCCTGGACCGGGAGGCGGCCAAGGAGGCCGCCTTCCTCCAGGACTGGCTGTCGCCTCCCCCTGTCGAGGAGGCCCCGGACGTAGACGCCGCAGCGGTCCGGCTACGGGGGTCCTTGACCGAGGTGTGCAACTCCAGCATGCCTCGGTCTCGCCGTCCGCCTCCCCGTCGCGCCGTGTACTGGTGGACGGAGGAGCTGGCGGGTCTCCGGGCCGCTTGCGTGGCGGCCAGAAGGGCCTACGCGCGGAGCCGACGGCGCAGCGCCCAAAACCGAGTCCGGGCAGAAGAGGACCGCCTGTACGACTCCTACCGAGAGGCTACGGCGGCCCTCAAGTCTGCGATGGGCGCTGCGCAGGACTCGGCGAGGGCCGAGATGCTGGAGGGTCTCGACAGAGATCCCTATGGGAGGCCATATAAGGCGGCGCGGAACCAGCTCCGCCCCTATGGTCCCCCACTGTCGGAGACCCTCGAGCCAGCGTTGCTGGATGGGGTGGTCCAGTCCCTGTTTCCACGCAGGACCGACTTCACCCCTCCAGCGATGGATCCCCCGCAAGGGGCGGCTCCGCCGGAGGCAGAGGTGCCCCCGGTCACGGCGGCGGAATTCTACGCGGGGGTTCTGAGCCTCCGCGCGAAGAAGACCGCCCCCGGACCGGACGGCGTCCCCGCACGGGTGGTGGCGATCGCCGCCACCCAAATGGAGGACAGGTTTCGGGACCTCTTCAGCGCGTGTTTTACGGCTGGGAGGTTCCCGAAACTGTGGAAGGAGGGGCAGCTTTGCCTGCTCCGAAAGGAGGGTCGCCCGGTGGACTCCCCCTCGGCATACCGGCCCATCGTTCTGCTCGATGAGGTCGGTAAACTGTTCGAGGGGATCGTCGCCGGGAGGCTGGACAGCCACCTGCGGGGGGTAGGGCCGGATCTGTCGGACGCCCAATTCGGGTTCCGTCGTGGGCGTTCGACGATCGACGCGCTGGCCCTACTCAAGGGCCAGGTGAAGGAGGCGGTGGAGGCGGGGGACGGAGTGCTGGCGGTGTCATTCGACATTGCCAACGCCTTCAACTCCGTCCCCCACTCGACGATATTGGAGGCGCTCCGGTATCACGGAGTGCCCCAATACCTGCAGGACCTCCTGGCCGACTACTTGGAGGGCCGAGAGGTTCTCCTCGTGGACAAGTCGGCCACGGTGAGGCGGTACGGCGCAGAGTCCGGTGTTCCGCAGGGGTCGGTGCTAGGCCCCCCCTTGTGGAACATCGGGTTCAACTGGCTGCTGCGGGGTGCCCTCCTCCCGGGCACGAGTGTCATCTGCTACGCGGATGACACTCTGCTCACTGCCCGGGGGAGGAACTTTGCCGACGCGGCCATTCTGGCCTCGGCTGGCGGGTCCTTGGTGGCAGAAAGGATCCGCCGCCTGGGATTGAGGGTGGCGCTGCACAAAACGGAGGCCGTGTTCTTTCGCGGTCCCCGGCAGCGCTGCCCTGCCGACGCCCACATCGTCGTGGAGGGCGTCCGTATAGGGGTCCAGCCCCAGATGAAATATCTGGGGCTGGTGCTGGACGACAGGTGGCGCTTCGGCCCGCATTTCAGCGGGCTGTCGACGCGCTTGTTGAAGGCCGCGGACGCCCTCTCATGGCTCCTCCCAAACCTGGGGGGGCCCAAAGCAAAGTGCCGGCGCCTCTATGCCGGCATTTTGCGGAGCATGGCCCTCTACGGGGCACCCATCTGGGCGGACTCCCTCCATAGGAGGGAGAATGCTACCGCCATCCGCAGGCCCCAGCGGGCTATTGCACAGCGGGTGGCGAGGGCCTACCGCTCAGTGGGCTTTTCGGCGGCGTGCGCTCTGGCCAGCACCCCTCCTTGGGAGCTGGAGGCGTGGGTGCTCGCCAGAGTGTACGAGTGGACGGCGCGCCGAAAGGCGCTCGGGGAGCGCCCCACGGGCGAAGAGCGAGAGGCGGTGCGGCGAGAGGCGAAGGACGCCATCGTCCTCCATTGGACGGAGGACCTCGCCAGCGCCGCCTTTGGCCGCCGGACGTTGGACGCGCTCGGTCCGGTCCTGAAGGGCTGGCTCGAGCGGTCCCACGGTTTCCTCTCTTTCCGTCTGGTGCAGGTGTTATCCGGACACGGCTGTTTCGGATCGCACCTGCACCGGATCGGGAGGGAGGAGACCCCGGAGTGCCACGACTGCGGCGCGGCGGAAGACACGGCGCAGCACACCCTCGAGGTGTGCCCGGCGTGGTCCGAGCTGCGCCGCGGTCTGACCGCGGTGGTCGGACCGGACCTCTCGCTTCCCGGCGTGGTCGACGCCATGCTGGGGAGTGAGCAGGCCTGGTCGGCGGTAGCCTCCTTTTGCGAGGACGTGATGTCGCAAAAGGAGGAGGCGGAGCGCGCGCGGGAGGACGACCCTCTCGCTGCGCCGCTCCGCAGACGAAGAAGGGGGAGAAGGCGTCGTGCCCTCCCTCCTCATGGTGACGGGCGGGCGACAGGCGCGGGGGTGCCTTCGCCCGCATTGCAGCCGTCACCTTCATCGGTCATTCCCGACCCCCCACACCCGTGAGGGTGTGAGGGGGTCCGCCTAGCAATCGTCGGCGGAGGACTGGAAGTAAAGGCTGTGCCGGTTTCCCAGTCCCCCGCCACTGTGACGAAGCGGGAATGCGCTGGGTCGTTTTAGTGGGTATACCGGGTCCGCCCGGGGAGTCCCACATACCCCTCCCGTCCCCCGACGGGAGGATATGCGTAATGCATTTTTTCCCAGCGTAAAAAAAAAAAAAAAAAAAAAAAAAAAAAAAAAAAAAAAAAAAAAAAGGTTTACCGCCGTTGGCCCGGCCGGTCAAGTCGGCGGAAATCGAGGTGACGGAGTTGGATGACTCCGTCACCAAGGAGGAGGTGGTGGCGGCGGTCGCAGCGGTAGGGGGCTGTGGCGCCGCGGCGGTCCAAGGCCGGGACATAAGGCCCGGCCGCGGCGGAATGGGCACCATCCGCCTCGAGTGCCCGGTCGCAGCTGCCAAAGCCGTCCTTGCGAAAGGACGGCTTCAAGTCGGGTTCAGCTCGGGCGCGGTCCGGGCACTCGAGGACCAGCCTCTGAGGTGTTTCCGGTGCTTCGGCATCGGCCACACCCGGCCCCTGTGTCCGTCCAAGGTTGACAGGACGGACACATGCTACCGCTGCGGCAAGGAGGGCCACAAAGCCGCCTCCTGCCAGGCCGCCACGCTGCACTGCGCGGTGTGTGCCGCCAGTGGCCGCCGGGCAGGCCACGTCATGAAGGGGAGGAAGTGCAATCCCCCCCCTAAGCGTGGCAAAGCGCAGGCGCCGACCGGGCCTGCACCTGCTGCTGCCGCTGATGCCGCCGTTCCTGCGGCGGCTGCGGAGGAGGGTGCGATGTCCGACTGATGGCCACGGTCGAACATCGCATCCTTCAGGCGAACACCAACCACTGCAGGACAGCCCAGGATCTGCTGATGCAGACCATGGCTGAGTGGTTGGTGGACTTGGCGGTGGTCGCCGAACCCTACTCGGTCCCTGGCCGTTGGCTGGGCGACCGGGACGGCTTGGTGGCGTTGGTGGCGCGGTCTTCCACAGACTCCCCTCCCCTCTCGCTCTTAGAGAGGGGACCGGGATACGTGGCCGCCGCGTGGGGAGAGATAGCGATGGTGGGGGTGTATTTCTCCCCAAACCGCCCTCTCTCGGACTTTGAGGATTTCCTCGAGATCCTCACTGCTGTCGTAGGGAGGGCGGCACCACGCCAGGTCGTGGTGTTGGGCGACCTAAACGCCAAGTCGGTGGCCTGGGGCAACCCGGTCGCCGGGTGCAACGTCCGGGGACGCGCCGTCGAGTTTTGGGCGGCCTCGTGCGGTGTGTCCCTCCTCAACAGGGGGGCGGTCCACACGTGTGTGCGGCAACAGGGCGGGTCGGTGGTGGACGTCTCGTTCGCCACCCCCGCGCTTGCCGCCCGCGTCGTGAACTGGCGGGTGGAGCTGGTGGAGACCTTGTCGGACCACCGTTATGTGCGGTTCGACATCTCCACACAGCGGGGAGGGGGGACGGCCCGCGCTGGGCAATCTCCCTTCCCGCGGTGGGCACTCACCCGCCTGGACCGGGAGGCGGCCAAGGAGGCCGCCTTCCTCCAGGACTGGCTGTCGCCTCCCCCTGTCGAGGAGGCCCCGGACGTAGACGCCGCAGCGGTCCAGCTACGGGGGTCCTTGACCGAGGTGTGCAACTCCAGCATGCCTCGGTCTCGCCGTCCGCCTCCCCGTCGCGCCGTGTACTGGTGGACGGAGGAGCTGGCGGGTCTCCGGGCCGCTTGCGTGGCGGCCAGAAGGGCCTACGCGCGGAGCCGACGGCGCAGCGCCCAAAACCGAGTCCGGGCAGAAGAGGACCGCCTGTACGACTCCTACCGAGAGGCTACGGCGGCCCTCAAGTCTGCGATGGGCGCTGCGCAGGACTCGGCGAGGGCCGAGATGCTGGAGGGTCTCGACAGAGATCCCTATGGGAGGCCATATAAGGCGGCGCGGAACCAGCTCCGCCCCTATGGTCCCCCACTGTCGGAGACCCTCGAGCCAGCGTTGCTGGATGGGGTGGTCCGGTCCCTGTTTCCACGCAGGACCGACTTCACCCCTCCAGCGATGGATCCCCCGCAAGGGGCGGCTCCGCCGGAGGCAGAGGTGCCCCCGGTCACGGCGGCGGAATTCTACGCGGGGGTTCTGAGCCTCCGCGCGAAGAAGACCGCCCCCGGACCGGACGGCGTCCCCGCACGGGTGGTGGCGATCGCCGCCACCCAAATGGAGGACAGGTTTCGGGACCTCTTCAGCGCGTGTTTTACGGCTGGGAGGTTCCCGAAACTGTGGAAGGAGGGGCAGCTTTGCCTGCTCCGAAAGGAGGGTCGCCCGGTGGACTCCCCCTCGGCATACCGGCCCATCGTTCTGCTCGATGAGGTCGGTAAACTGTTCGAGGGGATCGTCGCCGGGAGGCTGGACAGCCACCTGCGGGGGGTAGGGCCGGATCTGTCGGACGCCCAATTCGGGTTCCGTCGTGGGCGTTCGACGATCGACGCGCTGGCCCTACTCAAGGGCCAGGTGAAGGAGGCGGTGGAGGCGGGGGACGGAGTGCTGGCGGTGTCATTCGACATTGCCAACGCCTTCAACTCCGTCCCCCACTCGACGATATTGGAGGCGCTCCGGTATCACGGAGTGCCCCAATACCTGCAGGACCTCCTGGCCGACTACTTGGAGGGCCGAGAGGTTCTCCTCGTGGACAAGTCGGCCACGGTGAGGCGGTACGGCGCAGAGTCCGGTGTTCCGCAGGGGTCGGTGCTAGGCCCCCCCTTGTGGAACATCGGGTTCAACTGGCTGCTGCGGGGTGCCCTCCTCCCGGGCACGAGTGTCATCTGCTACGCGGATGACACTCTGCTCACTGCCCGGGGGAGGAACTTTGCCGACGCGGCCATTCTGGCCTCGGCTGGCGGGTCCTTGGTGGCAGAAAGGATCCGCCGCCTGGGATTGAGGGTGGCGCTGCACAAAACGGAGGCCGTGTTCTTTCGCGGTCCCCGGCAGCGCTGCCCTGCCGACGCCCACATCGTCGTGGAGGGCGTCCGTATAGGGGTCCAGCCCCAGATGAAATATCTGGGGCTGGTGCTGGACGACAGGTGGCGCTTCGGCCCGCATTTCAGCGGGCTGTCGACGCGCTTGTTGAAGGCCGCGGACGCCCTCTCATGGCTCCTCCCAAACCTGGGGGGGCCCAAAGCAAAGTGCCGGCGCCTCTATGCCGGCATTTTGCGGAGCATGGCCCTCTACGGGGCACCCATCTGGGCGGACTCCCTCCATAGGAGGGAGAATGCTACCGCCATCCGCAGGCCCCAGCGGGCTATTGCACAGCGGGTGGCGAGGGCCTACCGCTCAGTGGGCTTTTCGGCGGCGTGCGCTCTGGCCAGCACCCCTCCTTGGGAGCTGGAGGCGTGGGTGCTCGCCAGAGTGTACGAGTGGACGGCGCGCCGAAAGGCGCTCGGGGAGCGCCCCACGGGCGAAGAGCGGGAGGCGGTGCGGCGAGAGGCGAAGGACGCCATCGTCCTCCATTGGACGGAGGACCTCGCCAGCGCCGCCTTTGGCCGCCGGACGTTGGACGCGCTCGGTCCGGTCCTGAAGGGCTGGCTCGAGCGGTCCCACGGTTTCCTCTCTTTCCGTCTGGTGCAGGTGTTATCCGGACACGGCTGTTTCGGATCGCACCTGCACCGGATCGGGAGGGAGGAGACCCCGGAGTGCCACGACTGCGGCGCGGCGGAAGACACGGCGCAGCACACCCTCGAGGTGTGCCCGGCGTGGTCCGAGCTGCGCCGCGGTCTGACCGCGGTGGTCGGACCGGACCTCTCGCTTCCCGGCGTGGTCGACGCCATGCTGGGGAGTGAGCAGGCCTGGTCGGCGGTAGCCTCCTTTTGCGAGGACGTGATGTCGCAAAAGGAGGAGGCGGAGCGCGCGCGGGAGGACGACCCTCTCGCTGCGCCGCTCCGCAGACGAAGAAGGGGGAGAAGGCGTCGTGCCCTCCCTCCTCATGGTGACGGGCGGGCGACAGGCGCGGGGGTGCCTTCGCCCGCATTGCAGCCGTCACCTTCGTCGGTCATTCCCGACCCCCCACACCCGTGAGGGTGTGAGGGGGTCTGCCTGGCAATCGTCGGCGGAGGACTGGAAGTAAAGGCTGTGCCGGTTTCCCAGTCCCCCGCCACTGTGACGAAGCGGGAATGCGCTGGGTCGTTTTAGTGGGTATACCGGGTCCGCCCGGGGAGTCCCACATACCCCTTCCGTCCCCCGACGGGAGGGTATGCGTAATGCATTTTTTCCCAGCGTAAAAACAAAAAAAAAAAAAAAAGGTTTACCGCCGTTCCTGCGGCGGCTGCGGAGGAGGTTGCGATGTCCGACTGATGGCCACGGTCGAACATCGCATCCTTCAGGCGAACACCAACCACTGCAGGACAGCCCAGGATCTGCTGATGCAGACCATGGCTGAGTGGTTGGTGGACTTGGTGGTGGTCGCCGAACCCTACTCGGTCCCTGGCCGTTGGCTGGGCGACCGGGACGGCTTGGTGGCGTTGGTGGCGCGGTCTTCCACAGACTCCCCTCCCCTCTCGCTCTTAGAGAGGGGACCGGGATACGTGGCCGCCGCGTGGGGAGAGATAGCGACGGTGGGGGTGTATTTCTCCCCAAACCGCCCTCTCTCGGACTTTGAGGATTTCCTCGAGATCCTCACTGCTGTCGTAGGGAGGGCGGCACCACGCCAGGTCGTGGTGTTGGGCGACCTAAACGCCAAGTCGGTGGCCTGGGGCAACCCGGTCGCCGGGTGCAACGTCCGGGGACGCGCCGTCGAGTTTTGGGCGGCCTCGTGCGGTGTGTCCCTCCTCAACAGGGGGGCAGTCCACACGTGTGTGCGGCAACAGGGCGGGTCGGTGGTGGACGTCTCGTTCGCCACCCCCGCGCTTGCCGCCCGCGTCGTGAACTGGCGGGTGGAGCTGGTGGAGACCTTGTCGGACCACCGTTATGTGCGGTTCGACATCTCCACACAGCGGGGAGGGGGGACGGCCCGCGCTGGGCAATCTCCCTTCCCGCGGTGGGCACTCACCCGCCTGGACCGGGAGGCGGCCAAGGAGGCCGCCTTCCTCCAGGACTGGCTGTCGCCTCCCCCTGTCGAGGAGGTCCCGGACGTGGACGCCGCAGCGGTCCGGCTGCGGGGGTCCTTGACCGAGGTGTGCAACTCCAGCATGCCTCGGTCTCGCCGTCCGCCTCCCCGTCGCGCCGTGTACTGGTGGACGGGGGAGCTGGCGGGGCTCCGGGCCACCTGCGTGGCGGCCAGAAGGGCCTACGCGCGGAGCCGACGGCGCAGCGCCCAAAACCGAGTCCGGGCAGAGGAGGACCGCCTGTACGCCTCTTACCGAGAGGCTACGGTGGCCCTCAAGTCTGCGATGGGCGCTGCGCAAGACTCGGCGAGGGCCGAGATGCTGGAGGGTCTCGACAGAGATCCCTATGGGAGGCCATATAAGGCGGCGCGGAACCAGCTCCGCCCCTATGGTCCCCCACTGTCTGAGACCCTCGAGCCAGCGTTGCTGGATGGGGTGGTCCGGTCCCTGTTTCCGCGCAGGACCGACTTCACCCCTCCAGCGATGGATCCCCCGCAAGGGGCGGCTCCGCCGGAGGCAGAGGTGCCCCCGGTCACGGCGTCGGAATTCTACGCGGGGGTTCTGAGCCTCCGCGCGAAGAAGACCGCCCCCGGACCGGACGGCGTCCCCGCACGGGTGGTGGCGATCGCCGCCACCCAAATGGAGGACAGGTTTCGGGACCTCTTCAGCGCGTGTTTTACGGCTGTGAGGTTCCCGAAACTGTGGAAGGAGGGGCAGCTGTGCCTCCTCCGAAAGGAGGGGCGCCCGGTGGACTCCCCCTCGGCATACCGGCCCATCGTTCTGCTCGATGAGGTCGGTAAACTGTTCGAGGGGATCGTCGCCGGGAGGCTGGAGAGCCACCTGCGGGGGGTAGGGCCGGATCTGTCGGACGCCCAATTCGGGTTCCGTCGTGGGCGTTCGACGATCGACGCGCTGGCCCTACTCAAGGGCCAGGTGAAGGAGGCGGTGGAGGCGGGGGACGGAGTGCTGGCGGTGTCATTCGACATTGCCAACGCCTTCAACTCCGTCCCCCACTCGACGATATTGGAGGCGCTCCGGTATCACGGAGTGCCCCAATACCTGCGGGACCTCCTGGCCGACTACTTGGAGGGCCGAGAGGTCCTCCTCGTGGACAAATCGGCCACGGTGAGGCGGTACGGCGCAGAGTCCGGTGTTCCACAGGGGTCGGTGCTAGGCCCCCCCTTGTGGAACATCGGGTTCAACTGGCTGCTGCGGGGTGCCCTCCTCCCGGGCACGAGTGTCATCTGCTACGCGGATGACACTCTGCTCACTGCCCGGGGGAGGAACTTTGCCGACGCGGCCATTCTGGCCTCGGCTGGCGGGTCCTTGGTGGCAGAAAGGATCCGCCGCCTGGGATTGAAGGTGGCGCTGCACAAAACGGAGGCCGTGTTCTTTCGCGGTCCCCGGCAGCGCTGCCTTGCCGACGCCCACATCGTCGTGGAGGGCGTCCGTATAGGGGTCCAGCCCCAGATGAAATATCTGGGGCTGGTGCTGGACGACAGGTGGCGCTTCGGCCCGCATTTCAGCGGGCTGTCGACGCGCCTGTTGAAGGCCGCGGACGCCCTCTCATGGCTCCTCCCGAACTTGGGGGGGCCCAAGGCAAAGTGCCGGCGCCTCTATGCCGGCATTTTGCGGAGCATGGCCCTCTACGGGGCTCCCATCTGGGCGGACTCCCTCCATAGGAGGGAGAATGCTACCGCCATCCGCAGGCCCCAGCGGGCTATTGCACAGCGGGTGGCGAGGGCCTACCGCTCAGTGGGCTTTTCGGCGGCGTGCGCTCTGGCCGGCACCCCTCCTTGGGAGCTGGAGGCGTGGGTGCTCGCCAGAGTGTACGAGTGGACGGCGCGCCGAAAGGCGCTCGGGGAGCGCCCCACGGGCGAAGAGCGGGAGGCGGTGCGGCGAGAGGCGAAGGACGCCATCGTCCTCCATTGGAAGGAGGACCTCGCCAGCGCCGCCTTTGGCCGCCGGACGTTGGACGCGCTCGGTCCGGTCCTGAAGGGCTGGCTCGAGCGGTCCCACGGTTTCCTCTCTTTCCGTCTGGTGCAGGTGTTATCCGGACATGGCTGTTTCGGATCGCACCTGCACCGGATCGGGAGGGAGGAGACCCCGGCGTGCCACGACTGCGGCGCGGTGGAGGACACGGCGCAGCACACCCTCGAGGTGTGCCCGGCGTGGTCCGAGCTGCGCCGCGGTCTGACCGCGGAGGTCGGACCGGACCTCTCGCTTCCCAGCGTGGTCGACGCCATGCTGGGGAGTGAGGAGGCCTGGTCGGCAGTAGCCTCCTTTTGCGAGGACGTGATGTCGCAAAAGGAGGAGGCGGAGCGCGCGCGGGAGGACGACCCTCTCGCTGCGCCGCTCCGCAGACGAAGAAGGGGGAGAAGGCGTCGTGCCCCCCCTCCTCATGGTGACGGGCGGGCGACAGGCGCGGGGGTGCCTTCGCCCGCATTGCAGCCGTCACCTTCGTCGGTCATTCCCGACCCCCCACACCCGTGAGGGTGTGAGGGGGTCCGCCTAGCAATCGTCGGCGGAGGACTGGAAGTAAAGGCTGTGCCGGTTTCCCAGTCCCCCGCCACTGTGACGAAGCGGGAATGCGCTGGGTCGTTTTAGTGGGTATACCGGGTCCGCCCGGGGAGTCCCACATACCCCTTCCGTCCCCCGACGGGAGGGTATGCGTAATGCATTTTTTCCCAGCGTAAAAAAAAAAAAAAAAAAAAAAAAAAGGTTAGGTTAGGTTAGGTTAGGTTTTTCGCGGGGGGGACCCCCCACAGAGCATACGTCCACGTCGTGTCCCCTGGAAACAGCCCAGTTCTGACCACCGTAACGGAGTGGCAGACTGGGACTGGCCAAAGTGCTCTGTGATCTCGTAGCGAATTTTAATCTTTTTATCTGCCTTGTGTTTCGCTGCTATGCCTGCAACACCTTCGCGGGACGCCTCCGGGCGATTTTTAAAATCAAAAGGCCCTTCTCAGGGCCAACCCAAAGGCCCTTCTCAGGGCCAACCCAAAGGCCCTTCTCAGGGCCAACCCAAAGGCCCTTCTCAGGGCCAACCAAAAGGCCCTTCTCAGGGCCTCCCCGACGCACCAGCGTCAGAGTCTAGCCGCGCGCCGTCTGCGGCTAGTTATTACGGAGGGGCGGAGTCGTCCGACAACGACTCGCATGCTGGTGTGTCGGACGCGAGTGGCTCGCGGTCGCGGAAGCGGGTCTTCCGTAGTTGTGGGTCCGAGAGTTCTTCGGCTTCGGGGTCCAAGCCGTTGTCGAAGGCTAAAAAGCCGACGATGACGGCCGCGGATACCCACGTCGTGGGGCTCGCGGACGCCCAGCGACAGGTGGACCTGGCACGGAAGGTGCAGCTCCAGCAAGAGCTGGAGGAGCGGGTTGCCGCCAAAGAGAAGCGTGCGTACGTCGCCCGGGCCAAGTCCGGGTACGGTGCGTCACGGGTCGTGTACGCGGACCACTCTTTGGCGGAACTGGAAAGGATGGCGGAGGAGGACGAGGAGGAGATTGTAGAGGTCGCCTCTAAGTCCTCCAACCTCAAGGGCACCTTCCAGAAGGCCCTGAAATGTCGGGCCGCGAGCATGCGCGGTGTCGTCGCTGAGCTGGTTCAGCGGACGGCCTCCGACGAAACGCGGCAACTGCAGGCGAGGGTGGATCGCCTGCAGTCAGAAGTCAACCAGCTTCGTGAGAAGCTGGCTGAAGCCACGGCCCGGCCTCAACAGGCCGAGGTGAGCCCTGTGGCAGAGGGCCGTGCCTCGGCCCAGCCACCACGGGCTAAGGCGAGCCCCGCAGTAGAGGGCCCCTCCTCCAACCTTGAGGATATCATCCGCAAGGTGATAATGGAGGAGAGGGCCTTCACGAGAGCCTGCCTGGCAGGCATCGAGGACCGGCTCCTGCCGGAAAAAAGCCTCCGGCCGCCGCTTGCGGCGGATAAGAGGCAGAGCCGGCCGGGGCCGTCCTCCTCCTCCCAGGTGGAAGACGTGGCCCTTCTTCCTGCGACCACTCCGTCCAACGAGTGGACGCAAGTAGGCCGGAGGGGGAAGGGTAAAGGGAAGAAGTCGGCAGCGGCCGTTCCTGCCGTCCCTGCCGTCCCCGCCACCCCCGCACCCAGCCAGTCGCAGACGACCGGCAAGGGCAAGGGGAAAGGGAAAGGGAGAGGAGGAAAGGGGCAGTTGGTCCCCCCTAAAACTGCGGCCGTCGTGGTGACGCTCACCACGGAGGCTGCGGGGCGAGGGGAGACCTACGCCTCCATCTTGGCGCGGGCGCGCGGCAATGCCGATCCCACGCAACTGGGGATCGGCAGTGTGTCGTGCCGGCGGACGCAGGCCGGGGCTCGAATCTTCGAGTTCCCGGGGGCCGAGGGGAGCGCCCGCGCTGACCTCTTTGCAGCCAAGCTGCAGGAGGTCATCGCGGACTCTGCCAAGGTGGCCCGGCCGGTCAAGTCGGCGGCAATCGAGGTGACGGAGTTGGATGACTCCGTCACCAAGGAGGAGGTGGTGGCGGCGGTCGCAGCGGTAGGGGGCTGTGGCGCCGCGGCGGTCCAAGGCCGGGACATAAGGCCCGGCCGCGGCGGAATGGGCACCATCCGCCTCGAGTGCCCAGTCGCAGCTGCCAAAGCCGTCCTTACGAAAGGACGGCTTCAAGTCGGGTTCAGCTCGGGCGCAGTCCGGGCACTCGAGGACCAGCCGTTGCGGTGTTTCCGGTGCTTCGGCATCGGCCACACCCGGCCCCTGTGTCCGTCCAAGATTGACAGGACGGACACATGCTACCGCTGCGGCAAGGAGGGCCACAAAGCCGCCTCCTGCCAGGCCGCCACGCCGCACTGCGCGGTGTGTGCCGCCAGTGGCCGCCGGGCAGGCCACGTCATGAAGGGGAGGAAGTGCAATCCCCCCCCTAAGCGTGGCAAAGCGCAGGCGCCGACCGGGCCTGCACCTGCTGCTGCCGCAAACACCGCCGTTCCTGCGGCGACTGCGGAGGAGGTTGCGATGTCCGACTGATGGCCACGGTCGAACATCGCATCCTTCAGGCGAACACCAACCACTGCAGGACAGCCCAGGATCTGCTGATGCAGACCATGGCTGAGTGGTTGGTTGACTTGGCGGTGGTCGCCGAACCCTACTCGGTCCCTGGCCGTTGGCTGGGCGACCGGGACGGCTTGGTGGCGTTGGTGGCGCGGTCTTCCACAGACTCCCCTCCCCTCTCGCTCTTAGAGAGGGGACCGGGATACGTGGCCGCCGCGTGGGGAGAGATAGCGATGGTGGGGGTGTATTTCTCCCCAAACCGCCCTCTCTCGGACTTTGAGGATTTCCTCGAGATCCTCACTGCTGTCGTAGGGAGGGCGGCACCACGCCAGGTCGTGGTGTTGGGCGACCTAAACGCCAAGTCGGTGGCCTGGGGCAACCCGGTCGCCGGGTGCAACGTCCGGGGACGCGCCGTCGAGTTTTGGGCGGCCTCGTGCGGTGTGTCCCTCCTCAACAGGGGGGCGGTCCACACGTGTGTGCGGGCACAGGGCGGGTCGGTGGTGGACGTCTCGTTCGCCACCCCCGCGCTTGCCGCCCGCGTCGTGAACTGGCGGGTGGAGCTGGTGGAGACCTTGTCGGACCACCGTTATGTGCGGTTCGACATCTCCACACAGCGGGGAGGGGGGACGGCCCGCGCTGGGCAATCTCCCTTCCCGCGGTGGGCACTCACCCGCCTGGACCGGGAGGCGGCCAAGGAGGCCGCCTTCCTCCAGGACTGGCTGTCGCCTCCCCCTGTCGAGGAGGTCCCGGACGTGGACGCTGCAGCGGTCAGGCTGCGGGGGTCCTTGACCGAGGTGTGCAACTCCAGCATGCCTCGGTCTCGCCGTCCGCCTCCCCGTCGCGCCGTGTACTGGTGGACGGAGGAGCTGGCGCGGCTCCGGACCACCTGCGTGGCGGCCAGAAGGGCCTACGCGCGGAGCCGACGGCGCAGCGCCCAAAACCGAGTCCGGGCAGAGGAGGACCGCCTGTACGCCTCTTACCGAGAGGCTACGGTGGCCCTCAAGTCTGCGATGGGCGCTGCGCAGGACTCGGCGAGGGCCGAGATGCTGGAGGGTCTCGACAGAGATCCCTATGGGAGGCCATATAAGGCGGCGCGGAACCAGCTCCGCCCCTATGGTCCCCCACTGTCGGAGACCCTCGAGCCAGCGTTGCTGGATGGGGTGGTCCGGTCCCTGTTTCCGCGCAGGACCGACTTCACCCCTCCAGCGATGGATCCCCCGCAAGGGGCGGCTCCACCGGAGGCGGAGGTGCCCCCGGTCACGGCGGCGGAATTCTACGCGGGGGTTCTGAGCCTCCGCACGAAGAAGACCGCCCCCGGACCGGACGGCGTCCCCGCACGGGTGGTGGCGATCGCCGCCACCCAAATGGAGGCCAGGTTTCGGGACCTCTTCAGCGCGTGTTTTACGGCTGGGAGGTTCCCGAAACTGTGGAAGGAGGGACAGCTGTGCCTCCTCCGAAAGGCGGGTCGCCCGGTGGACTCCCCCTCGGCATACCGGCCCATCGTTCTGCTCGATGAGGTCGGTAAACTGTTCGAGGGGATCGTCGCCGGGAGGCTGGACAGCCACCTGCGGGGGGTAGGGCCGGATCTGTCGGACGCCCAATTCGGTTTCCGTCGTGGGCGTTCGACGATCGACGCGCTGGCCCTACTCAAGGGCCAGGTGAAGGAGGCGGTGGAGGCGGGGGACGGAGTGCTGGCGGTGTCATTCGACATTGCCAACGCCTTCAACTCCATCCCCCACTCGACGATATTGGAGGCGCTCCGGTATCACGGAGTGCCCCAATACCTGCGGGACCTCCTGGCCGACTACTTGGAGGGCCGAGAGGTCCTCCTTGTGGACAAATCGGCCACGGTGAGGCGGTACGGCGCAGAGTCCGGTGTTCCACAGGGGTCGGTGCTAGGCCCCCCCTTGTGGAACATCGGGTTCAACTGGCTGCTGCGGGGTGCCCTCCTCCCGGGCACGAGTGTCATCTGCTACGCGGATGACACTCTGCTCACTGCCCGGGGGAGGAACTTTGCCGACGCGGCCATTCTGGCCTCGGCTGGCGGGTCCTTGGTGGCAGAAAGGATCCGCCGCCTGGGATTGAGGGTGGCGCTGCACAAAACGGAGGCCGTGTTCTTTCGCGGTCCCCAGCAGCGCTGCCCTGCCGACGCCCACATCGTCGTGGAGGGCGTCCGTATAGGGGTCCAGCCCCAGATGAAATATCTTGGGCTGGTGCTGGACGACAGGTGGCGCTTCGGCCCGCATTTCAGCGGGCTGTCGACGCGCTTGTTGAAGGCCGCGGACGCCCTCTCATGGCTCCTCCCAAACCTGGGGGGGCCCAAAGCAAAGTGCCGGCGCCTCTATGCCGGCATTTTGCGGAGCATGGCCCTCTACGGGGCTCCCATCTGGGCGGACTCCCTCCATAGGAGGGAGAATGCTACCGCCATCCGCAGGCCCCAGCGGGCTATTGCACAGCGGGTGGCGAGGGCCTACCGCTCAGTGGGCTTTTCGGCGGCGTGCGCTCTGGCCGGCACCCCTCCTTGGGAGCTGGAGGCGTGGGTGCTCGCCAGAGTGTACGAGTGGACGGCGCGCCGAAAGGCGCTAGGGGAGCGCCCCACGGGCGAAGAGCGGGAGGCGGTGCGGCGAGAGGCGAAGGACGCCATCGTCCTCCATTGGACGGAGGACCTCGCCAGCGCCGCCTTTGGCCGCCGGACGTTGGACGCGCTCGGTCCGGTCCTGAAGGGCTGGCTCGAGCGGTCCCACGGTTTCCTCTCTTTCCGTCTGGTGCAGGTGTTATCCGGACATGGCTGTTTCGGATCGCACCTGCACCGGATCGGGAGGGAGGAGACCCCGGCGTGCCACGACTGCGGCGCGGCGGAGGACACGGCGCAGCACACCCTCGAGGTGTGCCCGGCGTGGTCCGAGCTGCGCCGCGGTCTGACCGCGGTGGTAGGACCGGACCTCTCGCTTCCCGGCGTGGTCGACGCCATGCTGGGGAGTGAGGAGGCCTGGTCGGCGGTAGCCTCCTTTTGCGAGGACGTGATGTCGCAAAAGGAGGAGGCGGAGCGCGCGCGGGAGGACGACCCTCTCGCTGCGCCGCTCCGCAGACGAAGAAGGGGGAGACGGCGTCGTGCCCTCCCTCCTCATGGTGACGGGCGGGCGACAGGCGCGGGGGTGCCTTCGCCCGCATTGCACCCGTCACCTTCGTCGGTCATTCCCGACCCCCCACACCCGTGAGGGTGTGAGGGGGTCCGCCTAGCAATCGTCGGCGGAGGACTGGAAGTAAAGGCTGTGCCGGTTTCCCAGTCCCCCGCCACTCTGACGAAGCGGGAATGCGCTGGGTCGTTTTAGTGGGTATACCGGGTCCGCCCGGGGAGTCCCACATACCCCTCCCGTCCTCCGACGGGTGGGCATGCGTAATGCATTTTTTCCCAGCGTAAAAAAAAAAAAAAAAAAAAAAAAAAAAAAGGTTTTTCGCGGTCCCCGGCAGCGCTGCCCTGCCGACGCCCACATCGTCGTGGAGGGCGTCCGTATAGGGGTCCAGCCCCAGATGAAATATCTTGGGCTGGTGCTGGACGACAGGTGGCGCTTCGGCCCGCATTTCAGCGGGCTGTCGACGCGCCTGTTGAAAGCCGCGGACGCCCTCTCATGGCTTCTCCCAAACCTGGGGGGGCCTAAAGCAAAGTGCCGGCGCCTCTATGCCGGCATTTTGCGGAGCATGGCCCTTTACGGGGCTCCCATCTGGGCGGACTCCCTCCATAGGAGGGAGAACGCTACCGCCATCCGCAGGCCCCAGCGGGCTATTGCACAGCGGGTGGCGAGGGCCTACCGCTCAGTGGGCTTTTCGGCGGCGTGCGCTCTGGCCGGCACCCCTCCTTGGGAGCTCGAGGCGTGGGTGCTCGCCAGAGTGTACGAGTGGACGGCGCGCCGAAAGGCGCTCGGGGAGCGCCCCACGGGCGAAGAGCGGGAGGCGGTGCGGCGAGAGGCGAAGGACGCCATCGTCCTCCATTGGACGGAGGACCTCGCCAGCGCCGCCTTTGGCCGCCGGACGTTGGACGCGCTCGGTCCGGTCCTGAAGGGCTGGCTCGAGCGGTCCCACGGTTTCCTCTCTTTCCGTCTGGTGCAGGTGTTATCGGGACATGGCTGTTTCGGATCGCACCTGCACCGGATCGGGAGGGAGGAGACCCCGGCGTGCCACGACTGCGGCGCGGCGGAGGACACGGCGCAGCACACCCTCGAGGTGTGCCCGGCGTGGTCCGAGCTGCGCCGCGGTCTGACCGCGGTGGTCGGACCAGACCTCTCGCTTCCCGGCGTGGTCGACGCCATGCTGGGGAGTGAGGAGGCCTGGTCGGCGGTGGCCTCCTTTTGCGAGGACGTGATGTCGCAAAAGGAGGAGGCGGAGCGCGCGCGGGAGGACGACCCTCTCGCTGCGCCGCTCCGCAGACGAAGAAGGGGGAGAAGGCGTCGTGCCCTCCCTCCTCATGGTGACGGGCGGGCGACAGGCGCGGGGGTGCCTTCGCCCGCATTGCACCCGTCACCTTCGTCGGTCATTCCCGACCCCCCACACCCGTGAGGGTGTGAGGGGGTCCGCCTTGTAATCGTCGGCGGAGGACTGGAAGTAAAGGCTGTGCCGGTTTCCCAGTCCCCCGCCACTCTGACGAAGCGGGAATGCGCTGGGTCGTTTTAGTGGGTATACCGGGTCCGCCCGGGGAGTCCCACATACCCCTCCCGTCCCCCGACGGGAGGGTATGCGTAATGCATTTTTTCCCAGCGTCAAAAAAAAAAAAAAAAAAAAAAAAAAAAAAAAAAAAAAAAAAAAAAAAAAAAAAAAAAAAAAGGTTGGATGGGGTGGTCCGGTCCCTGTTTCCGCGCAGGACCGACTTCACCCCTCCAGCGATGGATCCCCCGCAAGGGGCGGCTCCACCGGAGGCGGAGGTGCCCCCGGTCACGGCGGCGGAATTCTACGCGGGGGTTCTGAGCCTCCGCGCGAAGAAGACCGCCCCCGGACCGGACGGCGTCCCCGCACGGGTGGTGGCGATCGCCGCCACCCAAATGGAGGCCAGGTTTCGGGACCTCTTCAGCGCGTGTTTTACGGCTGGGAGGTTCCCGAAACTGTGGAAGGAGGGGCAGCTGTGCCTCCTCCGAAAGGCGGGTCGCCCGGTGGACTCCCCCTCGGCATACCGGCCCATCGTTCTGCTCGATGAGGTCGGTAAACTGTTCGAGGGGATCGTCGCCGGGAGGCTGGACAGCCACCTGCGGGGGGTAGGGCCGGATCTGTCGGACGCCCAATTCGGTTTCCGTCGTGGGCGTTCGACGATCGACGCGCTGGCCCTACTCAAGGGCCAGGTGAAGGAGGCGGTGGAGGCGGGGGACGGAGTGCTGGCGGTGTCATTCGACATTGCCAACGCCTTCAACTCCGTCCCCCACTCGACGATATTGGAGGCGCTCCGGTATCACGGAGTGCCCCAATATCTGCGGAACCTACTGGCCGACTACTTGGAGGGCCGAGAGGTCCTCCTCGTGGACAAGTCGGCCACGGTGAGGCGGTACGGCGCAGAGTCCGGTGTTCCACAGGGATCGGTGCTAGGCCCCCCCTTGTGGAACATCGGGTTCAACTGGCTGCTGCGGGGTGCCCTCCTTCCGGGCACGAGTGTCATCTGCTACGCGGATGACACTCTGCTCACTGCCCGGGGGAGGAACTTTGCCGACGCGGCCATTCTGGCCTCGGCTGGCGGGTCCTTGGTGGCAGAAAGGATCCGCCGCCTGGGATTGAGGGTGGCGCTGCACAAAACGGAGGCCGTGTTCTTTCGCGGTCCCCGGCAGCGCTGCCCTGCCGACGCCCACATCGTCGTGGAGGGCGTCCGTATAGGGGTCCAGCCCCAGATGAAATATCTGGGACTGGTGCTGGACGACAGGTGGCGCTTCGGCCCGCATTTCAGCGGGCTGTCGACGCGCCTGCTGAAGGCCGCGGACGCCCTCTCATGGCTCCTCCCAAACCTGGGGGGACCAAAGGCAAAGTGCCGGCGCCTCTATGCCGGCATTTTGCGGAGCATGGCCCTCTACGGGGCTCCCATCTGGGCGGACTCCCTCCATAGGAGGGAGAATGCTACCGCCATCCGCAGGCCCCAGCGGGCTATTGCACAGCGGGTGGCGAGGGCCTACCGCTCAGTGGGCTTTTCGGCGGCGTGCGCTCTGGCCGGCACCCCTCCTTGGGAGCTCGAGGCGTGGGTGCTCGCCAGAGTGTACGAGTGGACGGCGCGCCGAAAGGCGCTCGGGGAGCGCCCCACGGGCGAAGAGCGGGAGGCGGTGCGGCGAGAGGCGAAGGACGCCATCGTCCTCCATTGGACGGAGGACCTCGCCAGCGCCGCCTTTGGCCGCCGGACGTTGGACGCGCTCGGTCCGGTCCTGAAGGGCTGGCTCGAGCGGTCCCACGGTTTCCTCTCTTTCCGTCTGGTGCAGGTGTTATCCGGACATGGCTGTTTCGGATCGCACCTGCACCGGATCGGGAGGGAGGAGACCCCGGCGTGCCACGACTGCGGCGCGGCGGAGGACACGGCGCAGCACACCCTCGAGGTGTGCCCGGCGTGGTCCGAGCTGCGCCGCGGTCTGACCGCGGTGGTCGGACCGGACCTCTCGCTTCCCGGCGTGGTCGACGCCATGCTGGGGAGTGAGGAGGCCTGGTCGGCGGTAGCCTCCTTTTGCGAGGACGTGATGTCGCAAAAGGAGGAGGCGGAGCGCGAGCGGGAGGACGACCCTCTCGCTGCGCCGCTCCGCAGACGAAGAAGGGGGAGAAGGCGTCGTGCCCTCCCTCCTCATGGTGACGGGCGGGCGACAGGCGCGGGGGTGCCTTCGCCCGCATTGCACCCGTCACCTTCGTCGGTCATTCCCGACCCCCCACACCCGTGAGGGTGTGAGGGGTGTGTGCCTTGTAATCGTCGGCGGAGGACTGGAAGTAAAGGCTGTGCCGGTTTCCCAGTCCCCCGCCACTGTGACGAAGCGGGAATGCGCTGGGTCGTTTTAGTGGGTATACCGGGTCCGCCCGGGGAGTCCCACATACCCCTCCCGTCCCCCGACGGGTGGGCATGCGTAACGCATTTTTTCCCAGCGTAAAAAAAAAAAAAAAAAAAAAAAAAAAAAAAAAAAAAAAAAAAAAAAAAAAAAGGTTAGGTTAGGTTCGCCGTTCCTGCGGCGGCTGCGGAGGAGGGTGCGATGTCCGACTGATGGCCACGGTCGAACATCGCATCCTTCAGGCGAACACCAACCACTGCAGGACGGCCCAGGATCTGCTGATGCAGACCATGGCTGAGTGGTTGGTGGACTTGGCGGTGGTCGCCGAACCCTACTCGGTCCCTGGCCGTTGGCTGGGCGACCGGGACGGCTTGGTGGCGTTGGTGGCGCGGTCTTCCACAGACTCCCCTCCCCTCTCGCTCTTAGAGAGGGGACCGGGATACGTGGCCGCCGCGTGGGGAGAGATAGCGATGGTGGGGGTGTATTTCTCCCCAAACCGCCCTCTCTCGGACTTTGAGGATTTCCTCGAGATCCTCACTGCTGTCGCAGGGAGGGCGGCACCACGCCAGGTCGTGGTGTTGGGCGACCTGAACGCCAAGTCGGTGGCCTGGGGCAACCCGGTCGCCGGGTGCAACGTCCGGGGACGCGCCGTCGAGTTTTGGGCGGCCTCGTGCGGTGTGTCCCTCCTCAACAGGGGGGCGGTCCACACGTGTGTGCGGCAACAGGGCGGGTCGGTGGTGGACGTCTCGTTCGCCACCCCCGCGCTTGCCGCCCGCGTCGTGAACTGGCGGGTGGAGCTGGTGGAGACCTTGTCGGACCACCGTTATGTGCGGTTCGACATCTCTACACAGCGGGGAGGGGGGACGGCCCGCGCTGGGCAATCTCCCTTCCCGCGGTGGGCACTCACCCGCCTGGACCGGGAGGCGGCCAAGGAGGCCGCCTTCCTCCAGGACTGGCTGTCGCCTCCCCCTGTCGAGGAGGTCCCGGACGTGGATGCCGCAGCGGTCCGGCTGCGGGGGTCCTTGACCGAGGTGTGCAACTCCAGCATGCCTCGGTCTCGCCGCCCGCCTCCCCGTCGCGCCGTGTACTGGTGGACGGAGGAGCTGGCGGGGCTCCGGGCCACCTGCGTGGCGGCCAGAAGGGCCTACGCGCGGAGCCGACGGCGCAGCGCCCAAAACCGAGTCCGGGCAGAAGAGGACCGCCTGTACGACTCTTACCGAGAGGCTACGGCGGCCCTCAAGTCTGCGATGGGCGCTGCGCAGGACTCGGCGAGGGCCGAGATGCTGGAGGGTCTCGACAGAGATCCCTATGGGAGGCCATATAAGGCGGCGCGGAACCAGCTCCGCCCCTATGGTCCCCCACTGTCGGAGACCCTCGAGCCAGCGTTGCTGGATGGGGTGGTCCGGTCCCTGTTTCCGCGCAGGACCGACTTCACCCCTCCAGCGATGGATCCCCCGCAAGGGGCGGCTCCACCGGAGGCGGAGGTGCCCCCGGTCACGGCGGCGGAATTCTACGCGGGGGTTCTGAGCCTCCGCGCGAAGAAGACCGCCCCCGGACCGGACGGCGTCCCCGCACGGGTGGTGGCGATCGCCGCCACCCAAATGGAGGACAGGTTTCGGGACCTCTTCAGCGCGTGTTTTACGGCTGGGAGGTTCCCGAAACTGTGGAAGGAGGGGCAGCTTTGCCTGCTCCGAAAGGAGGGTCGCCCGGTGGACTCCCCCTCGGCATACCGGCCCATCGTTCTGCTCGATGAGGTCGGTAAACTGTTCGAGGGGATCGTCGCCGGGAGGCTGGAGAGCCACCTGCGGGGGGTAGGGCCGGATCTGTCGGACGCCCAATTCGGTTTCCGTCGTGGGCGTTCGACGATCGACGCGCTGGCCCTACTCAAGGGCCAGGTGAAGGAGGCGGTGGAGGCGGGGGACGGAGTGCTGGCGGTGTCATTCGACATTGCCAACGCCTTCAACTCCGTCCCCCACTCGACGATATTGGAGGCGCTCCGGTATCACGGAGTGCCCCAATACCTGCGGGACCTCCTGGCCGACTACTTGGAGGGCCGAGAGGTCCTCCTCGTGGACAAATCGGCCACGGTGAGGCGGTACGGCGCAGAGTCCGGTGTTCCACAGGGGTCGGTGCTAGGCCCCCCCTTGTGGAACATCGGGTTCAACTGGCTGCTGCGGGGTGCCCTCCTCCCGGGCACGAGTGTCATCTGCTACGCGGATGACACTCTGCTCACTGCCCGGGGGAGGAACTTTGCCGACGCGGCCATTCTGGCCTCGGCTGGCGGGTCCTTGGTGGCAGAAAGGATCCGCCGCCTGGGATTGAGGGTGGCGCTGCACAAAACGGAGGCCGTGTTCTTTCGCGGTCCCCGGCAGCGCTGCCCTGCCGACGCCCACATCGTCGTGGAGGGCGTCCGTATAGGGGTCCAGCCCCAGATGAAATATTTGGGGCTGGTGCTGGACGACAGGTGGCGCTTCGGCCCGCATTTCAGCGGGCTGTCGACGCGCCTGCTGAAGGCCGCGGACGCCCTCTCATGGCTCCTCCCAAACCTGGGGGGACCAAAGGCAAAGTGCCGGCGCCTCTATGCCGGCATTTTGCGGAGCATGGCCCTCTACGGGGCTCCCATCTGGGCGGACTCCCTCCATAGGAGGGAGAATGCTACCGCCATCCGCAGGCCCCAGCGGGCTATTGCACAGCGGGTGGCGAGGGCCTACCGCTCAGTGGGCTTTTCGGCGGCGTGCGCTCTGGCCGGCACCCCTCCTTGGGAGCTGGAGGCGTGGGTGCTCGCCAGAGTGTACGAGTGGACGGCGCGCCGAAAGGCGCTCGGGGAGCGCCCCACGGGCGAAGAGCGGGAGGCGGTGCGGCGAGAGGCGAAGGACGCCATCGTCCTCCATTGGACGGAGGACCTCGCCAGCGCCGCCTTTGGCCGCCGGACGTTGGACGCGCTCGGTCCGGTGCTGAAGGGCTGGCTCGAGCGGTCCCACGGTTTCCTCTCTTTCCGTCTGGTGCAGGTGTTATCCGGACATGGCTGTTTCGGATCGCACCTGCACCGGATCGGGAGGGAGGAGACCCCGGCGTGCCACGACTGCGGCGCGGTAGAGGACACGGCGCAGCACACCCTCGAGGTGTGCCCGGCGTGGTCCGAGCTGCGCCGCGGTCTGACCGCGGTGGTCGGACCGGACCTCTCGCTTCCCGGCGTGGTCGACGCCATGTTGGGGAGTGAAGAGGCCTGGTCTGCCGTAGCCTCCTTTTGCGAGGACGTGATGTCGCAAAAGGAGGAGGCGGAGCGCGCGCGGGAGGACGACCCTCTCGCTGCGCCGCTCCGCAGACGAAGAAGGGGGAGAAGGCGCCGTGCCCTCCCTCCTCATGGTGACGGGCGGGCGACAGGCGCGGGGGTGCCTTCGCCCGCATTGCACCCGTCACCTTCGTCGGTCATTCCCGACCCCCCACACCCGTGAGGGTGTGAGGGGGTCTGCCTGGCAATCGTCGGCGGAGGACTGGAAGTAAAGGCTGTGCCGGTTTCCCAGTCCCCCGCCACTCTGACGAAGCGGGAATGCGCTGGGTCGTTTTAGTGGGTATACCGGGTCCGCCCGGGGAGTCCCACATACCCCTCCCGTCCCCCGACGGGTGGGTATGCGTAATGCATTTTTTCCCAGCGTAAAAAAAAAAAAAAAAAAAAGGTTAGGTTAGGTTAGGTTAGGTTAGGTTAGGTTGGGGGACCCCCCACAGAGCATACGTCCACGTCGTGTCCCCTGGAAACAGCCCAGTTCTGACCACCGTAACGGAGTGGCAGACTGGGACTGGCCAAAGTGCTCTGTGATCTCGTAGCGAATTTTTATCTGTTTTTTATCTGCCTTGTGTTTCGCTGCTATGCCTGCAACACCCTCGCGGGACGCCTCCGGGCGGTTTTTAAAATCAAAAGGCCCTTCTCAGGGCCAACCCAAAGGCCCTTCTCAGGGCCAACCCAAAGGCCCTTCTCAGGGCCAACAAAAAGGCCCTTCTCAGGGCCAACAAAAAGGCCCTTCTCAGGGCCACCCCGACGCACCAGCGTCAGAGTCTAGCCGCGCGCCGTCTGCGGCTAGTTATTACGGAGGGGCGGAGTCGTCCGACAACGACTCGCTGGTTGGTGTATCGGACGCGAGTGGCTCGCGGTCGCGGAAGCGGGTCTTCCGGAGTTGTGGGTCCGAGAGTTCTTCGGCCTCGGGGTCCAAGCCGTTGTCGAAGGCTAAAAAGCCGACGACAACGGCCGCGGATACCCACGTCGTTGGGCTCGCGGACGCCCAGCGACAGGTGGACCTGGCACGGAAGGTGCAGCTCCAGCAAGAGCTGGAGGAGCGGGTTGCCGCCAAAGAGAAGCGTGCGTACGTCGCCCGGGCCAAGTCCGGGTACGGTGCGTCACGGGTCGTGTACGCGGACCACTCTTTGGCGGAACTGGAAAGGATGGCGGAGGAGGACGAGGAGGAGATTGTAGAGGTCGCCTCTAAGTCCTCCAACCTCAAGGGCACCTTCCAGAAGGCCCTGAAATGTCGGGCCGCGAGCATGCGCGGTGTCGTCGCTGAACTCGTTCAGCGGACGGCCTGCGACGAGACGCGGCAACTGCAGGCGAGGGTGGATCGCCTGCAGTCAGAGGTCAACCAGCTTCGTCAGAAGCTGGCTGAAGCCACGGCCCGGCCTCAACAGGCCGAGGCGAGCCCTGTGGCAGAGGGCCCTGCCTCGGCCCAGCCACCACGGGCTAAGGCGAGCCCGGCACTAGAGGGCCCCTCCTCCGACCTTGAGGATATCATCCGCAAGGTAGTAATGGAGGAGAGGGCGTTCACGAGAGCCTGCCTGGCAGGCATCGAGGACCGGCTCCTGCCGGAAAAAAGCCTCCGGCCGCCGCTTGCGGCGGATAAGAGGCAAAGCCGGCCGGGGCCGTCCTCCTCCACCCAGGTGGAAGACGTGGCCCTTCTCCCTGCGACCACTCCGTCCAACGAGTGGACGAAAGTGGGCCGCGGGGGGAAGGGTAAAGGGAAGAAGTCGGCAGCGGCCGTCCCTGCCGTCCCTGCCGTCCCCGCCACCCCCGCACCCAGCCAGTCGCAGACGACCGGCAAGGGAAAGGGGAAAGGGAAGGGGAAAGGGAAGGGGAAAGGGAAGGGGAAAGGGAAGGGGAAAGGTGGAAAGGGGCAGTTGGTCCCCCCTAAAACTGCAGCCGTCGTGGTGACGCTCACCGCGGAGGCTGCGGGGCGAGGGGAGACCTACGCCTCCATCTTGGTGCGGGCGCGCAGCAATGCCGATCCCACTCAGCTGGGGATCGGCAGTGTGTCGTGCCGGCGGACGCAGGCCGGGGCTCGAATTTTCGAGTTCCCGGGGGCCGAGGGGAGCGCCCGCGCTGACCTCTTTGCAGCCAAGCTGCAAGAGGTCATCGCGGACTCTGCCAAGGTGGCCCGGCCGGTCAAGTCGGCGGAAATCGAGGTGACGGAGTTGGATGACTCCGTCACCAAGGAGGAGGTGGTGGCGGCGGTCGCAGCGGTAGGGGGCTGTGGCGCCGCGGCGGTCCAAGGCCGGGACATAAGGCCCGGCCGCGGCGGAATGGGCACCATCCGCCTCGAGTGCCCAGTCGCAGCTGCCAAAGCCGTCCTTGCGAAAGGACGGCTTCAAGTCGGGTTCAGCTCGGGCGCAGTCCGGGCACTCGAGGACCAGCCTCTGCGGTGTTTCCGGTGCTTCGGCATCGGCCACACCCGGCCCCTGTGTCCGTCCAAGGTTGACAGGACGGACACATGCTACCGCTGCGGCAAGGAGGGCCACAAAGCCGCCTCCTGCCAGGCCGCCACGCCGCACTGCGCGGTGTGTGCCGCCAGTGGCCGCCGGGCAGGCCACGTCATGAAGGGGAGGAAGTGCAATCCCCCCCCTAAGCGTGGCAAAGCGCAGGCGCCGACCGGGCCTGCACCTGCTGCTGCCGCTAACACCGCCGTTCCTGCGGCGGCTGCGGAGGAGGTTGCGATGTCCGACTGATGGCCACGGTCGAACATCGCATCCTTCAGGCGAACACCAACCACTGCAGGACAGCCCAGGATCTGCTGATGCAGACCATGGCTGAGTGGTTGGTGGACTTGGCGGTGGTCGCCGAACCCTACTCGGTCCCTGGCCGTTGGCTGGGCGACCGGGACGGCTTGGTGGCGTTGGTGGCGCGGTCTTCCACAGACTCCCCTCCCCTCTCGCTCTTAGAGAGGGGACCGGGATACGTGGCCGCCGCGTGGGGAGAGATAGCGATGGTGGGGGTGTATTTCTCCCCAAACCGCCCTCTCTCGGACTTTGAGGATTTCCTCGAGATCCTCACTGCTGTCGTAGGGAGGGCGGCACCACGCCAGGTCGTGGTGTTGGGCGACCTAAACGCCAAGTCGGTGGCCTGGGGCAACCCGGTCGCCGGGTGCAACGTCCGGGGACGCGCCGTCGAGTTTTGGGCGGCCTCGTGCGGTGTGTCCCTCCTCAACAGGGGGGCGGTCCACACGTGTGTGCGGCAACAGGGCGGGTCGGTGGTGGACGTCTCGTTCGCCATCCCCGCGCTTGCCGCCCGCGTCGTGAACTGGCGGGTGGAGCTGGTGGAGACCTTGTCGGACCACCGTTATGTGCGGTTCGACATCTCCACACAGCGGGGAGGGGGGACGGCCCGCGCTGGGCAATCTCCCTTCCCGCGGTGGGCACTCACCCGCCTGGACCGGGAGGCAGCCAAGGAGGCCGCCTTCCTCCAGGACTGGCTGTCGCCTCCCCCTGTCGAGGAGGTCCCGGACGTGGACGCCGCAGCGGTCCGGCTGCGGGGGTCCTTGACCGAGGTGTGCAACTCCAGCATGCCTCGGTCTCGCCGTCCGCCTCCCCGTCGCGCCGTGTACTGGTGGACGGAGGAGCTGGCGGGGCTCCGGACCACCTGCGTGGCGGCCAGAAGGGCCTACGCGCGGAGCCGACGGCGCAGCGCCCAAAACCGAGTCCGGGCAGAGGAGGACCGCCTGTACGCCTCTTACCGAGAGGCTACGGTGGCCCTCAAGTCTGCGATGGGCGCTGCGCAAGACTCGGCGAGGGCCGAGATGCTGGAGGGTCTCGACAGAGATCCCTATGGGAGGCCATATAAGGCGGCGCGGAACCAGCTCCGCCCCTATGGTCCCCCACTGTCTGAGACCCTCGAGCCAGCGTTGCTGGATGGGGTGGTCCGGTCCCTGTTTCCGCGCAGGACCGACTTCACCCCTCCAGCGATGGATCCCCCGCAAGGGGCGGCTCCGCCGGAGGCAGAGGTGCCCCCGGTCACGGCGGCGGAATTCTACGCGGGGGTTCTGAGCCTCCGCGCGAAGAAGACCGCCCCCGGACCGGACGGCGTCCCCGCACGGGTGGTGGCGATCGCCGCCACCCAAATGGAGGACAGGTTTCGGGACCTCTTCAGCGCGTGTTTTACGGCTGGGAGGTTCCCGAAACTCTGGAAAGAGGGGCAGCTTTGCCTGCTCCGAAAGGAGGGTCGCCCGGTGGACTCCCCCTCGGCATACCGGCCCATCGTTCTGCTCGATGAGGTCGGTAAACTGTTCGAGGGGATCGTCGCCGGGAGGCTAGACAGCCACCTGCGGGGGGTAGGGCCGGATCTGTCGGACGCCCAATTCGGTTTCCGTCGTGGGCGTTCGACGATCGACGCGCTGGCCCTACTCAAGGGCCAGGTGAAGGAGGCGGTGGAGGCGGGGGACGGAGTGCTGGCGGTGTCATTCGACATTGCCAACGCCTTCAACTCCGTCCCCCACTCGACGATATTGGAGGCGCTCCGGTATCACGGAGTGCCCCAATACCTGCGTGACCTCCTGGCCGACTACTTGGAGGGCCGAGAGGTCCTCCTCGTGGACAAGTCGGCCACGGTGAGGCGGTACGGCGCAGAGTCCGGTGTTCCACAGGGGTCGGTGCTAGGCCCCCCCTTGTGGAACATCGGGTTCAACTGGCTGCTGCGGGGTGCCCTCCTCCCGGGCACGAGTGTCATCTGCTACGCGGATGACACTCTGCTCACTGCCCGGGGGAGGAACTTTGCCGACGCGGCCATTCTGGCCTCGGCTGGCGGGTCCTTGGTGGCAGAAAGGATCCGCCGCCTGGGATTGAGGGTGGCGCTGCACAAAACGGAGGCCGTGTTCTTTCGCGGTCCCCGGCAGCGCTGCCCTGCCGACGCCCACATCGTCGTGGAGGGCGTCCGTATAGGGGTCCAGCCCCAGATGAAATATTTGGGGCTGGTGCTGGACGACAGGTGGCGCTTCGGCCCGCATTTCAGCGGGCTGTCGACGCGCCTGTTGAAGGCCGCGGACGCCCTCTCATGGCTCCTCCCAAACCTGGGAGGGCCCAAGGCAAAGTGCCGGCGCCTCTATGCCGGCATTTTGCGGAGCATGGCCCTTTACGGGGCTCCCATCTGGGCGGACTCCCTCCATAGGAGGGAGAATGCTACCGCCATCCGCAGGCCCCAGCGGGCTATTGCACAGCGGGTGGCGAGGGCCTACCGCTCGGTGGGCTTTTCGGCGGCGTGCGCTCTGGCCGGCACCCCTCCTTGGGAGCTGGAGGCGTGGGTGCTCGCCAGAGTGTACGAGTGGACGGCGCGCCGAAAGGCGCTCGGGGAGCGCCCCACGGGCGAAGAGCGGGAGGCGGTGCGGCGAGAGGCGAAGGACGCCATCGTCCTCCATTGGACGGAGGACCTCGCCAGCGCCGCCTTTGGCCGCCGGACGTTGGACGCGCTCGGTCCGGTCCTGAAGGGCTGGCTCGAGCGATCAGGCATGGTCGACGCCATGCTGGGGAGTGAGGAGGCCTGGTCGGCGGTAGCCTCCTTTTGCGAGGACGTGATGTCGCAAAAGGAGGAGGCGGAGCGCGCGCGGGAGGACGACCCTCTCGCTGCGCCGCTCCGCAGACGAAGAAGGGGGAGAAGGCGTCGTGCCCTCCCTCCTCATGGTGACGGGCGGGCGACAGGCGCGGGGGTGCCTTCGCCCGCATTGCACCCGTCACCTTCGTCGGTCATTCCCGACCCCCCACACCCGTGAGGGTGTGAGGGGGTCCGCCTAGCAATCGTCGGCGGAGGACTGGAAGTAAAGGCTGTGCCGGTTTCCCAGTCCCCCGCCACTGTGACGAAGCGGGAATGCGCTGGGTCGTTTTAGTGGGTATACCGGGTCCGCCCGGGGAGTCCCACATACCCCTCCCGTCCCCCGACGGGTGGGCATGCGTAATGCATTTTTTCCCAGCGTAAAAAAAAAAAAAAAAAAAAAAAAAAAAAAAAAAAAAAAAAAAAAAAAAAAAAAAAAAAAAGGTTAGGTTAGGTTCGCTGGCCCTACTCAAGGGCCAGGTGAAGGAGGCGGTGGAGGCGGGGGACGGAGTGCTGGCGGTGTCATTCGACATTGCCAACGCCTTCAACTCCGTCCCCCACTCGACGATATTGGAGGCGCTCCGGTATCACGGAGTGCCCCAATACCTGCGGGACCTCCTGGCCGACTACTTGGAGGGCCGAGAGGTCCTCCTCGTGGACAAGTCGGCCACGGTGAGGCGGTACGGCGCAGAGTCCGGTGTTCCACAGGGGTCGGTGCTAGGCCCCCCCTTGTGGAACATCGGGTTCAACTGGCTGCTGCGGGGTGCCCTCCTCCCGGGCACGAGTGTCATCTGCTACGCGGATGACACTCTGCTCACTGCCCGGGGGAGGAACTTTGCCGACGCGGCCATTCTGGCCTCGGCTGGCGGGTCCTTGGTGGCAGAAAGGATCCGCCGCCTGGAATTGAGGGTGGCGCTGCACAAAACGGAGGCCGTGTTCTTTCGCGGTCCCCGGCAGCGCTGCCCTGCCGACGCCCACATCGTCGTGGAGGGCGTCCGTATAGGGGTCCAGCCCCAGATGAAATATTTGGGGCTGGTGCTGGACGACAGGTGGCGCTTCGGCCCGCATTTCAGCGGGCTGTCGACGCGCCTGTTGAAGGCCGCGGACGCCCTCTCATGGCTCCTCCCAAACCTGGGGGGGCCCAAAGCAAAGTGCCGGCGCCTCTATGCCGGCATTTTGCGGAGCATGGCCCTCTACGGGGCTCCCATCTGGGCGGACTCCCTCCATAGGAGGGAGAATGCTACCGCCATCCGCAGGCCCCAGCGGGCTATTGCACAGCGGGTGGCGAGGGCCTACCGCTCAGTGGGCTTTTCGGCGGCGTGCGCTCTGGCCGGCACCCCTCCTTGGGAGCTGGAGGCGTGGGTGCTCGCCAGAGTGTACGAGTGGACGGCGCGCCGAAAAGCGCTCGGGGAGCGCCCCACGGGCGAAGAGCGGGAGGCGGTGCGGCGAGAGGCGAAGGACGCCATCGTCCTCCATTGGACGGAGGACCTCGCCAGCGCCGCCTTTGGCCGCCGGACGTTGGACGCGCTCGGTCCGGTCCTGAAGGGCTGGCTCGAGCGGTCCCACGGTTTCCTCTCTTTCCGTCTGGTGCAGGTGTTATCCGGACACGGCTGTTTCGGATCGCACCTGCACCGGATCGGGAGGGAGGAGACCCCGGAGTGCCACGACTGCGGCGCGGCGGAAGACACGGCGCAGCACACCCTCGAGGTGTGCCCGGCGTGGTCCGAGCTGCGCCGCGGTCTGACCGCGGTGGTCGGACCGGACCTCTCGCTTCCCGGCGTGGTCGACGCCATGCTGGGGAGTGAGCAGGCCTGGTCGGCGGTAGCCTCCTTTTGCGAGGACGTGATGTCGCAAAAGGAGGAGGCGGAGCGCGCGCGGGAGGACGACCCTCTCGCTGCGCCGCTCCGCAGACGAAGAAGGGGGAGAAGGCGTCGTGCCCTCCCTCCTCATGGTGACGGGCGGGCGACAGGCGCGGGGGTGCCTTCGCCCGCATTGCACCCGTCACCTTCGTCGGTCATTCCCGACCCCCCACACCCGTGAGGGTGTGAGGGGGTCCGCCTAGCAATCGTCGGCGGAGGACTGGAAGTAAAGGCTGTGCCGGTTTCCCAGTCCCCCGCCACTGTGACGAAGCGGGAATGCGCTGGGTCGTTTTAGTGGGTATACCGGGTCCGCCCGGGGAGTCCCACATACCCCTCCCGTCCCCCGACGGGTGGGCATGCGTAACGCATTTTTTCCCAGCGTAAAAAAAAAAAAAAAAAAAAAAAAGGTTAGGTTAGGTTAGGTTAGGTTTAGGGCCGGATCTGTCGGACGCCCAATTCGGTTTCCGTCGTGGGCGTTCGACGATCGACGCGCTGGCCCTACTCAAGGGCCAGGTGAAGGAGGCGGTGGAGGCGGGGGACGGAGTGCTGGCGGTGTCATTCGACATTGCCAACGCCTTCAACTCCGTCCCCCACTCGACGATATTGGAGGCGCTCCGGTATCACGGAGTGCCCCAATACCTGCGGGACCTCCTGGCCGACTACTTGGAGGGCCGAGAGGTCCTCCTCGTGGACAAGTCGGCCACGGTGAGGCGGTACGGCGCAGAGTCCGGTGTTCCACAGGGATCGGTGCTAGGCCCCCCCTTGTGGAACATCGGGTTCGACTGGCTGCTGCGGGGTGCCCTCCTCCCGGGCACGGGTGTCATCTGCTACGCGGATGACACTCTGCTCACTGCCCGGGGGAGGAACTTTGCCGACGCGGCCATTCTGGCCTCGGCTGGCGGGTCCTTGGTGGCAGAAAGGATCCGCCGCCTGGGATTGAGGGTGGCGCTGCACAAAACGGAGGCCGTGTTCTTTCGCGGTCCCCGGCAGCGCTGCCCTGCCGACGCCCACATCGTCGTGGAGGGCGTCCGTATAGGGGTCCAGCCCCAGATGAAATATCTGGGGCTGGTGTTGGACGACAGGTGGCGCTTCGGCCCGCATTTTAGCGGGCTGTCGACGCGCCTGTTGAAGGCCGCGGACGCCCTCTCATGGCTCCTCCCAAACCTGGGGGGACCCAAGGCAAAGTGCCGGCGCCTCTATGCCGGCATTTTGCGGAGCATGGCCCTCTACGGGGCTCCCATCTGGGCGGACTCCCTCCATAGGAGGGAGAATGCTACCGCCATCCGCAGGCCCCAGCGGGCTATTGCACAGCGGGTGGCGAGGGCCTACCGCTCAGTGGGCTTTTCGGCGGCGTGCGCTCTGGCCGGCACCCCTCCTTGGGAGCTGGAGGCGTGGGTGCTCGCCAGAGTGTACGAGTGGACGGCGCGCCGAAAGGCGCTCGGGGAGCGCCCCACGGGCGAAGAGCGGGAGGCGGTGCGGCGAGAGGCGAAGGACGCCATCGTCCTCCATTGGACGGAGGACCTCGCCAGCGCCGCCTTTGGCCGCCGGACGTTGGACGCGCTCGGTCCGGTCCTGAAGGGCTGGCTCGAGCGGTCCCACGGTTTCCTCTCTTTCCGTCTGGTGCAGGTGTTATCCGGACATGGCTGTTTCGGATCGCACCTGCACCGGATCGGGAGGGAGGAGACCCCGGCGTGCCACGACTGCGGCGCGGCGGAGGACACGGCGCAGCACACCCTCGAGGTGTGCCCGGCGTGGTCCGAGCTGCGCCGCGGTCTGACCGCGGTGGTCGGACCGGACCTCTCGCTTCCCGGCGTGGTCGACGCCATGCTGGGGAGTGAGGAGGCCTGGTCGGCGGTAGCCTCCTTTTGCGAGGACGTGATGTCGCAAAAGGAGGAGGCGGAGCGCGCGCGGGAGGACGACCCTCTCGCTGCGCCGCTCCGCAGACGAAGAAGGGGGAGAAGGCGTCGTGCCCTCCCTCCTCATGGTGACGGGCGGGCGACAGGCGCGGGGGTGCCTTCGCCCGCATTGCACCCGTCACCTTCGTCGGTCATTCCCGACCCCCCACACCCGTGAGGGTGTGAGGGGTGTGTGCCTTGTAATCGTCGGCGGAGGACTGGAAGTAAAGGCTGTGCCGGTTTCCCAGTCCCCCGCCACTGTGACGAAGCGGGAATGCGCTGGGTCGTTTTAGTGGGTATACCGGGTCCGCCCGGGGAGTCCCACATACCCCTCCCGTCCCCCGACGGGTGGGCATGCGTAACGCATTTTTTCCCAGCGTAAAAAAAAAAAAAAAAAAAAAAAAAAAAAAAAAAAAAAAGGTTAGGTTAGGTTAGGTTTCTGGCCGGCACCCCTCCTTGGGAGCTGGAGGCGTGGGTGCTCGCCAGAGTGTACGAGTGGACGGCGCGCCGAAAGGCGCTCGGGGAGCGCCCCACGGGCGAAGAGCGGGAGGCGGTGCGGCGAGAGGCGAAGGACGCCATCGTCCTCCATTGGACGGAGGACCTCGCCAGCGCCGCCTTTGGCCGCCGGACGTTGGACGCGCTCGGTCCGGTCCTGAAGGGCTGGCTCGAGCGGTCCCACGGTTTCCTCTCTTTCCGTCTGGTGCAGGTGTTATCCGGACACGGCTGTTTCGGATCGCACCTGCACCGGATCGGCAGGGAGGAGACCCCGGCGTGCCACGACTGCGGCGCGGCGGAGGACACGGCGCAGCACACCCTCGAGGTGTGCCCGGCGTGGTCCGAGCTGCGCCGCGGTCTGACCGCGGTGGTCGGACCGGACCTCTCGCTTCCCGGCGTGGTCGACGCCATGCTGGGGAGTGAGGAGGCCTGGTCGGCGGTAGCCTCCTTTTGCGAGGACGTGATGTCGCAAAAGGAGGAGGCGGAGCGCGCGCGGGAGGACGACCCTCTCGCTGCGCCGCTCCGCAGACGAAGAAGGGGGAGAAGGCGTCGTGCCCTCCCTCCTCATGGTGACGGGCGGGCGACAGGCGCGGGGGTGCCTTCGCCCGCATTGCACCCGTCACCTTCGTCGGTCATTCCCGACCCCCCACACCCGTGAGGGTGTGAGGGGGTCTGCCTGGCAATCGTCGGCGGAGGACTGGAAGTAAAGGCTGTGCCGGTTTCCCAGTCCCCCGCCACTCTGACGAAGCGGGAATGCGCTGGGTCGTTTTAGTGGGTATACCGGGTCCGCCCGGGGAGTCCCACATACCCCTCCCGTCCCCCGACGGGTGGGTATGCGTAATGCATTTTTTCCCAGCGTAAAAAAAAAAAAAAAAAAAAAAAAAAAAAAGGTTAGGTTAGGTTAGGTTGGGGGACCCCCCACAGAGCATACGTCCACGTCGTGTCCCCTGGAAACAGCCCAGTTCTGACCACCGTAACGGAGTGGCAGACTGGGACTGGCCAAAGTGCTCTGTGATCTCGTAGCGAATTTTTATCTGTTTTTATCTGCCTTGTGTTTCGCTGCTATGCCTGCAACACCCTCGCGGGACGCCTCCGGGCGGTTTTTAAAATCAAAAGGCCCTTCTCAGGGCCAACCCAAAGGCCCTTCTCAGGGCCAACCCAAAGGCCCTTCTCAGGGCCAACCAAAAGGCCCTTCTCAGGGCCACCCCGACGCACCAGCGTCAGAGTCTAGCCGCGCGCCGTCTGCGGCTAGTTATTACGGAGGGGCGGAGTCGTCCGACAACGACTCGCTCGTTGGTGCGTCGGACGCGAGTGGCTCGCGGTCGCGGAAGCGGGTCTTCCGAAGTTGTGGGTCCGAGAGTTCTTCGGCCTCGGGGTCCAAGCCGTTGTCGAAGGCAAAAAAGCCGACGACAACGGCCGCGGATACCCACGTCGTTGGGCTCGCGGACGCCCAGCGACAGGTGGACCTGGCACGGAAGGTGCAGCTCCAGCAAGAGCTGGAGGAGCGGGTTGCCGCCAAAGAGAAGCGTGCGTACGTCGCCCGGGCCAAGTCCGGGTACGGTGCGTCCCGGGTCGTGTACGCGGACCACTCTTTGGCGGAACTGGAAAGGATGGCGGAGGAGGACGCGGAGGAGATTGTGGAGGTCGCCTCTAAGTCCTCCAACCTCAAGGGCACCTTCCAGAAGGCCCTGAAATGTCGGGCCGCGAGCATGCGCGGTGTCGTCGCTGAACTTGTTCAGCGGACGGCCTGCGACGAGACGCGGCAACTGCAGGCGAGGGTGGATCGCCTGCAGTCAGAGGTCAACCAGCTTCGTCAGAAGCTGGCTGAAGCCACGGCCCGGCCTCAACAGGCCGAGGCGAGCCCTGTGGCAGAGGGCCCTGCCTCGGCCCAGCCACCACGGGCTAAGGCGAGCCCGGCACTAGAGGGCCCCTCCTCCAACCTTGAGGATATCATCCGCAAGGTAGTAATGGAGGAGAGGGCCTTCACGAGAGCCTGCCTGGCGGGCATCGAGGACCGGCTCCTGCCGGAAAAAAGCCTCCGGCCGCCGCTTGCGGCGGATAAGAGGCAAAGCCAGCCGGGGCCGTCCTCCTCCTCCCAGGTGGAAGACGTGGCCCTTCTTCCTTCGACCACTCCGTCCAACGAGTGGACGAAAGTGGGCCGAGGGGGGAAGGGTAAAGGGAAGAAGTCGGCAGCGGCCGTCCCTGCCGTCCCTGCCGTCCCCGCCACCCCTGCACCCAGCCAGTCGCACACGACCGGCAAGGGCAAGGGTAAAGGGAAGGGGAGAGGTGGAAAGGGGCAGTTGGTCCCCCCTAAAACTGCAGCCGTCGTGGTGACGCTCACCGCGGAGGCTGCGGGACGAGGGGAGACTTACGCCTCGATCTTGGTGCGGGCGCGCGGCAATGCCGATCCCACTCAGCTGGGGATCGGCAGTGTGTCGTGCCGGCGGACGCAGGCCGGGGCTCGAATTTTCGAGTTCCCGGGGGCCGAGGGGAGCGCCCGCGCTGACCTCTTTGCAGCCAAGCTGCAAGAGGTCATCGCGGACTCTGCCAAGGTGGCCCGGCCGGTCAAGTCGGCGGAAATCGAGGTGACGGAGTTGGATGACTCCGTCACCAAGGAGGAGGTGGTGGCGGCGGTCGCAGCGGTAGGGGGCTGTGGCGCCGCGGCGGTCCAAGGCCGGGACATAAGGCCCGGCCGCGGCGGAATGGGCACCATCCGCCTCGAGTGCCCAGTCGCAGCTGCCAAAGCCGTCCTTGCGAAAGGACGGCTTCAAGTCGGGTTCAGCTCGGGAGCAGTCCGGGCACTCGAGGAGCAGCCTCTGAGGTGTTTCCGGTGCTTCGGCATCGGCCACACCCGGCCCCTGTGTCCGTCCAAGGTTGACAGGACGGACACATGCTACCGCTGCGGCAAGGAGGGCCACAAAGCCGCCTCCTGCCAGGCCGCCACGCCGCACTGCGCGGTGTGTGCCGCCAGTGGCCGCCGGGCAGGCCACGTCATGAAGGGGAGGAAGTGCAATCCCCCCCCTAAGCGTGGCAAAGCGCAGGCGCCGACCGGGCCTGCACCTGCTGCTGCCGCTAACACCGCCGTTCCTGCGGCGGCTGCGGAGGAGGTTGCGATGTCCGACTGATGGCCACGGTCGAACATCGCATCCTTCAGGCGAACACCAACCACTGCAGGACAGCCCAGGATCTGCTGATGCAGACCATGGCTGAGTGGTTGGTGGACTTGGCGGTGGTCGCCGAACCCTACTCGGTCCCTGGCCGTTGGCTGGGCGACCGGGACGGCTTGGTGGCGTTGGTGGCGCGGTCTTCCACAGACTCCCCTCCCCTCTCGCTCTTAGAGAGGGGACCGGGATACGTGGCCGCCGCGTGGGGAGAGATAGCGATGGTGGGGGTGTATTTCTCCCCAAACCGCCCTCTCTCGGACTTTGAGGATTTCCTCGAGATCCTCACTGCTGTCGTAGGGAGGGCGGCACCACGCCAGGTCGTGGTGTTGGGCGACCTAAACGCCAAGTCGGTGGCCTGGGGCAACCCGGTCGCCGGGTGCAACGTCCGGGGACGCGCCGTCGAGTTTTGGGCGGCCTCGTGCGGTGTGTCCCTCCTCAACAGGGGGGCGGTCCACACGTGTGTGCGGCAACAGGGCGGGTCGGTGGTGGACGTCTCGTTCGCCACCCCCGCGCTTGCCGCCCGCGTCGTGAACTGGCGGGTGGAGCTGGTGGAGACCTTGTCGGACCACCGTTATGTGCGGTTCGACATCTCCACACAGCGGGGAGGGGGGGCGGCCCGCGCTGGGCAATCTCCCTTCCCGCGGTGGGCACTCACCCGCCTGGACCGGGAGGCGGCCAAGGAGGCCGCCTTCCTCCAGGACTGGCTGTCGCCTCCCCCTGTCGAGGAGGTCCCGGACGTGGACGCCGCAGCGGTCCGGCTGCGGGGGTCCTTGACCGAGGTGTGCAACTCCAGCATGCCTCGGTCTCGCCGTCCGCCTCCCCGTCGCGCCGTGTACTGGTGGACGGGGGAGCTGGCGGGGCTCCGGGCCACCTGCGTGGCGGCCAGAAGGGCCTACGCGCGGAGCCGACGGCGCAGCGCCCAAAACCGAGTCCGGGCAGAGGAGGACCGCCTGTACGCCTCTTACCGAGAGGCTACGGTGGCCCTCAAGTCTGCGATGGGCGCTGCGCAAGACTCGGCGAGGGCCGAGATGCTGGAGGGTCTCGACAGAGATCCCTATGGGAGACCATATAAGGCGGCGCGGAACCAGCTCCGCCCCTATGGTCCCCCACTGTCTGAGACCCTCGAGCCAGCGTTGCTGGATGGGGTGGTCCGGTCCCTGTTTCCGCGCAGGACCGACTTCACCCCTCCAGCGATGGATCCCCCGCAAGGGGCGGCTCCGCCGGAGGCAGAGGTGCCCCCGGTCACGGCGGCGGAATTCTACGCGGGGGTTCTGGGCCTCCGCGCGAAGAAGACCGCTCCCGGACCGGACGGCGTCCCCGCACGGGTGGTGGCGATCGCCGCCACCCAAATGGAGGACAGGTTTCGGGACCTCTTCAGCGCGTGTTTTACGGCTGGGAGGTTCCCGAAACCGTGGAAGGAGGGGCAGCTTTGCCTGCTCCGAAAGGAGGGTCGCCCGGTGGACTCCCCCTCGGCATACCGGCCCATCGTTCTGCTCGATGAGGTCGGTAAACTGTTCGAGGGGATCGTCGCCGGGAGGCTGGACAGCCACCTGCGGGGGGTAGGGCCGGATCTGTCGGACGCCCAATTCGGTTTCCGTCGAGGGCGTTCGACGATCGACGCGCTGGCCCTACTCAAGGGCCAGGTGAAGGAGGCGGTGGAGGCGGGGGACGGAGTGCTGGCGGTGTCATTCGACATTGCCAACGCCTTCAACTCCGTCCCCCACTCGACGATATTGGAGGCGCTCCGGTATCACGGAGTGCCCCAATATCTGCGGAACCTCCTGGCCGACTACCTGGAGGGCCGAGAGGTCCTCCTCGTTGACAAGTCGGCCACGGTGAGGCGGTACGGCGCAGAATCCGGTGTTCCACAGGGGTCGGTGCTAGGCCCCCCCTTGTGGAACATCGGGTTCAACTGGCTGCTGCGGGGTGCCCTCCTCCCGGGCACGAGTGTCATCTGCTACGCGGATGACACTCTGCTCACTGCCCGGGGGAGGAACTTTGCCGACGCGGCCATTCTGGCCTCGGCTGGCGGGTCCTTGGTGGCAGAAAGGATCCGCCGCCTGGGATTGAGGGTGGCGCTGCACAAAACGGAGGCCGTGTTCTTTCGCGGTCCCCGGCAGCGCTGCCCTGCCGACGCCCACATCGTAGT
This sequence comes from Standfussiana lucernea, assembly GCA_964057025.1. Lineage (NCBI taxonomy): Eukaryota > Metazoa > Arthropoda > Insecta > Lepidoptera > Noctuidae > Standfussiana > Standfussiana lucernea. The sequence continues at coordinate 15,711,906 of OZ059805.1, forward strand.
GGAGGGCGTCCGTATAGGGGTCCAGCCCCGGATGAAATATCTGGGGCTGGTGCTGGACGACAGGTGGCAGTTCGGCCCGCATTTCAGCGGGCTGTCGACGCGCCTGTTGAAGGCCGCGGACGCCCTCTCATGGCTCCTCCCGAACCTGGGGGGGCCCAAGGCAAAGTGCCGGCGCCTCTATGCCGGCATTTTGCGGAGCATGGCCCTCTACGGGGCTCCCATCTGGGCGGACTCCCTCCATAGGAGGGAGAATGCTACCGCCATCCGCAGGCCCCAGCGGGCTATTGCACAGCGGGTGGCGAGGGCCTACCGCTCAGTGGGCTTTTCGGCGGCGTGCGCTCTGGCCGGCACCCCTCCTTGGGAGCTGGAGGCGTGGGTGCTCGCCAGAGTGTACGAGTGGACGGCGCGCCGAAAGGCGCTCGGGGAGCGCCCCACGGGCGAAGAGCGGGAGGCGGTGCGGCGAGAGGCGAAGGACGCCATCGTCCTCCATTGGACGGAGGACCTCGCCAGCGCCGCCTTTGGCCGCCGGACGTTGGACGCGCTCGGTCCGGTCCTGAAGGGCTGGCTCGAGCGGTCCCACGGTTTCCTCTCTTTCCGTCTGGTGCAGGTGTTATCCGGACATGGTTGTTTCGGATCGCACCTGCACCGGATCGGGAGGGAGGAGACCCCGGCGTGCCACGACTGCGGCGCGGCAGAGGACACGGCGCAGCACACCCTCGAGGTGTGCCCGGCGTGGTCCGAGCTGCGCCGCGGTCTGACCGCGGTGGTCGGACCGGACCTCTCGCTTCCCGGCGTGGTCGACGCCATGCTGGGGAGTGAGGAGGCCTGGTCGGCGGTAGCCTCCTTTTGCGAGGACGTGATGTCGCAAAAGGAGGAGGCGGAGCGCGCGCGGGAGGACGACCCTCTCGCTGCGCCGCTCCGCAGACGAAGAAGGGGGAGAAGGCGCCGTGCCCTCCCTCCTCATGGTGACGGGCGGGCGACAGGCGCGGGGGTGCCTTCGCCCGCATTGCACCCGTCACCTTCGTCGGTCATTCCCGACCCCCCACACCCGTGAGGGTGTGAGGGGGTCTGCCTGGCAATCGTCGGCGGAGGACTGGAAGTAAAGGCTGTGCCGGTTTCCCAGTCCCCCGCCACTCTGACGAAGCGGGAATGCGCTGGGTCGTTTTAGTGGGTATACCGGGTCCGCCCGGGGAGTCCCACATACCCCTCCCGTCCCCCGACGGGTGGGCATGCGTAACGCATTTTTTCCCAGCGTAAAAAAAAAAAAAAAAAAAAAAAAAAGGTTAGGTTGGGGGACCCCCCACAGAGCATACGTCCACGTCGTGTCCCCTGGAAACAGCCCAGTTCTGACCACCGTAACGGAGTGGCAGACTGGGACTGGCCAAAGTGCTCTGTGCTTTAGTAGCGAATTTTATCTGCCTTGTGATCGTCTACGATGCCGGCTACACCCTCGCGGGACGCCTCCGGGCGGTTTTTAAAATCAAAAGGCCCTTCTCAGGGCCAACCCAAAGGCCCTTCTCAGGGCCAACCCAAAGGCCCTTCTCAGGGCCAACCGAAAGGCCCTTCTCAGGGCCACCCCGACGCACCAGCGTCAGAGTCTAGCCGCGCGCCATCTGCGGCTAGTTATTACGGAGGGGCGGAGTCGTCCGACAACGACTCGCTGGTTGGTGCATCGGACGCGAGTGGCTCGCGGTCGCGGAAGCGGGTCTTCCGAAGTTGTGGGTCCGAGAGTTCTTCGGCCTCGGGGTCCAAGCCGTCGTCGAAGGCTAAAAAGCCGACGACGACGGCCGCGGATACCCACGTCGTGGGGCTCGCGGACGCCCAGCGACAGGTGGACCTGGCACGGAAGGTGCAGCTCCAGCAAGAGCTGGAGGAGCGGGTTGCCGCCAAAGAGAAGCGTGCGTACGTCGCCCGGGCCAAGTCCGGGTACGGTGCGTCACGGGTCGTGTACGCGGACCACTCTTTGGCGGAACTGGAAAGGATGGCGGAGGAGGACGAGGAGGAGATTGTAGAGGTCGCCTCTAAGTCCTCCAACCTCAAGGGCACCTTCCAGAAGGCCCTGAAATGTCGGGCCGCGAGCATGCGCGGTGTCGTCGCTGAACTCGTTCAGCGGACGGCCTGCGACGAGACGCGGCAACTGCAGGCGAGGGTGGATCGCCTGCAGTCAGAGGTCAACCAGCTTCGTCAGAAGCTGGCTGAAGCCACGGCCCGGCCTCAACAGGCCGAGGCGAGCCCTGTGGCAGAGGGCCCTGCCTCGGCCCAGCCACCACGGGCTAAGGCGAGCCCGGCACAAGAGGGCCCCTCCTCCAACCTTGAGGATATCATCCGCAAGGTAGTAATGGAGGAGAGGGCCTTCACGAGAGCCTGCCTGGCAGGCATCGAGGACCGGCTCCTGCCGGAAAAAAGCCTCCGGCCGCCGCTTGCGGCGGATAAGAGGCAAAGCCGGCCGGGGCCGTCCTCCTCCTCCCAGGTGGAAGACGTGGCCCTTCTCCCTGCGACCACTCCGTCCAACGAGTGGACGAAAGTGGGCCGGGGGGGGAAGGGTAAAGGGAAGAAGTCGGCAGCGGCCGTCCCTGCCATCCCTGCCGTCCCCGCCACCCCCGCACCCAGCCAGTCGCAGACGACCGGCAAGGGCAAGGGGAAAGGGAAAGGGAGAGGAGGAAAGGGGCAGTTGGTCCCCCCTAAAACTGCGGCCGTCGTGGTGACGCTCACCACGGAGGCTGCGGGGCGAGGGGAGACCTACGCCTCCATCTTGGCGCGGGCGCGCGGCAATGCCGATCCCACGCAACTGGGGATCGGCAGTGTGTCGTGCCGGCGGACGCAGGCCGGGGCTCGAATTTTCGAGTTCCCGGGGGCCGAGGGGAGCGCCCGCGCTGACCTCTTTGCAGCCAAGCTGCAAGAGGTCATCGCGGACTCTGCCAAGGTGGCCCGGCCGGTCAAGTCAGCGGAAATCGAGGTGACGGAGTTGGATGACTCCGTCACCAAGGAGGAGGTGGTGGCGGCGGTCGCAGCGGTAGGGGGCTGTGGCGCCGCGGCGGTCCAAGGCCGGGACATAAGGCCCGGCCGCGGCGGAATGGGCACCATCCGCCTCGAGTGCCCAGTCGCAGCTGCCAAAGCCGTCCTTGCGAAAGGACGGCTTCAAGTCGGATTCAGCTCGGCCGCAGTCCGGGCACTCGAGGAGCAGCCTCTGAGGTGTTTCCGGTGCTTCGGCATCGGCCACACCCGGCCCCTGTGTCCGTCCAAGGTTGACAGGACGGACACATGCTACCGCTGCGGCAAGGAGGGCCACAAAGCCGCCTCCTGCCAGGCCGCCACGCCGCACTGCGCGGTGTGTGCCGCTAGTGGCCGCCGGGCAGGCCACGTCATGAAGGGGAGGAAGTGCAATCCCCCCCCTAAGCGTGGCAAAGCGCAGGCGCCGACCGGGCCTGCACCTGCTGCTGCCGCTAACACCGCCGTTCCTGCGGCGGCTGCGGAGGAGGTTGCGATGTCCGACTGATGGCCACGGTCGAACATCGCATCCTTCAGGCGAACACCAACCACTGCAGGACAGCCCAGGATCTGCTGATGCAGACCATGGCTGAGTGGTTGGTGGACTTGGCGGTGGTCGCCGAACCCTACTCGGTCCCTGGCCGTTGGCTGGGCGACCGGGACGGCTTGGTGGCGTTGGTGGCGCGGTCTTCCACAGACTCCCCTCCCCTCTCGCTCTTAGAGAGGGGACCGGGATACGTGGCCGCCGCGTGGGGAGAGATCGCGATGGTGGGGGTGTATTTCTCCCCAAACCGCCCTCTCTCGGACTTTGAGGATTTCCTCGAGATCCTCACTGCTGTCGTAGGGAGGGCGGCACCACGCCAGGTCGTGGTGTTGGGCGACCTAAACGCCAAGTCGGTGGCCTGGGGCAACCCGGTCGCCGGGTGCAACGTCCGGGGACGTGCCGTCGAGTTTTGGGCGGCCTCGTGCGGTGTGTCCCTCCTCAACAGGGGGGCGGTCCACACGTGTGTGCGGCAACAGGGCGGGTCGGTGGTGGACGTCTCGTTCGCCACCCCCGCGCTTGCCGCCCGCGTCGTGAACTGGCGGGTGGAGCTGGTGGAGACCTTGTCGGACCACCGTTATGTGCGGTTCGACATCTCCACCCAGCGGGGAGGGGGGACGGCCCGCGCTGGGCAATCTCCCTTCCCGCGGTGGGCGCTCACCCGCCTTGACCGGGAGGCAGCCAAGGAGGCCGCCTTCCTCCAGGACTGGCTGTCGCCTCCCCCTGTCGAGGAGGTCCCGGACGTGGATGCCGCAGCGGTCCGGCTGCGGGGGTCCTTGACCGAGGTGTGCAACTCCAGCATGCCTCGGTCTCGCCGTCCGCCTCCCCGTCGCGCCGTGTACTGGTGCGTCGCGCCGTGTACTGGTGGACGGAGGAGCTGGCGGGGCTCCGGGCCACCTGCGTGGCGGCCAGAAGGGCCTACGCGCGGAGCCGACGGCGCAGTGCCCAAAACCGAGTCCGGGCAGAGGAGGACCGCCTGTACGCCTCTTACCGAGAGGCTACGGTGGCCCTCAAGTCTGCGATGGGCGCTGCGCAAGACTCGGCGAGGGCCGAGATGCTGGAGGGTCTCGACAGAGATCCCTATGGGAGGCCATATAAGGCGGCGCGGAACCAGCTCCGCCCCTATGGTCCCCCACTGTCGGAGACCCTCGAGCCAGCGTTGCTGGATGGGGTGGTTCGGTCCCTGTTTCCGCGCAGGACCGACTTCACCCCTCCAGCGATGGATCCCCCGCAAGGGGCGGCTCCGCCGGAGGCAGAGGTGCCCCCGGTCACGGCGGCGGAATTCTACGCGGGGGTTCTGAGCCTCCGCGCGAAGAAGACCGCCCCCGGACCGGACGGCGTCCCCGCACGGGTGGTGGCGATCGCCGCCACCCAAATGGAGGACAGGTTTCGGGACCTCTTCAGCGCGTGTTTTACGGCTGGGAGGTTCCCGAAACTGTGGAAGGAGGGGCAGCTGTGCCTCCTCCGAAAGGAGGGTCGCCCGGTGGACTCCCCCTCGGCATACCGGCCCATCGTTCTGCTCGATGAGGTCGGTAAACTGTTCGAGGGGATCGTCGCCGGGAGGCTGGAGAGCCACCTGCGGGGGGTAGGGCCGGATCTGTCGGACGCCCAATTCGGGTTCCGTCGTGGGCGTTCGACGATCGACGCGCTGGCCCTACTCAAGGGCCAGGTGAAGGAGGCGGTGGAGGCGGGGGACGGAGTGCTGGCGGTGTCATTCGACATTGCCAACGCCTTCAACTCCGTCCCCCACTCCACGGAGTGCCCCAATACCTGCGGGACCTCCTGGCCGACTACTTGGAGGGCCGAGAGGTCCTCCTCGTGGACAAATCGGCCACGGTGAGGCAGTACGGCGCAGAGTCCGGTGTTCCACAGGGGTCGGTGCTAGGCCCCCCCTTGTGGAACATCGGGTTCAACTGGCTGCTGCGGGGTGCCCTCCTCCCGGGCACGAGTGTCATCTGCTACGCGGATGACACTCTGCTCACTGCCCGGGGGAGGAACTTTGCCGACGCGGCCATTCTGGCCTCGGCTGGCGGGTCCTTGGTGGCAGAAAGGATCCGCCGCCTGGGATTGAGGGTGGCGCTGCACAAAACGGAGGCCGTGTTCTTTCGCGGTCCCCGGCAGCGCTGCCCTGCCGACGCCCACATCGTCGTGGAGGGCGTCCGTATAGGGGTCCAGCCCCAGATGAAATATCTGGGACTGGTGCTGGACGACAGGTGGCGCTTTGGCCCGCATTTCAGCGGGCTGTCGACGCGCCTGCTGAAGGCCGCGGACGCCCTCTCATGGCTCCTCCCAAACCTGGGGGGACCAAAGGCAAAGTGCCGGCGCCTCTATGCCGGCATTTTGCGGAGCATGGCCCTTTACGGGGCTCCCATCTGGGCGGACTCCCTCCACAGGAGGGAGAATGCCACCGCCATCCGCAGGCCCCAGCGGGCTATTGCACAGCGGGTGGCGAGGGCCTACCGCTCAGTGGGCTTTTCGGCGGCGTGCGCTCTGGCCGGCACCCCTCCTTGGGAGCTGGAGGCGTGGGTGCTCGCCAGAGTGTACGAGTGGACGGCGCGCCGAAAGGCGCTCGGGGAGCGCCCCACGGGCGAAGAGCGGGAGGCGGTGCGGCGAGAGGCGAAGGACGCCATCGTCCTCCATTGGACGGAGGACCTCGCCAGCGCCGCCTTTGGCCGCCGGACGTTGGACGCGCTCGGTCCGGTCCTGAAGGGCTGGCTCGAGCGGTCCCACGGTTTCCTCTCTTTCCGTCTGGTGCAGGTGTTATCCGGACATGGCTGTTTCGGATCGCACCTGCACCGGATCGGGAGGGAGGAGACCCCGGCGTGCCACGACTGCGGCGCGGCGGAGGACACGGCGCAGCACACCCTCGAGGTGTGCCCGGCGTGGTCCGAGCTGCGCCGCGGTCTGACCGCGGTGGTCGGACCGGACCTCTCGCTTCCCGGCGTGGTCGACGCCATGCTGGGGAGTGAGGAGGCCTGGTCGGCGGTAGCCTCCTTTTGCGAGGACGTGATGTCGCAAAAGGAGGAGGCGGAGCGCGCGCGGGAGGACGACCCTCTCGCTGCGCCGCTCCGCAGACGAAGAAGGGGGAGAAGGCGTCGTGCCCTCCCTCCTCATGGTGACGGGCGGGCGACAGGCGCGGGGGTGCCTTCGCCCGCATTGCACCCGTCACCTTCGTCGGTCATTCCCGACCCCCCACACCCGTGAGGGTGTGAGGGGGTCTGCCTGGCAATCGTCGGCGGAGGACTGGAAGTAAAGGCTGTGCCGGTTTCCCAGTCCCCCGCCACTGTGACGAAGCGGGAATGCGCTGGGTCGTTTTAGTGGGTATACCGGGTCCGCCCGGGGAGTCCCACATACCCCTCCCGTCCCCCGACGGGTGGGTATGCGTAATGCATTTTTTTCCCAGCGTAAAAAAAAAAAAAAAAAAAAAAAAAAAAAAAAAAAAAAAAAAAAGGTTTACGGCGCAGAGTCCGGTGTTCCACAGGGGTCGGTGCTAGGCCCCCCCTTGTGGAACATCGGGTTCAACTGGCTGCTGCGGGGTGCCCTCCTTCCGGGCACGAGTGTCATCTGCTACGCGGATGACACTCTGCTCACTGCCCGGGGGAGGAACTTTGCCGACGCGGCCATTCTGGCCTCGGCTGGCGGGTCCTTGGTGGCAGAAAGGATCCGCCGCCTGGGATTGAGGGTGGCGCTGCACAAAACGGAGGCCGTGTTCTTTCGCGGTCCCCGGCAGCGCTGCCCTGCCGACGCCCACATCGTCGTGGAGGGCGTCCGTATAGGGGTCCAGCCCCAGATGAAATATCTGGGACTGGTGCTGGACGACAGGTGGCGCTTCGGCCCGCATTTCAGCGGGCTGTCGACGCGCTTGTTGAAGGCCGCGGACGCCCTCTCATGGCTCCTCCCAAACCTGGGGGGACCAAAAGCAAAGTGCCGGCGCCTCTATGCCGGCATTTTGCGGAGCATGGCCCTCTACGGGGCTCCCATCTGGGCGGACTCCCTCCATAGGAGGGAGAATGCTACCGCCATCCGCAGGCCCCAGCGGGCTATTGCACAGCGGGTGGCGAGGGCCTACCGCTCAGTGGGCTTTTCGGCGGCGTGCGCTCTGGCCGGCACCCCTCCTTGGGAGCTGGAGGCGTGGGTGCTCGCCAGAGTGTACGAGTGGACGGCGCGCCGAAAGGCGCTCGGGGAGCGCCCCACGGGCGAAGAGCGGGAGGCGGTGCGGCGAGAGGCGAAGGACGCCATCGTCCTCCATTGGACGGAGGACCTCGCCAGCGCCGCCTTTGGCCGCCGGACGTTGGACGCGCTCGGTCCGGTCCTGAAGGGCTGGCTCGAGCGGTCCCACGGTTTCCTCTCTTTCCGTCTGGTGCAGGTGTTATCCGGACATGGCTGTTTCGGATCGCACCTGCACCGGATCGGGAGGGAGGAGACCCCGGCGTGCCACGACTGCGGCGCGGTAGAGGACACGGCGCAGCACACCCTCGAGGTGTGCCCGACGTGGTCCGAGCTGCGCCGCGGTCTGACCGCGGTGGTCGGACCGGACCTCTCGCTTCCCGGCGTGGTCGACGCCATGCTGGGGAGTGAAGAGGCCTGGTCTGCCGTAGCCTCCTTTTGCGAGGACGTGATGTCGCAAAAGGAGGAGGCGGAGCGCGCGCGGGAGGATGACCCTCTCGCTGCGCCGCTCCGCAGACGAAGAAGGGGGAGAAGGCGCCGTGCCCTCCCTCCTCATGGTGACGGGCGGGTGACAGGCGCGGGGGTGCCTTCGCCCGCATTGCACCCGTCACCTTCGTCGGTCATTCCCGACCCCCCACACCCGTGAGGGTGTGAGGGGGTCTGCCTGGCAATCGTCGGCGGAGGACTGGAAGTAAAGGCTGTGCCGGTTTCCCAGTCCCCCGCCACTCTGACGAAGCGGGAATGCGCTGGGTCGTTTTAGTGGGTATACCGGGTCCGCCCGGGGAGTCCCACATACCCCTCCCGTCCCCCGACGGGTGGGTATGCGTAATGCATTTTTTCCCAGCGTAAAAAAAAAAAAAAAAAAAAGGTTAGGTTAGGTTGCGCCGAAAGGCGCTCGGGGAGCGCCCCACGGGCGAAGAGCGGGAGGCGGTGCGGCGAGAGGCGAAGGACGCCATCGTCCTCCATTGGACGGAGGACCTCGCCAGCGCCACCTTTGGCCGCCGGACGTTGGACGCGCTCGGTCCGGTCCTGAAGGGCTGGCTCGAGCGGTCCCACGGTTTCCTCTCTTTCCGTCTGGTGCAGGTGTTATCCGGACATGGCTGTTTCGGATCGCACCTGCACCGGATCGGGAGGGAGGAGACCCCGGCGTGCCACGACTGCGGCGCGGCGGAGGACACGGCGCAGCACACCCTCGAGGTGTGCCCGGCGTGGTCCGAGCTGCGCCGCGGTCTGACCGCGGTGGTCGGACCGGACCTCTCGCTTCCCGGCGTGGTCGACGCCATGCTGGGGAGTGAGGAGGCCTGGTCGGCGGTAGCCTCCTTTTGCGAGGACGTGATGTCGCAAAAGGAGGAGGCGGAGCGCGCGCGGGAGGACGACCCTCTCGCTGCGCCGCTCCGCAGACGAAGGAGGGGGAGAAGGCGTCGTGCCCTCCCTCCTCATGGTGACGGGCGGGCGACAGGCGCGGGGGTGCCTTCGCCCGCATTGCACCCGTCACCTTCGTCGGTCATTCCCGACCCCCCACACTCGTGAGGGTGTGAGGGGGTCCGCCTAGCAATCGTCGGCGGAGGACTGGAAGTAAAGGCTGTGCCGGTTTCCCAGTCCCCCGCCACTGTGACGAAGCGGGAATGCGCTGGGTCGTTTTAGTGGGTATACCGGGTCCGCCCGGGGAGTCCCACATACCCCTCCCGTCCCCCGACGGGTGGGTATGCGTAATGCATTTTTTCCCAGCGTGAAAAAAAAAAAAAAAAAAAAAAAAAAAAAAAAAAAAAAAAAAAAAAAAAAAAAAAAAAAAAAGGTTAGGTTAGGTTAGGTTAGGTTAGGTTAGGTTAGGTTAGGTTAGGTTAGGTTAGGTTAGGTTAGGTTAGGTTAGGTTAGGTTAGGTTAGGTTAGGTTAGGTTAGGTTAGGTTAGGTTAGGTTAGGTTAGGTTAGGTTAGGTTAGGTTAGGTTAGGTTAGGTTAGGTTAGGTTAGGTTAGGTTAGGTTAGGTTAGGTTAGGTTAGGTTAGGTTAGGTTAGGTTAGGTTAGGTTAGGTTAGGTTAGGTTAGGTTAGGTTAGGTTAGGTTAGGTTAGGTTAGGTTAGGTTAGGTTAGGTTAGGTTAGGTTAGGTTAGGTTAGGTTAGGTTAGGTTAGGTTAGGTTAGGTTAGGTTAGGTTAGGTTAGGTTAGGTTAGGTTAGGTTAGGTTAGGTTAGGTTAGGTTAGGTTAGGTTAGGTTAGGTTAGGTTAGGTTAGGTTAGGTTAGGTTAGGTTAGGTTAGGTTAGGTTAGGTTAGGTTAGGTTAGGTTAGGTTAGGTTAGGTTAGGTTAGGTTAGGTTAGGTTAGGTTAGGTTAGGTTAGGTTAGGTTAGGTTAGGTTAGGTTAGGTTAGGTTAGGTTAGGTTAGGTTAGGTTAGGTTAGGTTAGGTTAGGTTAGGTTAGGTTAGGTTAGGTTAGGTTAGGTTAGGTTAGGTTAGGTTAGGTTAGGTTAGGTTAGGTTAGGTTAGGTTAGGTTAGGTTAGGTTAGGTTAGGTTAGGTTAGGTTAGGTTAGGTTAGGTTAGGTTAGGTTAGGTTTTTTTTTTTTTTTTTTTTTTTTTTTTTTTTTTTTTTTCCTGTCCGGGCGCAAGGCCCGGCCCGCGAGCTAACCTCTAAACTGATTAGAGTCCTTACTTAACTAATTGGTGAATGGGATTGGGCTGCGGGATTTATTTATTTATTTGTTTCCTTTGCTTTATTAAAGATACATCTTTTCCTTATATTTTTACGTAAAAACCAATATCTTGGTGTTCTCATATCTTATAATTATCTATTTTATACGTTTACTTAATATAGTCATTGCGTCGATAGTTCCAGATGGGATAACAATTTACTGGCTTTCTTGCTCATATTTTCTTATTCTTATACATTATTTCTTATCTACTTAATTTTTGCCTTAGTTTTCTAATATCTTATATTATATTCTTATACATATTTATTTAAGTGGGACTAAGAGTTTTTCGTTTTCTTACTTATCATACCTATTTTTCTGAATTTATACATTTGTTTATTTGTTTTCTTTACTTTATTAGGGATACATCTTGTCCTCATGTTTTTTACGCAAAACCAATATCTTGGTGTACACATATCTTATTTCTATTTTACACACTTACTTATTCTAGTCATTGCGTCAGTAGTTCCAGATGGGATAACAATTTACTGGCTTTCTTGCTCATATTTTTCTTATACATTATTTCTTATCTACTTAATTTTTGCCTTAGTTTTCTAATATCTTATATTATATTCTTATACATATTTATTTAAGTGGGACTAAAAGTTTTTCTTTTTCTATTTATCATACCTATTTTGTTCTTATACAATATGCTTCATTTTTCTTATTTTATACATTTATTTATTTTATGCTAAGCTATATATATTATACTAATATATGGATAGCATACCTTTGTTGTTCTATTTGTTTCTTTTTATTACTACACTTGCAACGTCTGTACAGTATGTAATGAACTTTTCTCTAATCTTTTTATTTGATATTAAGTCTGGGAAGTTTTCTACAACAATTTTGCATTCCAGGACGTTCTCAACCTCGAGTCTTTTTAGGGCATGAACAGGGCAGTCGGTCAGGATATGTTCGACCGTTTCGGGTACTCCTGGCTGACAGATGCACGATGAGTCCTCTTTGCATCGGAATCTATTCAAATACTCCGAGAACCCACCGTGCCCCGTCAGTATTTGTGTCGTAGTGTTCGATGGAACCATTTGCCGGACTATTTTGTACGCGGCACAAGCGTCAGGAAAAAATAGCTTTGTTGTTTTTGCTCTAGCACTCTCTTTGTACCTTCGGTTCCATTCATCAATCGACTCCTTACGGATTTGTCGCTTGATGAATGAGACCGGGCATTGGTCATAGTCGGGCTTTGTTTTCCGGTGCAGAGCCGCATCCTTCGCCAATTCATCCGCCCTTTCGTTGCCCGCAAGGCCAGCGTGCGCCTTGATCCAGAACAAAGACACAGTTTTGTTCTGGTCTTCAATGGCCCTGAGGTTCTTGCGGGTGTCTACCGCCAGAGGGTGCGTTGTACTGGGGTTTGCTATGGTCTCCAGGGCTGATCTGGAGTCGCTGTAGATACCATAGCTCTCCTCGCTTCTCCGTTTAATTTCCTCGGTGGCTCGGCATACCGCGAGGAGTTCCGCCTGATATACTGTACAGTGTGGAGCCAGTTTGAGTTTAATGGTCTTTACCTCGGTTGCACTATCCCACAGGCTGAGTGCTGCTCCGACCTTATCCTCAATCCGGCTACCATCGGTAAAGATCCGAATGGCTTGGTTGTTGTGGTTAGCCACCTGCTCCTGGTCTATCAGGCTCACGAACTCCTTCGCAGTATGCTTCCCCGGGTGAGGTAAACTAGAGTATTCGACTCTTCGCTCAACCTCTCTGTCACCCGACCCGGGTCGGGGTATCCCTCTCCTCGCCTCGTATAGAGCGGCTGCTTCTTGTATGCGAAGGTCAAGTGGCAATATTCCAGCCAGTATAAGCGCTGAGTGAAGAGAGGTCGTGCGATACGCCCCGCACAGTTTTTGAGCAAAACCCCTCTGGACGGCATTAAGGTGGCGTTGAACTCCCAACTTTTTTGATGCTGAGGACCAGGCTGCCGCGGCATAGGTGATGATGGGCTCCACTGTAGCGGTGTAGATGGTGCGGACTACTTCAGGGTGGAGGCCCCAACTTACCTTAGCAGCTCTCGACAGTTGTTTGTAGACGCCAAGTGCCTTTTTGCAAACGTTAGCCGTATGGCTATTAAAGGTTAACCCGGCGTCCACCGTGAGTCCCAAGATCTTAATTTCCGAGGACATTCCAATGTCGATCCCTCCCATGGTCAGGTGTGGCGTGTCATATTTAAGCTTTCTGGTAATTATCATGGCACATGTTTTGTGTGGCGCAAACCTGAGCTTATTCATGACACCCCACTCCCGAACATGTTCGAGAGCAGCATTGGCCTGTCCCTGGATTTCCAGGGCTGTCTCTCCCGAAAACACCAGCACCACATCATCCGCAAATGCCTGGCAGTAGTGGCCTTGCTGCGTGAGACTCTCCAGTAGTGGGTTCAACAACAGATTCCAGAGGATGGGTCCGCCTATTGATCCCTGGACACACCCCTTATTTGTACTTTTTGCATGCTCATGGCCAGCATACCTTACCCTGACCTTCCGGTCACTAAGGTAGCTGGCTATCATTCTCCTGAGATTCGCAGGGCACTTTTCTTCCGCCAGTCTGACCTTTATGGCCGGCCACCACGCACTGTCAAAGGCTCCTTCTATATCCAGAGAGACCATAGTGATGAGTTTCTTCTCCTTGAGTTTGCCTCTCACGTGGGTTATCAGGTCATAAAGGGAGTCTTCCGTGCTTCTCTGTGGCATGAAGCCATACTGACGGGGACTTATCCGGGGCGCCAGGTACCAAACCAGCCTTCTGACAATCATCTTCTCAAGTATTTTACCCATTACCGGTAACAGTCCAATTGGCCTGTAGGACTTGGGACTGGTGTAGTTGTCCTTCCCCGGTTTTCTCAGCACCACCACGGCGGCCTCCTTCCATGATGTGGGGAAATGTGCCAGTTGCCAGCACTTATTTAACAGGGCCAGGTGGAGTTCCGTGTCTCGGAATATTACACGCTGGCAGATATCGGCTGTGAAGCCATCGAGTCCGGGTGCCTTCTTTGGATTGAAGCTCTCCGTCGCGAACCTGAGCTCCTCCGTCGTAAACTCCGGGTCATGGGTCTCATCATGGCTCCAGTCGTTTACTCGGTCAGCAAGAGCTCTGATTCGCTGATGGTCTGGGCTATCCTCCTCCTCTGCATCCTCCGGGTAGAACGTATCTGCCAGTAATTTCGCAGACCCCTCTTGCCCCACATCCTTCCCATTCCATACCAAGGGCACATCCTCCTGCCTCTTAGTTGTGTTTTTTATAACCCTGTAGATACCTTCCCAGACCCCTTCCTTGTCCTGTTTTTGGCAAAATCCCTTCCAACTCTCTGTAGAGCGTTTCTTATCCTCCATTTCATATTTCTCTTTCTTTTCCAGATACCTCGCGATTACACCATCTCTGCGTGACGGCGCCGCGCATCGGATTCTTCTCTTCATGGTAGCGACTTCGCGCTTCATTGCCTCGAGTTCCTCGGACCACCACGGCACGGTAAGTTGTTGGTTTTCTGTTTTCTTTGGTATTGCTTCGTTACATGCTATTGTTATTGTTTCTGTGTATTTTTTAATTATGTTGTCTAACTGTTCCCTATTATTTATTTGTTCTAAGTGTTGTATGTTAATTCCATTTATTATTTTTGATTGGTCCAGTTTTTCATAAAACCTTTCCCAATTCGCTTTCTTTGTATTGAATATTCTGGTTGTTCTTTTGATGTTTATGCCTTTACCTCTTTTTAATTTAATTTTTATGATTATGCCGTTGTGGTCCGAGCTCGTTAGATCTTCGGCCACTGTCCATTCCTCCACCAATCCGAGAAGATCTTCCGTGCACAAGGTCACGTCCACGTGGCTTGTTAGCCTTCGGCCGCCTCTGATGGTGTCAAAAGTGGGTTTATTCCCGCTGTTCAGTATCTGTAGGTCTAGCTCCCCGATCATTCCAGCCATTTTATCGCCTCTGTCGTCGATGACACTGCTTCCCCACCACACGCTTTTAGCGTTGGCGTCCCCTCCAACGATAGCTTTTCTGGGTTTTAGTTCGTTCATCGCCGCTGTTATATGATCCAGGTATGGCTCTATGGGTTGGTCAGGCTCAAAGTAGTACGAGACGGCGAGCATCTCCCATGTACTCGTACGCAGCTTAACCACCACGACGTTGTCTGTGGTGAATTTGGGACACTGTATGACGTCGATGTCATCGTTAAACACGATTATCGCCGCCTTTACAGTGCCCTGGCCGCAGTCCGAGTTCTGGTAGACCCTAGCCCCCCCGTACGACTTCATCGTCCTTATCCTTCCCACATATGGCTCCTGGACCAATGCGATGACTATTCCGCGCTTTTTAGCCTCGAGCATGAGCTCGTTGGTCGCCAGTTGCTTTCGTTGGAGGTTGGCCTGCGCTATGGTGTACGTCTGAGCAGCTGCCGTTCGTATTACCGCTGGGACCACCTTAGCAGTATGCTATTGTGGCCCTCGCCAATGCGTTCCATTTTTTGCGCACCGGGCAATCCTGGCTGTAGACCGTGTGTCCTGTGTCCTCATGTTTTTCCCTGACACAGTTCTTGCACGTTGGCCTATCGCCCATTTTCAGCCCAGTGCACTCGGCTTTGAGATGAGGCCCCCCACAGTAGTTACACAGGTCCACGGACTCCGTGCACAGTTTTCTGCCGTGCCCATACGCCAAACACCTTGTGCATTGAATTAGCGGGGATTGGTCCTGGACTCTAACGCACTGCAGGTCGATGAAGACTCGGCCGGCCGTGGTGAGTCTCTGCCACAACTTCGGTGTCACCTGTAGAATGACATGGCTCTCCAGCGGATTCCGTGCCCTTCTCCGGTATTTCACGGTGGCAGTTACCTCCTCAGCCGTCAAGTCTCCCAGCAGGCGTGCGTTTTGAGTCTTAATCGCAGTTAAGATGTCCTCGTCACTGTTATAGGACAAGAGGTCCTTGATTATTACAAGTGGGTTTCGGTTTTTGGCTTCTTCCACTTTTAGGTGTTTGTCCTTCATAAGTTGGGCTGTTGTTTTGGCCATCTCCTCTTTACTATTAAAACTCAATATAACCCTCTTGTCCTTGACTTTGCGGACCCTCTCGATCTGCAATCCACTCCTCTTCGCGTCCAGTATCTCCTTGACCCTGCCAACCACTTCCGCGCTGGTGTCCATTGTGACGTCGGACGACACAATGACTGCGTGTTTGGGTTTTTGACCCCAGGTGGTTTGGGGTGCGCTCAATGCCTCCGCATAGGTGGGGGTCCTCTCTTTGATCTCGGAGAGCATTTTCCCCATCCCCTTGGTGGTCTCATCTAGCGTCCGGATTTCTCTTAGGATATCTTCGTCCCTGTTTCGTTCAGTGTTGACCTTTTGCTGTTCCATCAGAGCCTTTAGCTCCTCCATTCTTTTATTTGTTTCCCCAAGCAACTTCGAGTGCTTCTCTATGCTCGTCACCAGCGTATTTCGCTCGGGGACAACAGAAAAGGTAGCGTCGGTGGCAGCCGTTTCGGACGCTCTTATCTCTTTCACCCCTCCTGCGGTTTTTAGTTTGGCGTCCCTTTCAGCTTCCTTTACTAGCTGGAACATTCGATCCAGCTCTACGGTAATGCCGTTTTTTATTTCCGTTTTTGTGTTTCTTGACGAGCTCAGGTGTAGTTTGGCTCTGGTCAAGCATGCCCTCGCTTCCGCAGACCGATCCGCGTATTGTGCCTTTGGCGAAGTATCTGTTGGTTGCGTACGTGAAATAATTGTTTTGGCTGCTTTGGAAGGGCCAGCCTGTACCGTCTTGGTGGTTAAGGGGGGTGTCGCGTCAGTATCGGTGCACTTAGCTGCCTCCCACTCTCCGACGCTACGTCGGACATTTGGAGGGGATGGTCCAGATTTTGGTGGTGATTTGTTTGCACCACCCACTTGCTTGACTGGGGTTCTTATGCCAATCATTTTGTTAGAGGTAAGCGTCAGCAATGCAAAAAAGTAAAAGTGTAAGTGTGTATAATGAAACAATAACAGTAAAAATAAAAATAAAAAACAAAAATAAAAGTGCACTCACGATCGTATAAATCGTGAGTGCGGTCAGCCTAATAAATTAAATGGTCAATGAGCACAATACGGGAGATTTTTACAACAAACGGAAAGTTCTTGTTTCGTCGGTTGGGTAGAGTCAACTCTACTTATTCTCTATATGCCGTGAAATGTGCTCGGTCTACTTATAGCTAACTTAAATTAAGGGCGGAAAATTAAAATTTAAAATTTTGTTTGAACTCTATGTAGAGTCTCTGGACTCTATCCAAAAAATTCTCCAGGCTGGGCCTTCCCGTATGTCGAAAACCCCGCAGCTCTAGCTCTCTCCGTTCGCGAGATATAAGCTGTTGAGTTTAGGGGTTGGAGTTACTACCCTGAAGGGGTGCTCTTGGAAACCTTTCTATACAAGTTATCTTTACTGTTTATATCTAAGCCGAGATACTAGTCAATAAATTTTTGGTGATAATAAAAAACAAAATATGATTTTAGGGGTAGGGGGTTGAAACCCTAGGGGTTGGGTGCGGGAGGGGTAGGAGTTTAAGGGTTAGGGTATGCGAAGCAGGGGGGTAGGTTAGGGAGGGGGGGTGGATTTTTTGGTTATTTTTGAGCTAGCATGCACGGTTTCCGAGATACGGGATATTTTTGAAAAATACTAATACCTAAACAAATTTATCTCTTTGCCGTTAAGCGGACTCGAGGGGTATACTAAATGCGTTATAAAAAGTCTAATTGTAATCTAATTCAGCCGGGAGAATTTTGGGTTATACTACCACTAAATGTGGCGTCCGGTCCCGTTAGTCCTAAGGGGGTAAGTCTCTGGGACAATTTATTATTAGCCCTCAAACATAGGGGTAGTTGTTTCCCAGCAACATCCGCCTGGTTTCGACCTTAGGGTTGAGATATCGATACGGGTGAAAATATAGTGGAGTATGCCGCGGCCCAAATTTATTGACAAACCCCTTATCTTCCCCTTAGGAAATCCAGGAACCCAAAAGTTTTCCTGTTTTTCCCAAAAAACACGTCGGGGGTGGTTTTTTAGGGTGCCAATATGGAGGTCGACCTTATGATAGCTTCTCGTAAGAGAACCGATTTTTTGTTATTTTTCCGATATCTCACTCCCTTGAGGCTCCAGGGGTTGTACAAACTTAAGCGGTAATGCCGCCCGGCAGCCTTGTTCCACCTTAAATTCTATATATAGTCTAATATTAAACCTACTTACAATCTAAGTTCTTTGTTCCGCAGCTGAAGAACCGGCCCTTGCTGTCCCGGCTGTCCGAAGGTCCACCGTTGCCTGCACCGCCCACAGGACCCTGCCAAAGTTGGAGGGTGGCTGACAACTTTCTGCAAATGGCTCCTCGTGCAGAAACTTCGCGTCCTAGGGGGTTGGTCCCGAACAGTTTTCTTCCTCGGAGATGTTTTTCCTTCGGGAACTACCGGGAACAGGATGTAACTGGTACTTTCGGTACTTCTTGATGTATTTATTGACGTCACAGGTTTCACCTTTCCGTACAAAATGTTTTGTAGCACAAAAACTACCCGT